>MNCI01000825.1:118172-175500 GCA_015680685.1 Gnetum montanum
AACGGAAGGCGCAATCCTAGTGTCGGCAGCAACACGTCTTCTTCTTTTTTCTCTCTCTCTTCTCTCTCAGCTGCCAAACAAGGCTAGATTTCAATTATGTATAGTGTTCATTCTTGTAGTCATGAACACTAATATTTTCATGTATTGTAATGATTGATCCAGTCACACATCATCCCATTCACCATTAGTTGTCATTCAAGTCAATAATCCCATACCTTCCCAATATTTTGTAAGGAACTTGAGGACCAGTTTTCATTCAGTCATGGGGGTATGATGAGCCGCGATATCGTGTACGCAATAGCGCATCCGCCACCCGATATCGCGTCCTGCCTCATCTTCTATAAATAAGAGGTGGTGCCCTTTGTTCAAGAGAGTTAGACTTAGACCCTTAGCCAGATTCTTGCAGTTTTGTTATTCTAGAGTTAGAATTATTTCTGTGTGCCCGCAGTAGAAGTCATAGAGTGAACGGATCTTTATTTGAGCAATTTGTACCTGAGCACAATTTTGTGTACAGCAATAAAGATGAACTTTATGATAAACCTTGCAGCATACAGATTAAGCTAATTAGTAATTAATGATTGTTTAATGCTTTCCTAGTTAATTAATATCTTTCTCAACCTTCAACCCCCTTAGTTAAATACACTTAGTACGACCGTTTCAAGCATGCGTGTAGCACTTGGTAACCTAGTGACGATTAGCGTTTGCACTAATTCAGAATGTGTACGGCAAGTGGGAACAGATACTGGTGTTAGGAACATTTAGAAACTAGTTAATGAATAGATAATGTAGGTTAGTCACTTAGTTCTCTCTCCCTTTCCTTTATTAGCAGAAGACATAAAAAGATAAAAAGCTATAAAAATCATATACCTCAAGCTTGCTTAACCATACAACCATGACAATACAAGTAAGTTGGGAAGACAATGATTGATTAACCCTGAGTGTTCCATTAAGGCGTATAAGCACTTAGTCCTTGGAGTTCGACGGGATCGTGCGTAAAATGCTCATATTTGTATGGTTGAGTGTAGGGGTACCTCGCCACTCATCATTAAGGAACTTAACCAATGAATCAAGTGGAAGAAAATTGATCTATAAATCAAGAACATTATATATATCATAGTTGTATTATTTTAAATAATGAATATGTGAAGTGTTGTGTATGTTGTTGATGCATTGTTCTTTAGAGTTTCATTAGTTAATAGAATATAAGTACCCCCTCCATGGCTGTAGAAAGGTTGTCAAATGATCTTTCAACGCATCATAAGACAAGGCAAGAATAAGTTATGAATATGAAATGAAAACTCTTACATTATTGATGGCCTGGAAGACAAGGTGTTTTACTTGGTTTTATGTCTTAAACTTACACTGTTATATTCTTATTCTAGAATCTCTTCCATTGCACCTTATGACTTGATTTCTATGAGGAATGTTGCTGGAGATGAAGCATAGCTACATATTTATTGTTGGTAAATTTAGAGGTGACATGTTGTTGAAGAAAGGAATAGAGGTGGATATTATGTTTGAATATTGTAAGCTTGTTAGTTTTCTACTACATGAGATCAAGAGAAATTGAACCTAAGACTTGGTAGAATTAGAATTTCAAAATATAGAAAGTTACAACTCGAGGCAACCTATTAGAATATATTTTTATTAATTTTTTTAGAGTGATCATGAAAAGAATTAAACTCATGAGTAGGTGCAGAAAAAGATTTTATTTATAGAGAGAGAGAGAGAGAGAGAGAGATGTTTTCAATAAAGATTTAATTACATTAAAGAAACCGAATTTGAAACCAAAACCGAAGTGAATAAAAAGGACTAGGAAGAAAAAATAAGAGAGTATTTGTGCATGTTAGAGAAAGAAGGAGAGCAACAAAAACAAGTGGTAAACAACAACCAAGGAAGACTATGTCTGGAATAGCAAATGAATAACAAAAAAAGAAGATTGTGGCTAAAAGACAAGATCAACATCAACAAGAAGAAGATTGTGGCTAAAGCAGCAAATGAACACCAAGAAGAAGACAATCGCTAGAAGAGAAGATCAATGACAATAAAGAAAGATTGTGGTTGAAATAACAAATGAACAATAAGAAAGAAGACTATTGTAACAAGGGAAGATTGTGGCTACTCTAACATCAATAAATAAAAGGAAACTTGAGCCACGTAGCAATCCAATATTGTCATTAATTGTTCTTGGTAAGCAAGAAATCTAAGTAAGAAGGTACGATGAATCCTTCTCTTGCTATGTATGGTGAACAATATTGGCTAATTATATCAATATCTCATGTCATCTCCTTTCTTTGGCTTAAATATAAATTTTCTTTTTGAATCAACTTTGACAAAATTTCTTGTTAAAAATTTGGATTGTTGAATCTTATATTTTGTTGCTAGATCTCTCCACCCATCCTCTGCACTCTCATGCCTAAATGACTTAGATGAGAGTTGTTTCTGTAGCAATTTAGAAACACCCATAATGATTTGAGGCATTTTTGGCATAGCGATTTTCCAACAGGGGCCAAGGATCCCTAATATGAGGATTGATACTGTTAGCAAAAAGTAAGAGTATCTCTGGGCCTATGTCAATTTTGCAATTTTCTGAAACTTACTGAACTATTGTATTCTTGGTTCTTGGATGGAAAATTGGCTTGATGATCCCCTTCAATGCTTAATCCTTGGATTGAATTTTGATTCTTATTTGTGTACCTTCTCAAGTCTAATTTTGTTATCTTTCTATGAGTCCAATGGAGGGGGAAAATCTATGGTGTTTATTTATGATTATTAAATGTTAATGATATTAAATTATGGCTATAAAAGTAGGTTCTTTCTCTATTTTCTATTATGATAGTTTGATTAAATGTTAGTGGTGTGCACTTTATTATTTCAAGTTAGAAAAGTTACTGACATGATTTTTAGTGTGAGGGTTCCTAAAAGAAGATAAAATAGTTTTATTGTGAAATTGAATGGATTTGGTATTATTGATTTATACATTTCTTGTGACCAACATTTGATATATTATTCTCGCCTGAAAAAAAATCAAACTTTGATTAGTAAAAAAAGAGAAAATCAAACTTGTACATTCTATCAAAGGAATCTTACATAGATTTTTGTTGTCACCATTTGGTTTTCATGGTTGTCCTTTTCATCAACAATGGTTGAACAAAATTAATTATTCATTATGGTTTGTTGATTGATGCTAGATGTAGTTGTGTTTAATTTTTTTATTAAGAGTTTTGATTATTTATTTTGTAAAGTACTATATAATAACATTCTTGTGAGTTTTGTTTAGTTGCCTATGTGAACAAGTTTATTAATGCGTACAATCTAGTTTCTAATCTTTCTTGCTTGCTAAACCCTAGATATTGTATCATTGGCAACGATATTATGAATAAATGTAAAGATTATTATATTATTTTATATTTCAATTTGCAATTTTCCAAGTATATGAAAAAATATGTTTTCCTTCAATTTGACTTCCTTATGGCAAATTACATGTTGGCTGTGCATAATTTAAGACTGCTAAGTGAAGAGATTGGATTAACTGGCTTCTTATTGAGCCAAATGGTTGGGGATACAATTTTAAGTTTTAGATGTTTTCCCATTTGTACTACACCTTGGATGCATAATGTATAGAGAGATGTCAATCTTCATATTGACATTCTCTTCTTACTAGACTCTTAAGCCATTGATCACATCATGTAATTTTCTGTGTTATGCTTTATTTTAATTGATAATTATCTATGCTAGTCTATATGCAAGTTGAATTTATGATAATTCATCAACTGTTAGGGGAAAAGAAAAGAAAAAAAAGTTAAACCTTACATTTTCAGCCAACTTGTTGGAAGCTTTGAGTATTAACTCTTGCTTCCTATGGATAGGTGTTACACATCTAGTTTTAGAACATTAGTTATATTTCTTTAAAGATTCATTAAGCTTTGTACCACAATGATATTTCATGGAACATTTTGGTACCTTAATATTATCTTTCATAGAACCTCTTTAATAGTATCTTTCATAGAACATTATAGTACTTTTAGCCAATGATAGATAACTCAAGTGGTTAGCTCATTGTTTTGTTAAGCAAGAGGTTGCTAGTTTAAATCATAATCAAGGTATCATTGTAGTCCTCTTTAATTCTTCTAATATAACATCTTCGCTATATATCTTGGGGTGCATCTATAGTCAAATTCTTTTGGATGAATCTATTATGGAACCTTCCTTTGCAACACTTACATAAATGGACCATTCGCAATCTTGTATGGTACAGCTTTACCAATGGTGACATGTACACACAATTTTGCAATTTAATTAATATGGACTTTGGACCACTCAGAATTTTTACCATCATGAACGCACGCTTGGTTTAATTGTACTATCCAAACCTTGCATATTTATTTTTTGAAAGAGATTTCATTGTCAGGTGCAATTCGTTTCTGAAGAAGGAATTTAAATATAAATTTTAGGATTCTTTTATGTGCATATTAACCACTAACTATACAAACACTAGAGATAGTATTAATAATCGCCCTAGGAAATACAATAACAAATGCAGCCAAAAAGGTATTGGTTTATTATACGAGTTCATTTTGAAGATAAGGGTTCTACATAATCAAAAAAGTTTTAGGGGGCAAATAAAATACTGCAGTGTCTATGTAACTGATGCATACAGGTTTCTTTTTAAGATTTTTCACTCCTCTGTACCACACATAAAGTCAACTGAACAGAATAGAATTAACTGCTTTCAAGATTTACAGGGGCTTTCAGTGAAGAAAGGTAACGTGCATCCATTTTATCCATGCCATTAAAAAGATAGCTAAAAGGAGGCATGCTGATGTATCTGCCTGTTCCAGGATCAACAATGAGATTGTCATCTTCCCAAACCACCCTACCTCTAGAGATGGTAACTTCAATCTTTCCCTGAATGAAAGTTCAATCATAATATCATTAAATAAAGGGGGTCATTATCTTGGGACCATCATTTAGAGTGATGGTGAGGTGCTTGTTTCTCAAGTCATATGACTTGGGTTCAAGCTTGAACACAGCTACATGAAAAAGTTAGTCTTTCACTCATCCATCGAGTCTCCTAGGACCCTGCCTTGGTGGGATAAGCATTGAGCCTCTGGGCAATGATCCTTTTCCTTTAAAAAGGGTAATCACCTTAAAGGTTCAATGTCATCCCATTTGGGAAGATCAGTGGATCAATGAAAACCTAACCTCAATCATGATACCATTAAATATAACATCAAAATAAACATGGAAAACTAAAAACCTGTTTTGGGTCAATGACAAATGGGAGAGAATAGAAGCTATACCTTTCCTGTCCAACCTTCGTAAACATTGGTGTCAATTCTGGAGTGGTGCGACCTAGCTGTTATGTGGAATGTAGCATTTGGATTTAAAATGATTATATCAGCATCTGACTTGGGAAGAATGGCTCCTTTTCTAGGATAAATATTGAAAATGCGGGCACTGCAAAAGCCATTCATGTAGGTTATGATGCTCTCTTGAAACTTCGATGAAAAAGAGCTTTTTCATTTATATTATAACATTAATTACACCTATATCTATATGACTAGTACAAGTAACAGCAAGCTGTTCTTTCAAGACATTTTTGAATGTTTTAGGAGATAATTAAACCAGAAAGCAAACATTCAGAAGCCATATTAAATCTGAATCATCCAGAAATCTTTAGTCCTTAAGATACAGTAGAAAGATTTAAGTGGATGGAAATTGAATCACCTTTCACAAACTATTTGGTCGTCCAAATTTATTCAGGAATAGGATCGTCAATGGAAATGTTTTTCAGTTTGACTGTTTTACTTTGCCTCTTATGGATCTCCCTACCAGGTTTCAACTTCCTTACACTAAAATTTAGACTTTTTTTAAACTATTAGGTAGCAAGCAGAATTCCACGTGCCATAAAAGCCTTATATACAATACAGCTGTGTTCGACTCTTTTATCATGGAACTGTTATATTAAATCTCTCTCTCAATGGCAAAGAAACAGTCCATTTAACCTGGCAGGAATAATTACTTGGCTTTTCAGAAAACTGAAAAAGAAGTTAATTTAGTGATGAAATTTCTTGGAACACAGGTCCTGCATCTAGATATTGAAAGAAAATTACAAAACACAAGGAACAACAGTAGCTCTACCATGATTGATCGTAATCATCAACCGGAAACTACTCAGAAGATCAAACGTGTATATTCCTAAACTCATAACCAGCATAAGGATTTAGCTTGATGACTTTGGGAAAGTGATTGAGCTAATTTTGAGAGCCTGGTGTGAAAACCAAAAACTTACCAGGTTTGATCCACTCCTAGTGTAAATGAGATCTGTCAGTCTTTACAAATGAAGGTATCTCCCATGAATCCAACAGTCGGCCAATAGAATTCTTAGGATGCTGTATTTTTTTAGTACTGTGGAATATTTATAATTTCACTCAATTCATTTTCATATTCAAAGAGGCCTTGTACTGCTATTGCTCACATTTGGTCTGTGAATATGTGCAACTAACTTTATATGGGGTACTGCTAACCAGCATGTTGATGAGATGCTTATAATGCTGCCCTTTGTTGCCAGACCCGGCTTTTTGCCTACACTGTTTTCCTCTACCCAACTTGGACTCGGCAAGTTTCAACCATGTTTGGCAACAGAAACCTAAAAAATATGTGAATTTTGATATAAACTTGACTCAAGAGATAAAACTTTGCAGCACTGGTGAGACTCAGGCAAGTTTTGCAGATTTTGACAGCAGGGGTGTTGTCATTGATGATCTAAAACATAAGGTTACTTTTTGTACTGGCTCACTTTTGTCCATGTGTTCTTATACTCTATTTTCTATGCTGCATTATGGTATAAGTGATTAAATACTTTTAATTGAATGAAGCTTATATATATTTCGAAATGTGCTTATAAGTTAATGTGAAAGTTTTTGATTCACTGATTTAAGCACTTTTACGGTTATCAGTAATTTTCTTCTAATTATTTACTATTTAAAAATAGAAAAATATTATTTTATTGTTGGATGATGAGTCATAAATTCTAAAATCATTTTTAAAACAATAGTTTGAAATTAATGAAAATGTGATCTACAGTTTATTTGGCAGACATTTTAATTTATTGAATATTTAATTAACAAAATTATGTCAAAATTCAAAATTATCAAATTGCATTCAACTTTGGTGGGCTAACTCCATTGTTATAGAAAATCAATCATTAATTAGTTTCTTGATTTAAGTCACAATCTTTGAAATTTTAATGTTTAATGTTAAACATGGTTTGAAAAGTACCTTACCAAGTACTGCCTATCTCGCTTCCTACCAGATCTAGGGCAGGGCATATTTAGGCGCATGCCCANGTGGACCCCCCAAAAAGTCATCATGTCACCAATCCAATTGCAAAAAAATGCATTATCCACCAGGTCCGAGTCCCCGTGCAACAACTCCAGGACCTCCATCCAACCCACATTCTGAATCATCAACCACAACTCATTCCGCTGATATCCCGCACAGTCGGGCTCAAAGGTCGACGTTGGCCCATCGCCACAATCTCCGCCCTTGCGCCACCACCTAAGCCATTGTAGGGAGCCGCATAGAATGAAAAACCAAATTATTACGAGCTTTCGATGAAGCCCACAGCACAGTTGTACCCACTGAATCCCCGCATAAAACATGGGCCTGGGGGTGGATGGGGATGCTAGCAACTGCCAAATGTCAATCATAAAGGGGCATTGGTAAACGAAATGGTCAATAGTTTTTGGCTCCCTCATGCATATTGAACAGGCCTCCACAATATTGAGCCCATGGGCCCACAAAATAGCCCGCACAAGCAACACTTTATGATTAATGAGCCAAATAAACACTTTGATTTTTTTCCAGTAGCCTACCCTTCCACAAGGTACACCATCTCATAACTATCAAAAATTTCCAATTAATGATGTCCTAGGGTGATTTCCCCATCATAACACCCATTATCATAGCACTGGCATGCACACAAATGGTCCTCCAAATGAGTGAGTCCCTGCACCCTGCC
Organism: Gnetum montanum; assembly: GCA_015680685.1. Classification (NCBI taxonomy): domain Eukaryota; kingdom Viridiplantae; phylum Streptophyta; class Gnetopsida; order Gnetales; family Gnetaceae; genus Gnetum; species Gnetum montanum. Next base: position 126,199 of record MNCI01000825.1, read on the forward strand.
TCCCACTGAATATATGTTATCCTTAATGCTCTAGATCCATTCAGTAGAATTAGGAGTCTCTTGCACAATATGATTGACCAACTTTTGATATCCCATCATAATCAGGTCTTGGAACCTTAGTATTCCCAAACCAACCACCTCTCAGGGGTAGGCAATGGCATCCCAACCCACCAAGTGCATCTTAAGCCAGCCCTTGCCCTTGGACTAGATGAAGTTTCTGATAATCTGGTCCACTTTATTCATGACAACAACCAAAGGCACCGCAACCACCCCCATGAACCTAGCCATAGCAAACAGGATAGAATTTGCCAGCAAAACCCACCCTTTTTGCGTTAAAAAACATGTGGTCCAGTGCTCAACCGTTTGTTGTAACCTGTGAATAAGGATACTCCAGGTATCTTTTTGATTCCAAACAAAAATTGAGAGGCCAATGTACACATCCTGGTGCATCCCAATGAGCATCCCCAACACCTACAAGATCCTCCCCTTAACTAAGCTAGACATATGGAACAGATGCACTTTGCACTTCCCTTTATTCACCTCCAAACTGATCTCCTATGCCATCTTCTCCAATGCTCTGTTGATGGCCGGCACCTATGGCACTGAAGCACGTGAGAATAACATAGTATCATCCACATAATGCTCCATCAAACAATCAATCCCAGCAACATTCAGCCCCCAAACCCCCTTCAGCCTTGCAATACACCTGCAAAGTATCCATAGCAATGATGTTACCCACTACCATTTTATCCAACCCCAGTGTTCTTCTTGTGTGGCCTACAAGATGATGTAGGATTAGAGGGACTTCGTGTGCAACAGCTAGATGGTCAAAGGGTCAATTGAGTACTTATTTATCAATAAAATGAATTATGCTTAACGATGATTTTTGGTATCTTTGGTAGAATGGAAAGTGAAGTGCAGATGTTTTATTTTGTTGAGCATTTTTGTGGTCAGTTTTTGTGGGGTTTCAAGAGAGTTTCCATGTACCAATTCATTGTTAAATGGTCCTTTGTACAAGGCTACACTTCTTTCAATGTGAAAACATGAGGCTAGAAAATATAATAATGAAGATTTCATGGGACCATGTTAATTCATCATCATTTTCAAGCTTGGTATATTTAAGATTTTATCTCTCCTTTCTTTTAAGTATTGTGTTTATGGAATTTACTTATTCAGTTTGCTTAAAATCAAAGATTGATTCCATGATGATGATAGACATAACATATGTTTTTTAACGTTGCCAATTTCTGGTTTTGGTTTTATATTCTCTAGACAGTCACCTATACAATCTGTTCTGTTATATAATTTTTTAAGGAATCAAAGAGTGTACCTAAACTCTATTCAGAAAAAAATATATTAGAAACTATGTTTACCCTCTGTTTTAGCCTGAGAATAGAAAGGACTTATGTTTTTCTATGGCCAGTAATTTATTCCCCATGATTCTACCTTTTAAACTAAAGAAATTTCAGAGACCAAAGTTGTCTTAGGATGAGAGAAAACATTGTGAAATCCCCATTTCCGTGAACTGTGTTGATAACTAAAATTTCAGATTTCTTTTAGGCCTTCCATGTCTTCTATGTTCAGATTTGTTTGTAAAATTCAGGCCCTACTTTCAGAATTTGTTTGCCAAATGTAGAATATCTGAAAGTGGAAGAAACATTGATTGATTTTCACATGAGAAGCAAACCTATGTACTGTACCTCCCCATTGTTTATGTGTGAACTAGTTTCTTATATGGCATTTAAGTCTCACTTAAAATGCACAATTATGTTCTCTCTATTGTAAGTTGAAGATAGTAGAATTTTGGAAGCCTAGAAGTCTCCTTGGAGTAAGTCTTTTATTGCATAATAAATGTTTTGTATATTTTGTTATAGTTAGATTTTCCATTCATGTAAAGTAAAATATAATTTATTTATTCTTGTTTCAATATGCTACCCTATTTATTTACTAGCAATTACCTTCTTTTATTTGAGCAAAGAAAAGAAAGAAAATATATATGTGATCATGTATGTTTATTTGTTTTCCATAAAATTAACCTACATAAATTATGATTAGAAGCCCTTTGAACCCTAGAAAAAGTAATTCACCTCAATTCACAATTAGTAATTAGGTGGACAATGCATCTCATTGATGTACCTTGTATGAAGCATGTAGTATTTCTAGGGACCATTGACTAATCATATTAATAATAATATATGCATCCATATACCTTGAATGGATGAGTTATATTATTTATTTATTTCACATACACTATGCTTTACAAGTGGAGATGAGCATCACTATCTAACCCTACCCATACATATACTTACTTTGGCTTAATATCTTGAGCCATTGGACCCAAAGGGGTTGAGTTGTACAACACCCAAAAGTTTTCAATGATGCATGTGCTATTTGTAAGTGTGTACCTACCTTACATACGATCCCCAACCACCTATCTTGGAGGTATATCAAGGTGTAATTCAAAAATGATGGTTCAACCAAGCCTTATTTGTGACATTAGAACTCGAAGATAACCCAACTAACAACTGAATGGTAACTAGATACTTCGAGTTGGATAGCCCTCAATGTAGGAATACAACGCCGCATTGCATGGGCAAAGTTGTTGAAACCCATACATTTTTTATTCCCAACCATTGTTTAAAGCCTATTATAGATTAAATGATCTTGTTTGGTGGAAACATAGTGGAAAAGTAAGAGTACATCCAACCACATCCATTGGTGCTACTTGTAAAATGAATATTGAAACAAGTGAGTCAAAGAAATGTTTGATGTTTTATAGCTTCACAAGTGATGGAAAGTGTTAACCATCACCATGGTCAATGCAAGTTATCATAGTGCTACTAAAGATAGACGATATGCAATAGATGCATCAATCTTTAGGATTATGAGAAGTGGTAAGGTCTCACCCCCTCAATAACTTGTTAAGTGTAATGAGGGAAGGAGGTACATAGGCCCTATAATCAGCCCATCATTATATGAGTCACATCCTCATTAGTTGCTAATGTAAGTATAACCCTATGTTTTAAAAGGAATGGGAAAAAATTATATTGATCTTTAGAGTGTGGTTATTAGGGGTCCTACATGTCTAGTTTGGCCACCAAGATTAGCCAATTATGCCAATTTTTTCTAATTCAACTCTTCTTTGTGCTATGTTAACATTGTTTTTGATGATGACTAACATAATGTCTAATTTTATGTTCCTTGTCCAACATCAAAAGTGGGAGAGAAGTGTACTCTCAAACGCACCTCTCTCTCAAAAGTGAGAAGCAAAGACCAATGTACTCCTCTCCTACCACTTAAACTTGTACTTGTAGCACTCTTACTATCTTGGCACTTCAAATCTACTAGAATCCACCTTTTTGGATTTTCAAAGTTCATAGGAACTACTGAAAAACCTTCTCTCTGAAGTAAGAAAAGTAGTGTGAAGTATAAGTTATATCAATTGCATCCTTTTATGTTTTCACAACCTACATAGTTACCAAGGAGCAACTGGTAGATGGTATTTGGACTCATCTTGACCATTCNATACACTAGAGAAGCTTTGGAGAAATTATTAGAACATTGTAGATCTGAATAAAATGTTAAAGGCGGAAAATATCGTGCTATAGCAAATCACGTAGATGCTGTAAATCATTGAAAAACCTACTGTAAACTCCAACAAACGTTTGTCGTGAAAGCAGAATGAAAATAGCAAAAGAAAATAGCACAAGAACACAGAGATTTACGTGGTTCAGGTCCTTTTTACCCTACCTCTACAACAATGCTAATCTGCCTTCTATTCTGCTCAAATCTTAAAGACACAAGCCATCCTTATAGCTTTCCCAAGCACCCAATCTGTTACTCCAATAGATCTTAGATCTCAGACTCTCATCTCCAAGGTAAAACCTCAATACAATGCTTCTGCATCAAAAAAACACCCACATAAAGGCTACCCCAAGCCTTCTATTTATAAGGAAACATTAGGACCAAATCCCAATCCTAACACGTGGGATAAAACACATCTCCACATAAACATGACTTTACAAACTGAAACACACAACACCCCCCACCCCCCATATCATTATTTAAAATGCAACATCCTTTTAAAAACATAAAAAGAAATACAACAAATAATACTAATGTATTTGTCTTCATTTTTCCAACAAACTCCCCCTTAAGAAAAATCCAACTAGCATTCAAGAGATGTGCACTTTTGATTAAGCTTTAGCTATCCCAAGCTTCTTCCTACAGAAAATGTGTTTTTCAACTATCACTGGTTTTGTTAAAGCATCAGCAACATTAAGCTTTGTATGGACCTGCTGAACATGCACCAAGTCGTCCTCTATGATTTCTCTTATGAAGTGGAACTAGATATCTATATGTTTCGTCCTAGCATGAAAGGCAGAATTCTTTGCAACATGGATTGCACTCAAACTGTCACAAAACACAGCATACCTTTGTTGTTTTAATCCAAGAGATTACAATAATCTCTTCATCCATAACATCTCTTTGCATGCTTCTATGAGAGCTACGTATTCCAATTCGGTTGTAGATAAAGTTACCAGTGGTTGTAGACGTGACAACCAACTCACTGCTGCACCACCAAAAATATATGTGTACCCTGTAGTGGAACATCTTGTATCATCATCAGCAGCAAAGTTTGCATCTACAAAACCTTCAATGTGTATATTAGCATCTCCAAAACACAAGCAATGTGTTTTTTATGCCCTTGAAATATTTTAGAATCCATTTAACAGCCAACCAGTGATTCCACCCATAGTGGGTCATAAATCTACCAACTACTCCAACGGCATAAGCAATATCAAGATTTGTACAAACCATGGCATACATCAATGACCCAATAGTAGAAGTATATGGGACATTTTTCACCTTTTCAAAGTCCTCTTTTGACTTTGGACAGTCCTTTGATAAATTAAACTGTGCTAAAAGAGGTGTACTTACAGGTTTTGCATCCTCCATGTTGAAACATTTTAGAATATTTCCAATGTAATCTTCTTGACTCAACCACAGCTTCTTCCTTTTCTATCCCTGTAAATATTCATTCCAAGAATTTTCTTTGCCTATCCCAAATCCTTCATAGCAAACGCTTTGCCCATTTCTAGTTTTAGATGTTTTATTTCTGCCATGTCATTTCCAACAATTAACATATCATCAACATACAACAACAACGCTGTAAACTTACCAAAACATCTCTAGAAAAATACACACAGTGGTCCATATTGTTTCTTTGATAATTCAGCTTCTTCATGAAGGTATCAAACCTTTTATATCACTGCCTAAAGGCTTGTTTCAAACCATATAAGCTCTTTTTCAGTCTACAAACTAGACCTGAACCTTGTTGTTTTTCATACCCTTCTAGATGTTTCATGTATAGTTCCTCCTCCAAATCTCTATGGAGGTATGATGTTTTTATGTCAAGCTGTTCCAATTCTAAGTCCATGTAGGGCACCAAAGATAGCACTAAACATATAGAAGATTGTTTTACCACCGGAGAAAAAATTTCTTGAAAGTCTATGCCTAGTTTCTATGCATAGCCTTTCACCACCAACCTAGCCTTGAAACGTTTTTCCCCATTGGTCTCTATTTTAATTCTGTATAGCGACCTGCACTCCAAGGGTTTTCTCCCTTTTAGCAACTAAACCAGCTCCCATGCTTTGTTCTGCTAGAGTGATTCTCATTCATCATTCATAGCTGCCTTCCACTTGGTAGCATCAGTACACATCATAGCTTCCTCCATTGTTTCCAATTCACCACTATCACTATAAAGTACATAATTCAACAAGGGAGAGTACCTATCAGAAGGTCTGGCAACTCTTATTGACCTTCTAACCCAATGAGACACATCTGCAACTTGTTGTTCATCATCTTCTTCTTCATTTCCTTGTTGTCCTCCATTTTCTCTTTGCTGTCCTGAGTTCTCAGCTTGCTACCATGTAATTTCAGCATGCTGTCCAATGTTTCCAGATCTGGAAAATCCATGAATTTCATCATTTTCAACTTCTTCAGTCACCCTAAAAGGAGTTCTCATGCTATCTGAGCCATTGTTGTCCTTGTCTTTCGTTTGCAGCTCACTAAACATCACGTTTTCTCTTAATTTAACATCCCTTGATCTCACTACACGTTTCAGTTCAGGATCCCAAAGTCTGAATCCTAAATCATCTTCTCCATATCCAACAAATATGCAACATTTAGCCCTATCCTATAGCTTAGTTCTGTTCTCCTTTGGAATATGCATAAATGCCACATCCAAAAACACAAAGATTTACATGGTTTGGGCCCTTTTTACCCTACCTCCACAATAATGCTGATCTGCCTTCTAGTCTACTCAAATCTTAAGGACACAAGCCATCCTTATAGCTTTCCCAAGCACCCAATCTGCTACTCCAATAGATCTCAGATCTCAGACTCTCGTCTCCAAGGTAAAACCTTAATGCAATGCTTCTGCATCAAAAAAACACCCACATAAAGGCTACCCCAAGCCTTCTATTTATAAGGAAACATTAGGACCAAATCCCAATCCTAACACTTGTGGGATAAAACACATCCCCACATAAACATCACTTTACAAACTGACCCTCCCCTTTTTCCTATCATTATTTAAAATGCAACATCCTTTTAAAACAATAAAAGGAAATGCAACAAATAATACTAATGTATTTGTCTTCATTTTTCCAACAAAAACAACCCCCAAGAACCAAAAAAGAGGGGGAACCCTCAACAATATTCACGGATAGAAACAAGAGAAAAAATAGGTCCACTCCAAGGGGCCCATGGGAACATGAGTCTAACTCAAAACCATAGCCTAAAAAAACCAAACATCTAACAAAAAAGCCATGTTTAAATAAAAAACAACCAATCATCAAAGCGGGCAGCAAAGTCTGATGCAGGGGCACTATGGCCTCTCCTAGATGTGGACCACATCAAGAATATTCCAACAACTTTCGGATTTCACAAAGATAGCCGCTTCCTAGAATTCCTTGTACCACCCTTCTCTCTAAGCTGGGGCCTCTCCGATAAGGTTTCTAGCCTTGTTGGGATGTAATTTACTATAGGTGGTCTGAATAAATTTCCAAAGACCAGCCCAAAAAGCATTCTAATTGATTCTAATGACAACATAAGGGTACTTACCCATCCAATGCCATCATCTGGCATTTAATTCATGTGCTGCATTCTAACTTCTCTTCATCTATTTTTCCTTGAGGAAGGTTCTAACCCATTGGGCCTCCTCCTACTCCTTCCTAGTCAATCGCTCTTCCTCCTACCTAGGGAGATTTTCTTGATCTATGCCTTGAGCTAGTCTTCAAATGCACTACGATCGTAGTCTCCCTCATCATCTGTTGGTGGTTTTCCTCCCCTCTTTCCCAAGAGTGCAACTCCTCCTTTTGCTACTGCACCTAGTCCTCTTACTCCCTTCTAGCCAACTCCTCAACCCACCTAGCCTATTTCTCCACCCCAACATCTAACTCTACCTCTGCAATAGTCTTACTAAATTCAATAGCAAACTTAGCCTCCAACTCCTTCCTAATCATGTTCTCAGCCTATTGTCGCTGCTAGTCAAAGCAATGTTGCTGATTAGTCATTGGCCCCTATCAATCCAAACTACCTTCACTAGGCCCCTACTCCAAATCATCATTATCCCCATGTCCCCGTGACCTTAGAAACAAGGATGACAACGCACCCTCCAAAAGGGGATGCTTGCGCATGTAGACCATGTTAAAGCAACATGATCTTATCATCCTAGGTTCCGCGGGCATAGCTGCAATCCAATGGACCAAGATGAGCCCTGAATGTCTCCCTCGTTTGCATTGCCTGAGAGAAGCCAATAAAATTTTGGTAGATTCACCGTCCTACCTAGTTGCATGCAACACAAAAAAAAGCAAAATGTGCTCCTTGAAGCTTCTAGACATTGCCAAAGTAGACAAAAAACCTATCAACCAACTCCACCACCTATTGCCAAGTGGGCGGCAATGTCGACTTTGGGACTTGCCCACTTACAATCTTCAGGATAGGATCAATGAAGAAACCATCAACATCTTGCAACCCCTATCTTGCCGAAAGCATTGTTTCCCCCTCTTCTAGAATCCCAAAGTTAGAGTAGATAGCTTCTTTAGTTAACTTGATTTGAACCCCCACTAAAACTTGTGTGATCTCCCCTCTAATGATTGAAAAAAGCTTCATATTTGAAGTCAAGATCCCCCTATGAGAAGGGGAAGCAGGTCAACCCAACCAACATGAACCACCATCTCCCAGATAGTGTGATTTTGCATGAATAGCATGCAATCTAGTTCGAAGGTGGGTGCCATCTCCATGGTAGCATAGGCTTCCTTACACAAGCGATAGCCCCGAATAGCAATTTGGTGTAGCAATGCTAGTGGCACTATGGAAAACTAGCTCATTCATCACCCACTGGAGAATCCTTGTGGAGTTGAAGAGGATATGCAAGCCCAAAAGCCCATCAAATGTTCATAGAGAAAGGGAAGAGCAAAATGAAACGTTGCAAGGTTTCTCAATCCATGTGGCACAGGCAACAGGAGGTGTTAATACAGATGCCACATTCTCGAAGAAATGCATGAACTAAGAGCACCCCTTGAGAGATGAGAGAATGAGGAATTTAATTTTATTTTTGGCAACCATACCCTCCAAATTTTCCACCAACTAGACACAGATCTATACTTCTATTATAAGATTTCCCATGGATGTGCAAGTATTGACCCTAAAGGGACAAGAGCTTAAGTGCAGGTGCAAGTTTTGTGCCAAAGATGTGAATCTTATTTTGAGCAATCCATCACTAGTAGTTTTGTTTAAGGATAGAAACCCACAATACTTCTTCATGGCCTTCCTCAAAGATTCACTTAATGAGACCCTAATGACCAAACATGATAGAGTCTTCAAACATCATCACCCAAAGCTCCCCAATAGCCTTGGGTCTAGTGATTTTCTCCTAGCAAATTAAATGTAGTCAGTTACCCCCTTTCCCACCTAACTAGATGAATTGTCTAATGATTTGGTTGACTTTATTGATAACCCGCTTAGGTAAGGAGACAACTAAAGTAATGTATTTGGCCATAGTAAAAAGCACAAAGGAAGCAAGGAGAACCTTACCCTTGTTAAAAATATGGACATCCAATGTTCCACCCTAGATTGAACCCTCTGAATAAATTGGTACCAAGAGGCATTTCGGTGCCACGCATACATCAAGTTCACCAAATAGGAGTCTTTAGAGTCCCATGAGAGATCCCCAATGTTATACAAATCCTGCTTTTTATGACTCCATCCATAAGAATGAAGTGGGTTGCCGATTTATCCCAATTGACAGCCAGCCCTAGCTCCTTGGACATATGGCCTAGAGCCTTGGCAATAGCCACCGCTTGCAGTAGCCTTTGTCACAAGGATTATGTCATCCATGTAGTGATTGGTGATGCAAGTGAACCATTCAATGTTTAGTCCTTGAACCCCTTCAGACCTGCAATATTGATTCATTATATCCATGGCAAGTATAAAAAGGTACAATAATAAGGGGTCCCCTTCCATGGGGAGGAAACCCCCTAGAGATTCCCATTAATATCAAACAAAACGGCACATGTTGCTTGGATATTGATGCACATGTTAACAAATTTTGGATGATATCCTTTCCTCAGCATAATCTCAACCAAGGACGTCCAACTAATAGTATTGCATGCCTTAGCAATGTCAAATTTTAAAAATATACCTCGGAATTTTGCCCTATGGACAGAGTGCATGATCTCATGGAGGTGTAGGATTTGGTCCTGGATATACCTTCCTTTGACAAAACCAGCTTGTTGAATTCCAACAAGTAATGGCACAAGGGGCTGCATCCTTTTAACAAGGACCTTAGTGAACTAGTGGAGTAACATGTTACAAACCCCAATGGACTGGAAAGGAGGGTGGGTTTATTGACCTTTGGCACCAAGACAATCCTAGAGCAATTTATCTCCTTCTTAACTTAGCCCCACCTAAGCATAACATTAAAGGCATCCATGATGTTGTCACCATGATGTTGTCACCCAATATGTCGATGAATTTCCTAAAAAACTCAATCAACCAACCATTAGCCCTTGGGGCTCTGCCACATTTCATAAATTGGATGACTTGAAAGAGCTCATGTTTTGTAATGGGGGCCAATAACTTGTCATTATCCTCCCTGTTGATGACCCGTTGGATGGGGATAGTGATAGGGGAGGAATCTCCCCCTCCCCAAATTTCCATCTAGAACCATTGTAAAACCTCTGCAATTTCCTATGGTTCATGTACCATTATCTCCCCATCATTAATAGAGTGAATTGCTTTGGCCCCTTTTTCTCATTTGCCAAAATGAAGAAGAATTTAGTATTTCTATCCCCCTCCTTCCACCATTTGGCCCTTGATTTCTCCTTCTAGTATGCCTCCTCCTCCATCAATAATTTCTAGAGTGAACTAGCAAGTTGTGCTCTTCCTTCTCCAAGGCCTTCCCCTTTTCCTATCTCCCCTATATGTCCATCAACCATATCTATAGATCCATACAAAGGACTTTGAAGGAATACTTATTTTCCTTTCAAACCCTTTTAATCTCCTACTTGAGTTGTTGCAAGAAGTCACATGGGTCCATCTAGACAGGGTACTTATTCCAAATATCCTTCACTAGCCTCCGAAGCCATCCTTTCGGTAGCCATGTTCATTCAACTCTAAACTTTGAGGGGAGGGGGTGCAGTACACACCGTATTTTGGAAGGAACATAACACAGCCCTATGATCAAAAGCCCTCTTCTCATGTCTCGTCACTAAGACAAACCTACTGAGAAAAAGGGCAAAGCTAACCCAACCACAATCAATCCTAGAGAGGACCTAAGTTGACCCGTTTTGTTACTCCATGTAAAATAGCACCCTTTGATGTCAACATCAACTAGGCCAAAATTGGGAATGAACTACATGAATTCCTGACTCCCAAGGGGTTTAGCACTATACTCACTAGTCTTCTACGAATCATATAACCTATGGTTGAAATCACCCACCAAAACCCAAGCATTGTGATCAAGGACCTTCATCACAATCTAATACAATTTCTACAAGTGATCCACCCTAGGGCTAATAGAAGTTTGTAAGCCAAATTCCCTAGGTTGGCAAGAAGGTGGTGACACTCCAGGTAGAAATGTGTAGGAGTTCCATCAACAACCTGGAGAGAGTAGCAAGCCCTCCAACCTACCCTCGATAGTCAACAAAGAAAGATGTCCAACCCTGCCAACATAAAAGATCTCTTTGCATTACCTAAAGCTTAGTCTCCTAGAGGTAGACAATCTCACAACCTCCCATTCGCATCAAATCATTAAGAGTATTTCTTGCATAGGGGGTACCATGCCCCCTAAAATTCTAAGAAAGGATCTTCATGGTCTAGTGGTAGACTATTTCCTATAGACCTCCCTAAGGGTCCCCAGATACCCCAAATAAATATCTTGTATTGTTTTCTTGGTATGCACCTCTTGTAGACTTAGTTTCCCCAACTTCTTTGTGTCCTAAAGAACTATGAAACCTATTTTCCCCCCTAGAGTATTTGTCTCTTGGTCAATTCCAAAGGGGGATGAAAGAACCCCGAAGGATAGAGAGCCAATCCCCAAGGAGGGCCCGAGAAGGGGAGGTGGTGGGAAGCTCTTCCATTTATTAAGAAGGCATGATAGTAGGCTTCCTTCTGTCCAAAGATTCTTCATTTGCTTGTTGTAGACCAACCTCAAGGCTGGTTGGCTAGGGGAACCCCATCTTAGCAACCACCTGGTGCTTGTCCAAACTATTGAGGGGAGAGAAACAATTTCCCTCTATTGCTGTAGAGAAACCCTTATTTGATTGTTTAGCTTGTTCAACCCTCTGGGAGGGAAAGGCAAGCCCATCCATCACCATAGGTGCCACTTTAACCTTCTTCCCAACCACCTACCATTCTACCTTAGGGGCCTTTGGCTTTTGTGCAACTACCTTGGTACGCACCCGGCAATCCTTGCTGACATAATTCCTCTTCCCGGAAGGGGCACAACCTAAGTAGGAACATTCTCATAATTAATCGATAGCACCTCCTCACCTAAGGGAAGAGCAAGATGAACCTCACACATGAGGTTAGTGGAAGAAAAGTGACTATCAAACATAGAACCTGACATAGCCCATATGCTCCTTAGAGGTGGTAAACTTGTCGAATGTGATAAACTCTCCAAAGAAATAGCCAGGGTTCTAAGTAACTCCTCTATCCAAATCTCCCACAAGATAACAAAAATCCTAATCTAGACCAAGGCCCTTGTGAACAAGTCTAGATCTCTATGGGCCTCCGAGTGCCAGTGGATCAGGGCCAACCCTCAAGCACCAAAAAATTATGGGCCCCCTTAAGTATTTTGTTCCAATCCTCCTTATTTTGGAACATGAAGAATAGTAGGTTCCTTATAAGGAACTGAATCTCCACATCACCCACTCCCCAAGAGGAGGCCATCCAACTTTTGATAAGATCTATCCTAGGGCACAGTCCCACAAATACAACTTTCCTAATTGAGTTCATCTACATAATTTGCAAGCCCTCTAGTAGAACGCCATGATCCATATGGAGGTGCAACCTCCCAAATTCATGTGTTATCCTATCAATACCTCCTAGGCCAGGACACCAAACTCCCACACCATGTTGTCTTCCCCAAAACTTGTGGGGCCATTCGTCCCTAGAGCGGAAGCCCTAGGCACAACAAGCCTCCCACTTTGTCTACAACTTCCCCTACATGCACCTCAAAACTCTACATTGCCATCATCCGTAGCTACATCCTCAAGCACCACATCACTTGCACTCACCCCCATGCCTACCATCAATGCATCCTTACCCCAGTTCTGTTCTCGGCATTCCCACTTGCCCCAACATCACTCCTGGTGCTCCCATTCCATCACCAATATGTCTGCTTACCCTCACACCACTCGCATCCATCTCCCAAAGTTGTTCAAGATTAGATGGGATTGAACTTAACAAGTACCTATTTGACCATTCCTTGTGTTGCTTGTAGTCCTCTACATTGTTCTTTAGCTTTCATTAAGAGTTGTTTCTCCTCTATCCTAGTGAACCAAGATATCATCTCTTGTTGTAGCAATTCCTTGCAAGTAGACAAAAAAGAAGGCCAAGCAAGAGCAGAACCCTTATGTCAATGGTATCATACCTATGCTCCAAATGCAAGTAAACCAACAACATAAAGGGAATGGATTTCTACTCAATTTGTGAAGATTCAAGAGGGGGAACAAGAGGATGAAAGCTCTAAGAAACATCAATTCATTATGGTAAAACTTCAATCAAGAAATCCTTTTGAACTTCTGTGATGGTGATGTTCCATCTATGTGTATCTCCTTGCGTAATTCAAACTTTAGCTACGCCAACATGTTCTAATACCATGCTAGCCTTCAAGATGCAAATGTATTGACTTCACACAAGAGAAGCAACAAAGAAATATGCATGTGTAAAATACTACAAAGTTCACTCAACAATACATAAAGAAAGAGAGTGTCTCTTTATAGATTGTTTTAGGGTTAAGGATTTCTTGGTAACTAAAAAAGATTTTCTACCAACTTAAACTACTAAACTTAGTCATACACTTCATATGACATCATATAGCTTCATTCTAAAAATTTTTGTCATAACCTACTGTATATTTATGTGCATTCAAGGTATTAACAATGATAAACTCATTATTCATAAACATGAAAATGGCTTTGCCTTTTGTGCTCCTCACTTTGGATCCCACATGAATATGAATTGGCCCAGGGAAACCAATTGATCACACCCTAATGCACTTTCCCCTTTATGTCTATTTCCATTACTACAATTTCTTAGCTGGCTTTAGCCTTCATATCTCATCCTCATTAAGAAGCAGATATACAACCAAAACTAAGTAGCACAAGATCTTAAAACCCCCAAAGTTTGATCTGGCTTGTTGAGGCAAATTTGCAAATGTGGCAGGTATCTTTTCTTTTCTTCAAACTATGCATCATTTGAAGAACAAAACCATAAAAAAGTTATCCTTATCATGCACACTATTTTTTAAAATTCTGACCAACATGAAAACTGTAGTTTTGGTATCAAAGCTTAGGAAAGAAATAAAACCTACCATTCTGTGCTGGTGATCCGTACATAGTCACTGACAGTTATTTGACCAGCGTTCTGTTTGAAATAAGAGTTCAAAGATCATGTAATGTCTGAATATGAAAACATGCAAACCATAATGAACAATGGATAAGAAAGAAAGCCTACCACCATCGTGTCCCAAACTAAATGCATCCTTTCTTCTATTCCTGGTAGAATCCATGCAAAATATTCAATTTAGCTTCATGATTGCATGCACAACTAATTATATGGCCCAAATTTCAATTCAAGAAAATGTGAAAATATAGTCTCAAATGTAAGAATGTGCTACGCTGAGGTTGTAGATCTCAGTTTTTACCATTCACTCCATTTGGGATTTTCCGGAAATCATTTATACCAGCTCTCTTTTGTGTTGAATTAAACGGGCAGTGATCTGTTCCAACCAACTGCATCAACAAATCAAATACATATCAAGGATTTCATCATAAAACAGCGGGAAAAAAAACTTTTAAATCAAAACCTCTGATCAATCCCTGGATTTACATTTTTCAGATTGTATAAACATGGTATAATTCCTAAAGTTCATGTATTTTTAAGAGAAGGTAAGAAAAGAAGAAAGTTGGCTCTAGCTAACTTGATGAAACCAGGATGTAAAATACTTAAAAGCTTTTGTTCCCTTTCTTCTTTCAAATACATGTGAAGATAGTAATCATATCTATATGCATTTCCTTGCAAATGGTCATTTCTGGGAACAAGGTTTAGACAGTTACAAACCAACATTTTATCGTATCAAGATCTTTACAAAATTTAACAATAGTTTGGACATGAATTACTTGAACACGATACAATAATAAGATTTGGAGTGCTTTGCTGTTACATATAACCTTTGAACTTTAGAATGAATGAAATCACCAAAGCTTTAGAAGGGTTGCTTGAGTCTTTAAAACTCAAAATTAAAAGCTCTGAATTAAGGTTATTGTAATGATCTATTTTTCCTGGGTTTTCATCTTGATGTTTATAGCAACACATGTGAGTCTACTATGTTGTGATGTGTGAGGTTGGTGGTAATTTGTAGAACTATCTATATGATGGAATATAGAGTGTTGTTAATATGCTTATGTTCATGATATGTATAGTTTGGTAATGATTTGTCAATTTCATAATTGTAATGGATATTAGCAGCATTGATGTATGATCTCTTGTATGCATTGGTTAAATGATACATTGAGCATTAGCTTGCATGTTATTCTTCTTTGTGATTAATCTAAGTTATGCTACTGTGTGTTGTATATTGCTAGATGCAAAGTACTACATATATACTATACATTAATTGAGCACATATTAATGGAATGAACAAAAGGAATGTTGAGTAAAGATGAAGCTCAAATATTGTATATTTATGAGGTTGTTACAATGCTTTGATTATTCATGTTGCATTGAAATGATTTCTTCAATTAGTTAAAATGTTTCATTGTGAACTATATATATCAATGTTGGTATCTGATGTATATGCTTTGATGTATGTTCATATAAGTTTTGGATTTGTTATCTCTAAAAGCTACTATGAAAATACTAATTATTGAGCAATTATATTTGGAAAGAAAAGAAAAAAAAGATCTCCATGTTATGCCTCAAGGGCTGAAAGGTGTATTTTTTGCTTAGTAAGAATGATTCTTTTAAATATATATGCATATGTGCATGTTGCTAAGGAAATTAACCAATGAATCAAGTAGAAGAAACCTGACCTATATATCAGAATTATTATGTACATCATAGTTGTATTATTTTCAAGTAATGAACATTTAGAATATTGTGTATGTTGTTGATGCACTATTCTTTAGACTTTCATCAGTTAATAGAATATAAGTGCCCCCTCCATGGCTGTAGAAAGGTCATCACATAACCTTTCAAGGCATCATAAGATAATGCAATAATAAGTTATAATCATAAAATGCAACCTTTTGCATTGCTAATGGCCTGAAAGAGAGAGCTTCACTTGGTTTTATGTCTTGGACTTGCACTCTTTTATGTTTTCAGTTTGCAACCTCTTCCATTGCATCTTACAACTTGATTTCTAAGAAAAAATGTTGCTGGAAATGATGCACAACTACATATTTATTGTTGATAAATTTAGAAGTGGTATGTTGAAAAAAAAAGGAACAAAGATGGATATTATGTTTGAATGTTTTATGTTTGTTACTTTTTTGTTACATGAGATCATGTAATGCCCCACATTTGTACATGTAACCTTAGTACTCTATTAAATACTTAGACTTTAATTGTTTTAAAGCTTAAATATATTTGTAGATGTGACTAATGCTTCTTAATAATATGAAGACCTTTGTTTGGGTGGCATAAGCAAGATTACTATTTATTTCTAATTTTTATAATTTTAAGTTTTGACAAATATATCTATTATTAATGAATAAGCATTGCAAAGTCTAGCAATATTTTAGAATAATATTAGAAAATTTACATGATGTGGATTCATGGATTCTTTAATTAATTAAAATACGTCAAAATTCAAAGTTGATGAATCGTGCTCAAATTTGGTGGACTAACTCAGCTTTACACCTAGAGAATAGATCTACAATTAGTTTTTCAATTCAAGCCCTAGATTTTGAGATTTTCATGTTAAACAATTAAAAAGGTAGCCGGTGGGACCATATTTTCCTTGATTCAATCAAATATTAATTTTTAGCATCGTAGTTATGGCATGTTTGTGCTCGTTACAACTAGGTTAGCATCTGTAAAATGTTGGATGGACAAAAAGATTAGCATCAATGATTTTTACTAGATAAATTATAGAAAATGTGGAAAATAGATAAAAGGCCAAAAATAATTAAAAACCCTCATACAATATAAACTAAAAAGTGACTTAAAACAAGACAAAAAGGTGGGGTCATGAGAAAAGTCAATGTGGGATGGCAATGTATGGTCCATGACATGCTTATGATGACATCTATTTTATTTATATGCAAATTGTCCACTTCATATTAATAGCGGAAATAGGGACAAATGACTCTTTTAATAGGGGCCATGTGACTCTCTTGACTATTGTGAATTTCATATGTCTAGTCCCTCATGAGAGCTTGCTTGTCCAAGTCAAGTAGCAATGACACCATGAATAAAAAAAGATTTTTGAAGAATGAATTATCTATTCCTTGCCCATTGTGTAAACTCTTCTGCACAAGTCTTTACCCAAGCCCAAGGGTCTCCTCCATCCTATAAATAGAGGGGGCGTTTGCTCTTATTTTCACTTTTAGCCAAGGAAGGGGAGACTATGCTAGTTGGAGGGGTGAGGAGTTAAGGAGAGGAGAGAAAGACTGGTTGTTCCTTGCTTGTTCTCAGCTATCTCTTAGGTTGTCTTGAGTGTTCTTGTGGGCTCTTGGGAGGTGGATTTTACTGTTACTGTTGGAGGCTTTTTGGGATTGATTTTTTAGGACTGTTTAGCTTATTTAAGGGACTGTTTTATCTTATTTTGTGAGGGGATTTTGGCAGCACCTTAGACCTACAATTTGAAGCTGACTTCTTGAGGCCATTGGCTGGACCACAACCCAACTTTGAGGTGTCTTTTCCCTCCCCAAATTGGTCAAGTTCAACTTTAAAGGTGTGTATTTCAAACCCTTGTTGTACAAATTGTTTTTGTAGTGTTTAACGTGATTTTGGCTTGGACAAGTGAGGATTTTTCCATGAGGACATGTGGGATTTCTTGTGAGTTGTAAGTCATACATGGAGTCTCTCGTGTCTTGGGTTTGATTTTTGGTATGCATGTTTTGGGCTTATGAGTTAGCATTTTCATGTATCATGTGCACTTGGTATTTCATATTTTTTTTTGTAATCATTTTTGTTTTATAAAAGAAATGCCCCCCATCATTCTATCAAAGGCTGGTGATCTCTTGTGTGGGCTACAAGGTCTTAGTTCTTGGAGGTGCTTCATAGTGTTAGCCCCCACCATTCTATCCAACACTGGTATTCTTCTTGTGTGGGCTACAAGATGCTGTAGGGTTGGAAAGACTTGGTGTAGCACAGCTAGATGGCCAAAGAGTCCATTGAGTACTCATTTTAATATTAAAAAAGATAAAGTTATGCATATGATGATTTTTGGTGTCTTTTGTTAAGTACACATGTTCTATTTTGTTAATCATTTTTGGGTCAGTTTTGAGGGGTTTCTAAGAGAGCTGTCATGTTCCAAATCAATGTTAAATAGTCCTTTGTCCAAGCCTATATTTCTCTCAATGTGAAAACATGAGAGGCTAAAAAATTTATTAATGAAGATGTTAAAGTTTGGAACCATGTTAATCCATCATGGTGTTCAAACTTGGTGTATATCATATTTTATTGTTGTTTCTCCTTTCCATATTGCACATGAGCACATAATATTTTGTTTGTTTTCTACTCTATAAAATCATAATTTTGATTCTTTAATAATGCTAGCATAGAGACTGCCATCTTTTTTCATTTTGTTATTATCTAGTAAGCATTTACTGTTTTCTGATTTCTTAGCTATGGTAAAAATGTACATGACAACCATCACACATAGAATCTGCCTTTGCTTCTCTTTTTTTAAGGAATAAAAAAGGAATTTAGAGATTTTCTGTTCTCTATTTTAGCCTGAGAAATAAAAAAGAAAAAAGGGAACTGTTACTATTATTATTATCCTATTTTTCTTGGCTGATAATCTATTCCCCAAGCTCCTATCTCCCAAACACTGATATTGGAAAGCCTGAAAGATACCTTAGGATTAGAGAAAAAAACAAGAAAAAAGGAACAAAACAAAACCTTGTCAAAACCCAACTCCCATGAGCTATGTGGATTATAATCTTAGATTTATTTCCAAGCCCTCCATCTTCCTTAAACACAAATTTGGTTGCTAAAAATTTAGGCCCTACTTTCAGACTTTGTTTGCCCAATTTTGGGATGTCTGAAAATAGAGGAAAACATTGGCTAATTGTCCTATGACAAACAAATTCTAACTATTGTAACTCTCTCCATTGTATGATGTAAGCTAGCTCTTATATGACATTTAAAATACACTTGAGATGCACAGTTACTTCTTTTATTTGTATGATGATAATATTGCATCTTGGAAGGCTAGAGATCTCTTTGGAGTAAGCCTTTCATTGCATGAATGTTTGTGCATTTTGTCATAGTTAGATTTTCCTTTCATGCAAAGTGAATATTGTTTATTTATTTTTGCTACAATGTGCTAATCCCATTTAGTTATATGTGTGATCATGTAGGTTTATTTGCTTTCCATAAAATTAACCCTAAAGAATTACAATTAGAAGCCCTCTAGGCCCTAGGATAAGCAATTTACCTTAACTTACAATTAGTAATTAGGTGGATGATGCATTTGATTGGTGTGCATTGTGTAAAGCATGTAACATTTTTAGAGATCATTAACTAATCATTTTAATAATAATATATATTCATCCCCATACCTTGAATGGATGGGCTGCATTGTTTATTTATTTTGCATACACCTTGCCTTGGATGTGTAGATGAGCACCACTATCTAACCCTACCCATAGATATGCTTACTTCAACTTAATATCCTAGGCCATTGGACCCAAGGGGGTTGAGTTGCACAACACCTGAAGGTTTTCAACGATGCAAGCATCATTCGTAAATATGTACCCACCTCACATATGATCCCCTATCACCTATATTGGGGGTATATCAAGGTGTAGTCCAACAATGATGGTTGAGCCAAGTCTTGTTTATGTAATTTAGAACCCAAAAATAGCCTAACTCATGACTGGATGGTGAACGGATTCTTCGAGTTGGATGGCCTTCGATGTGAGAATGCAATGCCACATTGCATTGGCAAAGTTGTTGAAACCTATACATTTTCTATTCCCAGCCATTTCTTGAAGCATATTATAAATTAAATGATCTTCTATGATGGAAACATGGTGGAGGACTAGGAGTACATCCAACCACATCCGTTGGTGCTACTTGTAAAATAAAACTTGAAACAAGTGAGTCACACAAATGTTTGATATTTTCTAGCTTCGCAAGCAATGCAAAGTGTTAGAAATCACCTTGGACAAAACTAGTTTTTAAGGTATCATAATGCTACTAAAGATAGATGATATGTAATAGATGCATCAATCCTTAGGATTATGAGAACTAGCAAGGTTTCATCATATCAATAATTTGTTAAGTCTAATAAGGGAAGGAGGTACATAGGCCCTATAGTCATCCCATCATTATGAGTCGCATCCCTATTAGTTGTTAATGTAAGTATAATCCCATGTTTTTAGAAGATTGGAAAAGAAAAAAAATTTGTACTAATTTTTAAAGAGTGGTTATTAGGGGTCCTATAGATCAAGAGGAATTGAACCTAAGATTTAGCAAAATTAGAATTTTAAAATATTAAAAGTTGCAAATTAGAAAATTGAACCTGTAACCTATTAGAATATATTTTTCAATCATGGAAAGAATTGAACTCATGACTAGGTGGTGTGAAAAAGGTTTTATTAAGAAAAAAGAAAATAGAGACAAGGATAACAGTATTCAACAAAGAATCAATTACAAGAGACAACCTATCTCTTGAATTCCACTAGCAATTATAAAAAGTGGAGAGTGGGGAAAGGAAAAGATAAAAAAGAAAAAGAAGAGTGTGTGTGCATATAGGAAAGAAAGAGAGCTCAATCACAAGGGAGTGTGGCTGGAAATGAACAACAAAAGGAAGACTATGGTTGAAATAGAAGATGAACAACAACAACAACAAATTGTGGCTAAAACAGAAAATGAACAACAACAAGAGAAGACTATGGATAAAACAAAAAATGAATAGCAATAAGGCTGCGGTTGCTGCATAAGACATCGAATTAAACAAATTAGAGCTAAGTTGCAATCCAACATAGTGATTAAGTATTCTTGGTAAGCAAGAAGGTCAAATGTGTCCTTCTCTTGCTATGTGTGATGGACAACATTGGCTGGTTATCTTAATATCTCAGCTCTTTTCCTTTCTTTGGCTTGAATATCTTTTTGTGTCTGAATCAACTTTGACAAGATTTGTTGTTGGATCTCTCCACCCATCCTTGGCACTTTCAAGTATAAATAACTTGGATGAGAGTGGCTTTTGTAACAATTCAGAAATACCCATAACAATTTGGGCCATTTTTGGCATAACGATTTGCCAACAGGGGCCAAGGATCCTATATATGAAGATTTGTGCCACTAGCAGAAAGTGACTATCCTTAGGCCCATGTCAATTTTGTGATTTTCTCAAATTTACAAAATCATTGAATTATTGGTTTTTGGTTAGAAATTGGCATGAAGAACCCCTTTGAATGCTTAATTCTTGGATTTGAATTTTGATTCTTATTTGTGTACCTTCTCATGTTGGATTTTGTTATATTTCTATGAATCCAATAGAGTGAGGGAAATCTAGGATGTGAATTTATGGTCGTTAAATATTAGTAAACTTAGTTCATGGCTGTTATGTTAATGATTTCTCTATTCTCTATTGTTCACAAAACCACACCTGATGCTTACAGTTGCCAGGGAAGCCTAATGCAATGACAAGTATCCTGCTCCTAGGCATGGATTGCTTCCAGCACCACCCTGTGGTGCTCCGTGTCGACAAATGCAGCTGCTTGTTGGAAGTCCTTTAGAGCCTCCACCTTGGCCGCACACTCCTCTGCAGTCCCCCATCCATCAGAATGAAACACTGCAAACGTCCTTTGAATATGCCTCTGTAATGTCGTCCAAGGCGTATTAGAATTAATATTCATGACAACGTATGGGCATTTCCCCTCCTCCAGCCACCTCCTCGCATTCTACTCATGGGCTTGATCTATCTATCGCTAGAGCTCTTTTGCCTCACGCTCCTCCCTCTCCCTCTGCTCCCGCTCTACCTACTTTGACTCCACTTTTTGCTTCTCCTCCTGTGGCAATTCCATACGAATTTGCTCCCGTAGTGAGTCTTCAAGAGTTGCCCTACTTGTAGCCTCCTTCAGCTCCCACCTCCTCTTCAACTCTTGCTCCCTTTCTACAAACTGTTGCTCAGCCATCCTCATGTCGTGGCTGAACTCCTACTCCCTTGCTTCCCACATATGATGCTCTTCCCACCAAACACAAGCAATGACCTCCTTAGGAACCCTAGCTGCAATTGCCTCTGTCTCCTCCAAAATAGCATTCGTGTGGGCCTCATACACTACCATTTCTATGTCCAGGCTCCTAATCTTGGCGTTGGCCTCCGCCACCACATAATGGACATCTGCCTTAGCCCTGTCAACCGACACGGCCTCCCTCTTTGGAACAAGATCACAATAAGACTCACCAATCTCATCACCCCCAAGCTGCATCCACCCCTACAAGGCCAGCCGACGGCTATACACCACCCTCAGCTCAAGCCTCAGTGGCCTAGACACCGCCGACATCACCACCTTCCAAAAGGCCAAAATAAGCCCTAAATGGTGACCCCACCATTGCCACTTGAGAACCTCAAAGAAGAAATGAGGCAGGTTGACCCTACAACCAAGTTTGAGACATTAGGAAGGAGAAGTGGACCCCCTGCAACAAAGAATCGGTCCACTAACTCTGCTGCCAGTTGTCAGAGCTAGGGCAAGGCAAATTTGGGCACCTGCCCACTTGCTATTTTCAAGATATTCCCATAAAAGAAAACTTGCGCATCCTGCAAGCCACAAGCCTAGGGCAGGATAACATCACCAGTCACCGATGCACCAAGAGAGATAGAAATCACCTCAACAGTTAGAGGGATGTGAACCCCTCAAAAAATTGTGACATCCTCCTACCAATTGTGGTAGGAGTCAATTGCTAGATCCAAGTCCCCCTTTAGTAGCTCCAAAACCTCCACCCATCCAGCCCACTACACCAGCATCCAAAGCTCCGCATTATCCTAGTAAGCTATGCAATCTAGCTCAAATATTGGCATCTACCGCATCGTCGTTGTCGCTTCCCTCCACAGCCGCACCCCCTCCTGCACAACCTGAGTCAGCGATGGCAACCTAATCAACCGAAAAATTAAATTATTGTGAGCGCACCATAGACTCCACAACATAGTCGTCACAACAACGTCCCCGTTTAAATGCATGTGGACCTAGGGGATGGGGGGTGGTAGTAACTGCCACATGTCAATTACAAAAGGGCATCGAGAAACAAAATGTTCAATCATTTTAAGTTCTTAAGAGCAAAGTCAGCAACCATCATGAATACTCAACCCCCACAGGCAAAGAACCCCCTGAACCGGCAACACCTTATGATTAATCAGCCAAAGAAAAACCTTCAGCTTTTCAAGGAGCCTCCCCTTCCATAATGTCCTCCATCCCATTACCATCGAATACTTGTTAGAAATGATCTCTTGGGGTGACCTCTCCATCATTCCAGCCACCTGCATAGAAGATACATGTTTACAAAGGGCCCTCCAAATAAGGGAGTCCCAATGGTCTATTTCCCATTGATTGTATTTGCTCCTAATAATCTGGATCCACTGGGTCGCATCATCCTTGGCCTGCAATAGCCGGTTCACCAATCTCTGGTATCCCATCATAATTAGATCGTGAAAACAAAGGATCCCCAACTGCCCGAGGCCTAGCAATGGTATCTCAACTCACCAAATGCATCTTGGACCCCTCCTTTTCCTCTGGACTAAATGAAGTTCCAAATAAGCTGATCAATCTCATTAACCACTACTACAAGAGGGGAAGCAACCGTAGTCGTAAATCTGGCCATAGCTGAAAGAACAGAGGTCGCCAAAATAATCCTCCCCTTCCACGTTAGGAAATGTGTTGTCCAATGGTCAACCCTTTGCTGTAGCCTATGAATGAGATCCGACCATGTACCATGCCGATTCCAAGCGAACATCGGTAGCCCCAGATAAGAGTCCTAGTTCATACCTATCAACATCCCAAGCACCTGCAATATTCTTCCCCAAATTGAGTTAGAGGTGTTAGAAAGATGTGCAACGCACTTTTCTCTATTCACCTCCAGCCTGATCTCCTACGCCATTCTGTTAAATGCCCTATTCATCACCTACACTTGTGGCACCAATGCGCGAAAAAACCATAGTATCATTAGCATAGTGTTCCCCAAGGCAATTAGTCCTTGCAATGTTCAGCCCACGGACACCCTCTGCAGAGCAGTAGGCCTATAGTGTGTCCATCGCAATAATAGACAAATACGGGAAAAGGGGGTCCCCTTGCCTTAACCCCTTCTTAGGGGAGGAAAACCCCCACAGACACCCCCACAAATATCAAATGAATAGGTGCTTGATGCTTGAATTTGTATACAAAGGTTAACAAATTTGGGGTTAAAACCTTTCCATAACATGATATCCGCAAGAGCATCCCAGCTGACAATGTCATAGACCTTCTTTATGTCCAATTTAATGCACATACCAAGATACCCAGTAGTCTGAAGTAAGTGCAAGACCTCCTAAAGAAGAATAATTTGATCATGCAACCGTCACCCCTTAATAAACCCCACTTGATTGCACCCGATAAGCAGCAGCATCAACAACATTAAACTTCTAACGAACATCTTTGTGAACAACTGAATTAGCATATTACACACCCCAATGGGACGAAACTGAGAAGGACCCAACGGCTCAACCACCTTAGGGATGAGCACAATTTGGGAGCAATTGAGCTCCCAACAAACCTGCTATCTCTGTAACATCATTTTAAAGGTCTCCAAGATGTTGGCCTCCATAATGTTAGTGAAAGCCCCAAAAATTCAATGGGCCACCCGTCCAGCCTAGGAGCACAATCCGATCTTATGGAAGTCATTGCCTCATCCAACTCAGTCCATGAGAATGACTCCAAGAGCTTATGGTTATCCGTGGCATTTAGAACTAATCTAATTGGTATAGACAATGGCATTGTGTCCTTTCTGGCCCAAATCTTAGACCAGTAGTCCTACATCAGAAGAGCAACATCATGGGGTTCTATGAGGATAGTCCCATTATGTGCCAATGTTACCTTTTTGGTCTGATGGTGAGGCTTTGTCACAACGAAGAAAAACTTATTTGTGTCTATCTCGCTCCCTCCACGACTTAACCCAGACTTGTTGCTTCCAATACATTTCTTCTTCTGTCAGTAGGTCCTATAACTCCTTTACAACCATCTGCTCCTCCCCAATCACATCAATTCCCACCTCTTGACAAGCTTGAAGCATGGCCAGGTGCTCAAACAAATCAGCACATCCATGCCTAAAGGTGTATTTGTCGATAGTGTTGACCAACCAGATAGCCTATTTAAGATACAATAGCCCATGTTTCAAGAGTTTCCTTGAATCCACCTCGGAAGGGTAACTTGCCTAGATCCAAGCCACCAACAGCCTACACCAAGGTCTGAGCAACCAGGCCTATTCAAAGCGGAAAGAAGATTTTTGTGGAGGACTCTTCCTCACTGAACAACAAATGCACCAATGGTCCAAAGCCACCTTCTCCTTCCTAGAGACCTGGATCTCAAAATCCAACAATACATTGGAGCTAATCCAAACATGGTCAATTCTTGACATAACCAAATTTGTACCTCAACGGTGGTTGCTCTAAGTAAACTTACAAACTACAACCTCCAGGTCCACTATGTCATGCATCTACAAAAAATCCAAAAATTGTTGGTTGCCCGAAGGCTTAAAAAGATCATGTCCCAACTTTTCCCAAAAGTACAATCGTTGGTTGAAGTCACCAATCACCAACCATCGCCTCTGATCAACCAACTGGGCAACCCAACCCAACTCAACCAGCTGAGCCTCCCAATTATGGGCACCATAGAAGTTGGTAGTAGGCCACAAGCCTTCATGTGTAGGACTCACCGTGATACTCCAAGTTGAAGCATCCACCGAACAAATAGCATCTTCGTCAAAATGGCCAAGCCCCTGGCCTTTCCTCAAATGGGCACAAGTTGTGTATGCCACCCTGACCAGCGTAGATAATGTGCCTCCATAGCCTGCAACTTGCTCTTTTGTAAACAGACAATGTCACATTCCTCCCTTCTCACTATGTCTTTAAGGGTAGCTCTTTTGTAAGGGGTACCCTGGCCCCTGCAATTCCACGATAGTACCTTCATTGCTTGCCCGCCGAGTGCTTCTTATACAACTCCCTCAGGGTTGGTTGTACTCCCAAATCAATCTCTACTTGTGTCTTCTTGCTACAGGCAATCAGCAAGAGAGGCCCCCCACCCTCCCAAGCTTAGGGGAAATCAAGAGACCCCCCCCCCCTCCCCCAAATGCCTTTGACACCTCCAGAATATCCATCATTTTGGGGAAAGGCAAACCCCTAACAATCCCCACCTAGTTTCCAAGCGGGGGAACATAACCCCCAAAGCTTCTCTTGGGTGACATAGGAACCTCAGCTTCAAGCCCTGCCATGGCCTGATTGGTCTCCGACATCCCCAAATCAATCACAAATGTCCCAGCAACACCAATATTTGAACCAACCGCCATTTCATTAGGAGGCGACGCCTCCGCCTGCATTGGTCAACCACATCGCCCCACAACCATCTAGCCATCCCTAGCATTTTGTGGTGCCGTCTTAGCCCAAAGGCAGCAAGCCACCACACAATGCCCACTCTTCCCACAACCCGTGCAGTGGACCACTTCCTCCTTCACCTTCACAGCCAAGTCATCATGGGGGAGATTCTTGTACTCAACATGGAGTGTTTCCTCTCCCGTCAGAAGATCCAACACCACTTCTTGAACCCGATTCTTAGATCCCAATGCCCACCAAACACAAAATCAAGCATAGCCCATCCGTTCCATGGACTTTGTAAATTGGTCAAACTTGATAAACTCTCCGCAAAACCCAACCAAGGTTTTCAAAAAATCTGGGGTCCACAACTCCCAGGGAATGTCAAAGACCCGGATCCACACAGGAGCAAAGGCAAACAAGTCTACATATCGATGGGCTCCTGGCCTCTAAGGCATTAGGGCCAACCCACGTGCCTAATAAAACCAAGAGCCCCCATAGAGCACTTTATCATAGACAGCAACCAAGCTAAATGTACCGACCGAAATCGTCGGTGCAAGGCTGGAACGTTACGANACATCCACTAATCCCCATTGTGACATAGACCATTTTCGAATAAGGTCTAGCCTTGACCTCAGCCCCACCAAAATGAACATTCCAATGAGGTTGAGCTCCAAAGTCCACAACCCCTTACTAGGTGGACGACTAACATGTAAGTGCATGACCCCATCCCTATGAGAACATGCCTCAATCCCCCCATCAGCTGGGCGCCAACTGGCCTCACCAAAGCCATCCGCACCCAACCCCCCAAAGAGCCCAAACCCAAATGCCTCTCCCAGAGGATTGTCTGAGTGAGAGAACTGCGAAAACCCTCCCGCCTTCCCACCAAGCCCATCCCTACCCAAATCGTTGCAAGCACCACAGTCACCCTCCAGTCTAGCAACTACACCCCCATGATCCCCACTATCGTTCACACCTAGTCACCCTCCATCTCCTCCAACACCTCCTCCCATGTTTCAAATCACCTTCAATAAATGTAGTGACCGTTATAGTACTCTATATTTTAATTTACAATTTATTAGGTACATGAATAATGTGTTTTTCTACAATTTGAATTTCTATATGACTATCTATGTTTTGGATATGCATAACTTAAGATTGTTAAGGTGAAGTGATTTAGTTAATTGGCTCTTTGATAAGTTAGACGGCTATGATTGCAAATTAGTTTCTTAGGACATTTGCATTGCACCTTAGATGCATAGTGTATCAAGAGATGTCAATCGTCACATTGGCATTCTCTTCGTAGTAGATCCTTGGGCCATTCTTTGCATTTTATAATTTTCTGTATTATGCTTTATTTTAATTGATAGTTTTCTATGCTGGTATATATGAAAGTTGAATATTTGTCAATTGATCAACTGTTTAAAAAAGCAACTTCACCCCTGCATTTTCAACTAGCTTGTTGGAGGCTTCAGGTGTTAACTCTTGCTCCCTATGGATAGGTGTTGCAGTTATGAATAGCATGCACTGTTGACAGTTGGTTAGCTTGCATTACCATGCACTGAAAGGTACTGGGTTCAAAGCCCAGTACCAGCTAGCCTAAGGCTATTGTTCTTGGCATATTACTAATTATCACCTTACCCTCAAAAAAATTAAGGTTATGAATGAGTTAGTACATAAGATTGGTTATTTCAGTTTCTGTATTATCATTGTCATTGATTTTAAATTGGATACTTGGGTAATGGATTGTGGATCATGTTTCTTAGTTGATTCCTAAGATCCCTTAACTCCTGTTTACAGTCCAGATCTAAATTTCATAGATAGCAAAATCTTTTTCCTTTCACCTGTTCAAAGGAAAAAACGCCTTAAAACCAAAATAAAATCCTGATACAATAAACACCAACACCGCTAAAATATTGATTTTTGGTATGTGGGCTGCAAAGTACAAACTATATTCAAATCCAACTCGGATATTCACAGGTTTACTGCTCTAACTGTGCCCAATACCTACAGTAAGAGAGACGTCGCTGACATGTTTAAATGAAGAAGCAAAAAGGACTTCACAATTTTAACTTCAAAGGAGTGTTAATTGCTGAACCTGCAAAAGTCCAGTGGAAAGTGCAGCGATAAGGGCCTTGTTGTGACCAGCAGGCCTGATTGGTGGGCTCATCACGTAGCTGAAAGCATAATGTTTACATGCTTAGAGATTATGAAGCAATATGGCACGACAGAGATCAAATTATAGAACCAGATATGGCAGGCAGTTATAATCACCGTGCAGCAATATCAAAATCAGGATCCCAGAGCTTGGAATCATCCAGAACCAGGCTTGAAACTATTGGCTCCCCGATTACCCTTTGACCTGGGCACGCGGTATGAAACTAGTTACTAAAAACTGCACTTAAAAATGTGATACCATTTTTTTAAGAAAACATAAATGTAAATGGTTAATATTTTTATGAAATCGGATTTCCTTTTAACATGTCAAAGTTATAACGGAAGTGTAAATCATAATATATGAATTACATTTTACTTTTCCATGAATAAGAAAATGTTATATGTACATAAGTACAGCCTCGTGATGAAGAAGACAATTTCAATATTGACAAAGGGTCGTTCAAGTACAATGTTTAATATTGACAAAATATGACAAAGTTGTGTATATTAATTTATACCTGATTTCCGTGCTTTAACAATTTCATCAAGAGCTTCAATGCTCATCACATGTACAACATAAAGTGGTGTGTTGATAAACTGTGCTAAACGGATTGCTCGACCAGTTGCCTCTCCTTCAAGCTACAAGGCAAAGTCAACATAAACAAGCTGTATGCAGTTGAAAACATCATCAATAAGCAAATTACAAATCAAATAAAGCTGAAAATCATTTATGGTAAGATATCATGCCAAAATAGCAAAACCATTACTTTGCAATTATATGACCGAAAACATTACAGCGAGATTGACACGAACTGTTCAACCAAAATAACCTAACACATGAATATATAAAAAAGAGAGATTTTGTAGAAAATTTGAGATGGCCAACCAATAAACTTATAGTTAAATAAATTCATTGGGCACTACCAATAAAGATAAAGACGGGAAATGCAAAGTGTAAATTTCTTTAACTACAGGCGTACAATTGGAGGTCTGGAAAATGCATGACCCTCTGGACCAGTTATGCCGAGATCTATCATACGGGCCTGGCCTTCTGCCACTGCTTCACCATTTTCGGCATGTACTTGAGCTATGGCACCCAATGCCTTGCACATTTTAAAGCCTTGCAAGAGCAGTTCATCGTTTACCATAAGGGCACCTTTGTATGCCATGAAAAATTTGATCGAGTTTATTCCTATTAAAATAGAAAGATGGCTAATTAGTGAACATGATGGAGAAAAAACAGTCCATTATAATTTCTACAGTGTATTTATTCATGAAAAACATTGTGATCATTTTAAATGGCTGTACAAATTTTCTAAACTCTACCCAAGTAACTAACCCTGAGTGATGGGATAAGAAAGCCCTAGCGTTCCATTTCTTTAACAACAGAGATTCCTAACCTTTTTCCTTAACAAGGTATTCCATTTCTTTAGCAACAACGTCGTTCCAAGTTGTAACTGCAATATGAAATCCATAATCCATACATGATTTTTTAGCTTTCTTTTCGTAAGCTTCAAAACCTTTAAGAAGGCTTCCATTCACTGGGATCACAAAGTCAATGTGCATTGTTGTTCCTCCTGCTAAAGCAGCTTGTTGACCAGTGAAAAAGTCATCTATAGTCGTCTGGGCCATAAAAGGCATATCCAAGTGGGTATGTGGATCAATACCACCTGTTTCCAAATCATCGTGTCCCTTTCAGAAACATGAACTATAAGAAGAATAATATATCAGTCAAGACAATTACAGAATGACGAAGCTTACCTGGCATGACATATTTACCAGTTGCATCAATGATTCTTACATCATCCGAAACCTAAACAAACTTAAAACATCAGGATTGGTACATTTAAGGTAGGATATTATATCCAGCATGAGATAAATTAAACATTCGGCATGTAAAATGCACCAAAAAAATTGCCATAATTTACAAAAATACAACCAAAACTTACGTCCTGTTGTTGACACTAACAAACCAGAACCATAAAATGCAAACTGTAAACTAGAAAAGAAAACACTACATGAAACAAGGATTTATGTTGTAAATCGCTTCAATGTGAAGGGAAACACCCACAAGGAAATTCAAGCAGATCTGGTTATTAATTTGGAATGGTATTTCTTGTACGTCCACAGCTCTCTCCCCCTCCTTTAAATAGCCTCTACCACCCAGCACTCATAAATTACAGGAAATTAATCAAGTAATTACAGCAACCATAGGCCAAAGTCAAATCAATCATCCTTAGTTTCCCAAGCAATAAGGGTTAGATAAATACAAACAGTTACAATGAAATTAATTCATTGTAATCAGGAGAGGTAGTTACAAACTTCCTAACTAAAAATCAGGGAAAGAAGATTTAAGAAATGATTGAGATTTGGCTTTACTATATAACAATCTCCCACTTAAAATCAAATCTGCACTACTTTCCAAATTTATTTATGACCTCTTTACCACAATTTTAAAATAAACACAATGATCAATATTAGATTTGATCAATTGGAATTCATGCATATGCATTCCAAACTTTTTGTACCACCTTCTTGGGGCTTGTTTCAAGTCATTTAAACTCTTTTTCAACTTGCAAACATAATCTAGCCATTGCTGATCTACAAAGTCTTCAAGGTATTCCATGTGCATCTCCTCTTCTAGATCTCCATGTAAGAATGCTATTTTGATGTCTAGTTTCAATTCTAAGTCTAAAATGGCTACCAATGATAACACTACTCTAATTGAGGTATGCTTTACAATAGGAGAAAAAATTTGTTAAAAAATTAGTACCCTTATTTTGTGCACATCTTTTGCCACCAACTTAGCTTTGAACATCCTTGAAAGATCATCCTTACTTTTGATTTTAAACAACCATTTTTTCTTCAAGGATTTCTTTCCAATAGGAAGAGGAACCAATTCCCAAGTCTAACTTTGCTTGAACGAATTCATTTCTTCATCCATAGCATATTTCCAATGTTTTTGAACATGGACTATGCAATGCTTCCTGAAAATTTTCCAGCTCACTATTTTCAACATAAGGTATACTATGTAAAGAGGAAGAGTACCTTTCAAGTAACTTGGTCAATCGTGTAGATCTACAAACCCAATGTTAAGGTGTTTTATCAATATTTTCTTCCTGACATTCAACTTGAACATCTTATTAATGGTAACTATATCACAGTTGTAACTAAGTAGGAAATAAGCAAAAAGACATTTGTTGATAGAGATATGATAGATGTAATTGAGTGAGCATTTATACAAAAATGTATTCCTTATCTAATGTAAATATTGGTATAGGTTGAAAGAAAAGTTCATTCAGCCTACCATCTTTCTTGTATTACATGCTTTCTTTCTATTTTATTCAACCTCTAGACTCTAATTTTAACGTCATATCAAAGCACATATTACAGTTTCGTGGGTGTGGGTATGGATGTGTGTTTGACACACTAGCTGTAGTGCAATGAATGGATACTTCAAGCGGTACCACTATTGCATGTGTTTAGCAGTGCATCTCCTTGCCATTAGCCATGGCTTTTAGTTGAGGCAGGGACTTCACTCTCCAACATCCAAAACCTATGACTTGAAAAAAAAATTCAACGATTTGAACACAGAGGAGCTATGCAAGCCATGATCCTAACACAGAGGCGCTGCGCAAGCTGATAAAGTTTTTTGATGGAGCTTAATCTTATCATTTTTTTAGTTGCATGTTGACTGCAATACACTCTGATTTTTGGTTTCTAGTATGATTGAATCTATTGTTTAACCTTGAGATTTCTTTTTTACTCTTCATGTTTTTTTGGAGACATGTCAGAAGTTAGCAAAAAGAACGATACTTACCTCCACGCTGGTGGTAGCAGGGTTGGAGGCCTCAACGATGACTCCCTCCCTCTAGAATAGTGATATACAGTTAAATGAAAACAAATATCTTATCTGGTCTTAATCTTGCTACTTGTTTATAAAGGCCTATGGGTTGTATGATTATATCATAGGGCAAAAGCAGAGACGATCAACTACTAATTTATTTCTCAACCAATGGGAATCAAAAAATTCACTGGTCATGTCTTGGATTACCAATTCCATGCAGCCGCATATTGTTCATGGCTACTTAATTATGGACTCTACCTAGAAATTTTTGAATTCTACTACTCAAAGTTATTAACCATTGAGCAAAAATGCTCAAGTCTATGAATTGCTAAAGACAGTTCATGAGATGAAAGAGGGTAATATGCCTATGGCCTGGCATTTTGTTAAACTTAGTAGTTTGTGGTAGGAGTTGGATTTCTACCAAGACTTTCAAGCTGGTTGTTCTAATGATGCCATCAAATTCCATAAATTAATAGACGAGTATGTGTATGATTTCGTGGTTGGCCTTAACATTAAGTATGATCAGATTAGGATACAGATTATTGGCAAAGATCCATTCACTTCATTAAGGAAGACAAACTATTATATGCAGCAAGAGGAGAGTACGAGAAATGTTATGCTGCATGTTGTTACTCAATACAGGTCTACTATGATAGCTAAGCCTACGCCAAAAGATTTTAGAAGGGGGAAAAATCATTCTATTGATCAGGGTGTAGTTGATAACAAACACCTAAAATGTGATTACTATGATATACTAGAGACACCTACTGGAAACTTCATGGTCATCCCACCAGAGACGAGGCAGTAAAAGAATAAGGCCTTCTCAATCACAGGCTTGTATGGTTGAAGGAATAGAGACTTTCTATCACATGACCCTTTGTAATTGGAAACTATCACACCCCAATTATAAATGGTCAATCGACACTTTCTCTCAATGCGGAAGTTCAAATACAACTACTCTTTCTAAAGAAGAATTGCAACCTATGAGGTATCTAATGGCAAAGCTTGATTCTCTTTCTACCTTGGCTTCCTCTTCATCCTCTACCTCCCATTTTACTCATATAGGTATACTGGTTATGGCTCTTACTGTTCCCACCTCTATTGAGTCTAAACCCAGGGTTATAGATTTTCAAGCTTAAGATCATATGACTGAATCTCTTAATTATTTTTCCTCTTACTTTCCTTGCTCAAGTACAGATAAAGTTTGTGTAACAGATAGCTCAGTATCAAGGAAAGGCTTTATCCATTGAACTCCTTTATTAACATTATCCGCCATTCATTAAGTTCCCAATTTTTCTAATAATCTCATCTATCAGCACTATCACTAAAGATTTGAATTATTAAGTCATATTTTCCCTTCTTATTGTGTCTTTCAGGAACTGAAAACAGGAGAACAATTGGCTATCGTAAAGTGCAAAATGGGTTATATCTACCAAAGGTTGGTCTTGGTCAAGTAACTGAACCAGGTTCTTGAAGTCATACTTTACAGATTGATTCCACCAATCAATGATTACTCCAGCTGCATCAATGTTTGGGGTATCCATCTTTTGTAGCCAGGGAAAAGTCATTTCCTATTTTGCTTAAGCAATGTAACCTGAAAAGTGTGGAGTGTGATGTTTGTGAATTTGCCAAGCATTCATATATCTCTTATCCTCCTATTAATAATAAAGGCACTACATCTTTTTTAATTATTCACTCTAATGTATTGATCCTATTAATAATAAGTGGTTTGTTGCTGTTATTGATTGATACAACCAGATATCTTGGGTTTATTTCATGCATACAAAGAATGAAGTGTTTTCCTATTACAAGATGTTTCAAAAATGGTGAGCACTCAAATTGATATCAAAGTTAATATTTTGAGAAGTAATAATGACATGAAATATATCGATGGTGCATTTCAGAGGTATCTTAGTGATCACAGGATCATTCATTAGACCAGGTGTGTAGCTACACCACCTATTCAAAATGGTGTTGCCAAATGAAAGAATCAACATCTCTTGAAAGTAACTCGGTCACTTATGTTTACTATGAATATTTTCAAAGCCTATTGAGGGGATATAATTTTTTCAGTAGCATACCTTATCAATGAGATGCCATTAACAGCACTTGATTTCAAAACTCCTTTGGAGCTTATTCAAGGTACCTCTTCATATATGGTTCCTCCAAAGATATTTGGGTGCATATGCTTTGTTCATGATCATCAAAAAGATATAGAAAAGCTAGATCTAAGAGCCCTTAAATGTGTATTTATTGGGTACTCTGCAACTCAACAGGTTATGAGTGTTATCACCCACCTACTAGGAAAGTGTTTGCTATTATGGATGTCACCTTTTGTGAAAATGAGGCTTAATTTTAAAGTTACCAATTCAAGGGGATAATACTGGTATGAAAGAGCTGACTTCATCCTCTATCTCCATTGTTGAACTTCAAGTCTAATTTGCATATTGCAAGTAAAAAGAAAAAAGGAGAAGGATGTAGATGAGAGGGAGTAGGAGTAGAAGGACATGAATGAAGAAATAAAGAAGGCTATGAGACTCTAGTGAAATTGAATAGGGATGACCTGCTGAGATATACTCATAGGAAACAAGTAGATAAAACCATTGTGCCTACCATACATAGTCAAAAGTCATACTTAGATTCAATTCTATCACAATCATCCACTCTATCTTATAGTAAGTCTACTATCTCACTTCGCTTTTCTCAAATGCTTGCAACTAGGTCAGGTGGTGAACCTTCCCAAATTCTTCTTAGCTTCTTTACAACATCAGCACCAAGGCTATCATTGGGGGCTTATTTTGGCCTTATGGCAAGCAATGCAACTACAAGACCCTCAACTTGTTTGTTCTATTGTTGTCATTTACGTGCAGCATCAACTACAGCTTGGTAACATTGCAAGGGAGGTCGCTACGCAAAATGTTCCTTTGGGCAAGCCCTGGTGGAGTTTGATTTAGGGCAAACACTACCGGTTGGGGGGCCATACCTCAATTTGGACCTTAACAAAGTGACGAAGGCTACGGCTAAGGCTACTTGGCTAGAGGAGAGGGCGAGGTGGGAGGACAAGTGGAGGTGCAGAGAACAGGAGTTCTCCTGGACTTTGGAGCAGGCCATGATCCATCTTAAGGAGGAGGCCAAAGAAGAGCTTAGGCAATATGAGATGAGGGATGCTGCTCGAAGGACTACTGTTGAAACAGAGTTGCGCCAAACGCTACAGCAAGAGCTCATCAGGGAGGAGGAGAAGAGGGTTGCCAGGGACACAATAGAAGCTAAATAGAGGGAGAATGACCTACGAGAGGTTGCACAACTTCAACTTCAGCAAGAACAAGCTCATGAAACCAACATCCATCGTTGGTTTCAGGAAAACAAATGCCCGTACATCATAATGAATGTGAATCAGAAAATGCCTTGGGATGAGTTGTGTAGGTTCATTCGACACACCTCAGCCCAGTTGCATTCGGATGCCCCTAGCAACAAAGTTGAACACCATCTTAAGGAAGAAGCTTATAAGAAGTTCTAACAGGCTGCTGCCTTCATGACATCTAAAAAATACTGGGTGATTGTGGATACTATTCATCGTCAACAATGGATGGGTTGTGCTTGCTCTCGATTGCAACATCCTCTTTAGTTTGTGGGATCTATGTTCTTGTTGGGTTGTGGTGGGATTGGTTTTTTGATCTAGTTTGGGTCTATTTGCTTTTCTTTTGGGGGTTTCAAGATTTACATGTGTTGGGTTCTTTTCTTGGGTGCATGCATGGAATTTCTTTCCTGTGTAATCTATTTGATAGACCATTTTGCCTAGGGTCTATCATTTCATTTGTTCATGCTCCAGCAAAAGTATTAAGGCTTGATTTAGTCAAGGGGTTTTCCTCCCCCATTTCCTTTGTTTCCTTTTGTACATATCTTTCTTTAATACATTACCTGAACTTTTCTCAAAAAGAAGTCTACTATCTCATGCCCTAGTTGTTACACTCCTATTATTGATGATATTAATCTTCCTATTGCTATTAGGAAAAGGGTATGAAGTTGCTCTCAGCATTCCATTTTTAATTCTATTTCATATAACTCCTTATCCTCTTCCTATAAACCTTGTGTTGTCCTAAGTGAAAAGAAGCCATAGTAAAGGAGATAAAAGCTTTCACCTAGAATGATACTTGGGAACTTTGTACTCTTCTAGCTAGAAAAAAGGCAATATGATGCAAATGGATCCTTACCATTAAATAAAAAGTGAACGAGACAATTAAGAGATGCAAGGTAAGACCAGTTGCAAAGGGATTTACTCAAACTTAAGGAATGTATTATCAAGAAACATTTTCTCTTGTAGCCAAAATGAATTCTATTTGAGTTCTTCTTTCTTGTGTAGCAAATCTAATAAGGGATTTACAAAAAATAGATGTAAAGAATGTATTTTTGCATGAAGCCTTAGAAGAAGTGTATATGAAAACTCCCTCAAGATTTTCTTGCCAAAAGACAAAAGGTAAAATATGTAAGGTGAAGTAAGCTCTACATGGTTTAAAGCAATCACCTAGCACCTAGTTTGGCAAATTCAACAGGGCAATGTTAGCTATTGCATATCAACAAAGTAACACAAATCATAATATGTTCATCAAACAATGCAAGGGTAAATATCATAATTCTCATTATATGTGTTGATGATATAGTGGTGATAGGAAATAGTTCAAAAGAAATGTCTAGATTGAAAGGGTATCTAGCTAAGGAATTTAAAATTGAAGACTTGGAAAATCTACATTACTTTCTTGGAATTGAACTGGCTTGGTCAAGTAAGGACATCTTTATTATCTCTCATGGATAATGTGTCTTTGATCTCCTTCAAGAAACTAGTATGTTAGAATGCAAACCTACAAGCTCCCCTATTAAGAAAACCCACCATCTAAGGTGTGATGATGGAAAGGTGGTGGACAAAGGAGGGCATCAAACACTAGTTGAAAGACAAATTTATCTCTCTCATACTCATCTAGAGTGTTCTTCTTGTCTCAATATGGTAGAAAGGGTCTCTTGATAGTCTTTGGACATACCACATATGCCTCAACAAATCCAAACAAATTATCTAAATCTTGGCCTTCTAAATTCCCGTTCCATTTAGGCTTACCTCCTAGTCCCCAAATTGTCTCTCCAATGGTTATGAAACGCTTGGCCATAGATCCCACACAGAAATTCCTCTTGGCCATGCAAAAGTGGTTAGTTCATGCATTATCACCACTCCTCTCACTTAGATGCAACTTACCATATCCTAAGATATTTAAAATCTACTTTTAGGAAGGATTTGTTATTCTCAAAACCTAGCCACCTGAGAATAGAAGCCTTTATTGATGTTAACAGGGCTTGATCACTTGATGATATAACGTCTACATCAAGAGATTGTACATCAAAGCTCCAATAAATGGTATTAGAGCATATGCTTTTGAGGTCATAACGGAAGCTTTTTTGCAACTATAAAATTAATATGATAAACCAAAAATTGCAGAAATAGAAGGCTGGTATAAAAATGTGTTTTAAAAAACCTAGTTGAAATCCAACCATTCAAGTTCATCTTTTCTAGCTAATAGTTCAAGTTGTTCATACATGATATCTTCATTAAAGAAGGCATCCCTATTCATGAATCTTCATTTGGTGACTAAATCCCATAACCTATATCCTAACCACAAAAAATGCACTTATATGATCTATCTTTAACTTTGGATTTTTATTTTTATTTTTTTATAGAATATATGCATATGCAATGCAACTAAAGGTTCTAGGATGGCTATAACTTATTCACCTACCACTCCATTCAACTTTTATTATGTTTCCATCTCTAATGGTCCATTAGGAGATCAATTAATCAAATAGAAAAAGGTTTTTATAGCCTCCTATCAAAAACATTTTAGCAATCCACAATGTTTTAACATGCTACAAATCTTCTCTAAATTTGCTCTACTATACCTTTTGGCAACATCATTTTGTTTTGTGTCCTAGGACTATCTTCTCATGATTGATGCTAGCTTCGCAAAAAATCTATTCAAAGACATTAGAACAATATCCTCCTCCATTATTGACACACAAACACTTAATTTTCTTGTCTATCTCATTTCAACTCTTGTCTTAAATAATTTAAACATATCATAGCAGGATCTTTACTTCTAATGATATACAACCAACACTTCAAACTTAATCATTGACAAAAAGTATAAAATAACGATCACCATTAAATAACATAGGATTTATAAAACCAACAACATAAAAGTGAACCAACTTGAGAAAACCCTCCTTCTATGTAACTTATTTGGTTTAAATAAAACCCTGAAACTTTTGTGAATAATACAATCTTCACAAAATGGAAACATGGTGGAAAGAAATTTAGGAATAAGCTTTTCAGATTGTAACACCTATATTTCCCTTTCACTCAAGTGTCCCAGCCTACGATGCCAAACCTAAAGATCTTCATCGGGAACCTCTACTACCATGGTATCTCCATTCACCTAGCTTCCTTAAGCACATATAAAGAGCCATTTTTCTGGCTTTTCAAGACAGCCATTATGCCTCTTCCAAGAGTCCTCACTCCATGTGGTTTTGAAGCATCTAATTGGCCTAATGAAATCATATCTCTCTTCAAATGAGGCACATACCTAACATTTTCAAGAGTTAGATGTCTTCCATCTTCTTGCTGGAATAGCATATCGCCAATGACTTGGATGATACATTTATGGTTATCACCTAACTGAACATTTTAAACTTCTGAAATGTCTTAAAACTTTACTAGTAAAGACATACATGAAAAGAAAAGTAAAGCTTTCCATTCTCATAAAGTTTTCTTTAAAACTGTCCACATAGTTTTTACTATTGAAACTATTCTAACGTAACTGTACCCATATGGGAGATGCCCTAGGCAACAATCTCCTATAACTTGTTTTAAGGCATTGTTGTAATTTCATGACTTTGTCGAATAAATTTGCATCAACAGTATCCAACATAAAGATAATTGTTCCCAAGAAAGTACGTTGTTTCATAGTTATATTAGCATTAAGCAAGGTTGTCCTCTCTTTCCCACTCTTTCTGGAATGATAGACACTTAAATGCAAACAGTGCTTTTTACCTCCTCAATCTTTGTAAGGAACTCTCCTATCACTGGTTGAGTCTTTGTAGATAATGTGGCATTAAGTTTTAAGTCAGAACAATGACTTTATCATATGCTCTATGTCTTGGATGTTTACTGCCAATATTCAGGAACAAAAGTTAACTTCCAAAAAAATATAAGTTATGGTGTGAGCCAAATGCAGTGTTGACTTTATTTATCATATTGATAATGCACAAGTTGACATAGTTCCCTTCTACTTGAATTTGCAATATTCAAGGAACTGCAGATAGGACAAATGCATCACTTAGAGAGTTGTTAGGCTATGAAAGCCTTATCTGCTCTTAAAAAAGCAAGTATAAAAAGCAAACTATATATTGTATAGATATATTGTACCAAGCACTGGATTAGCAAATAAACATTGGAAGAATATTTAAGAAGTACAAAAAAATTTCTACTTGAGGAGTTTGGGGTAAAAAGATAAACTCAGTATTATATTATGCTCCTAGAGGCTGATCTACTGCATTTGGAAATAGAAGCTTTGTGTTAATTTGCAGTGTATACTGTTAGGATTTAGTTATGTTTACATTTCATTATGTTCGTGATACAACATTGGTGCCTCAAGATCTTTTATAGGGAGATACACTTTTTGTAACTAAGAATAACATTAACATTATGGAAATATAAGATTGTAGCTCTCTTTGAAATGGTTACTCCTCTTTGTAATCTTGGTAGTTTTGAGTATCATAAGTTTTGCTGACCTAGCTGCTTACAAATCCTCTTATGATGAACAGAGTTACATTGTACTGATTCCATCACTTGGTACTCGTTCCTCATTCTAGTACTTCATAACATCATCTTTGGGCTTCTTGTATCTTCAAGCTTTGCCTTGCTAAGAACTTTTTGTGTTTGGTGTTGTTGTTGTTTCTGGCAATGCATCTTCTTTTGGTTCATAGTCACTCCTCCATCGTAAGGTTATAATATACTTATGATTGTAGTTCATAACTCAATCTATTACGAACTCTTATACTTGGACTTGGTTCACTGTACTTCGTTAAGTTCCTCATGAACTTAACTTCATAAACTTCTCTCATACTTCATCATTAAGTCATCATTGACTTAATTTGACTAAACTTTACAAAATACTTCTTCATAACATATTCTTCTTCTTGACTATGCCCGTATGATGTCTACCTTTGCCTGTTACTCATGACAAGTCTTTTGGAAATTTTCCCAATTGGTTAGTCTTACATGGGCTAGGCCCTTCTTGGACTTCTTCAGCGATCCACTACTTGGCCCATTACAAACTACTACCTCAATTGTAGCATGCCCCTCTTCATAGTCATCTTCTTCATTCCATCGTAACTTTCCGGATGGTCTTCTCTTCCTCTTTAGGAAACTATATCATATTATGAATTACTCATCTTGGATCTTTTTGTCCTCTTTAGGAAACTAGATCTTCTCTTCACTTCTACATATGAATAACTTCTTAACCTTTTGGCTTTAGTACTTGGCTTCTTGTTACGACTTTTGTGCTTCGTAACATTTTCATGCACTACTTCATGCTCATGTTCACTCTTTCGTAATTTCACAAATTGTTGTGGGTCGTAAACACTTTTGTATTACAAACATTATTGTTTGATGTTGTTCTTTTCTTATTCCATCATTGTTTTTCTTATTGCATATATTGATCCATGTTAGCCATGTTACAAAGTGAGAGCTTGTGGTATTTTATCCCTCATAAAGAGTTGTGGCTCTTTATTGAACCATCATGACCATTTGTAATTGTTGATAAATTAAGTTAAGAAACTAATGATAGTATCTTGACTTAGAAGTATACTTTAACACTCTCCTTCAAGCATTAGTTTCTTGACTTAATCTTTCATGTTTACAAATTCATGAGTGGTCATAGATTTTCCTTCTATCTTCAAATAGTAAGTTTTCTTTCTCCCCTTCGCTCATGAATTTGGGAACCCTTTCTTGCTTAAGGACTTCATCAATTGTGCTTCTTTATTTACATCTTGCAATCTTGGTCACAATGTCATCTTCTCCCGTTTACTCTTTATAGGGTCACTTTCTTCATCAAATACTTTCATTCATAATATTTGATATACTTTCATTCATAATATTTGATGGTGCTTTTCTCCATCTAAGATTTCAACCTCATGAAGTTTAGAATTGATAATTGTGATGACTTCTTTGTCTTTACTATTTGTCTTGAAATTCAAGCTAATAATATGCATGAAATGAGTCTTAAGTGATGTACTCAATTGACCCCTTTACAGGGGCTTTTAACTCTTGATGTGCAACCCTTATAAGGATCTACGCAACCCTAATACGGGTCTCTACACTCCTAATGGGGACCTTCTTAGATCCTTTAGATGCTAGGATTGACCCATCACTTGAGAGAAAAAATGCTCACTCGTGTATGATCACATCATTTCACATTTCACTTCTAGTGTTATGGACTCTTATTATATGATCTTCTTCTTTCCATTTCTAGCAAAATGTGGGACAATTCTCCTATCCCGTATTCCATTCTTTCCTCACGCAACATGTGGGCCAATGCTTGTGGTTTATGGTGGGGCCTTCACCTCTTGTCATCACTCTTTATATTCTTGAAACTGGAGTTCTTCCCTTGTCATTTTCTACCATAGATTCTTAAATAAAAACTTTTGTTTTGGAATTTGTGTCAAAATTTGATCTAAAATGGGACCATGATTGGAACTTATCTCTTGATACTCATGATTTGTGGTTCCAAGATCGGCTACTAAAACATCAAGATAAGTTTTCTTCAAATCCCATTTTCATCTCAATGATTAATTTAAACTCAACCACCTTTTATTATACTTCTTGCTAGATTCCATTCAACATGTGATACCAACTTACCATTTTTAGAAAGAAATTGCTAGTTGACAGATCTTTCCATCTTGATGCTCTAGTATAATAAATTCTCCTTCCTGCAACTTAGATGAATGCAACTCCTTTCTTGATGTGCACCTCATCCAGTAGGAAAGTGATGCAAATTGGTGCCCGTGATTGCAGGTTGTAGTCTCTGATTTTTGCATTTTTAAATTGGTACTTTGGTTATTCTTCAATTGCCTTCCTTGACTAATTGTATTCTCCTTTGATTTTCATTGTGCTTAGCTTCTTTTTAACATAATTATGATTCCCATGGCAATTTTAATTTGCACTTGTTTTGAAGCATCATGTCTTTTGATACATCCTTTTTAGACTCAATTTATAGATGATACTTCAAATTTATTTCCTTGATATAGATCTTCTTAGTCTTCTGGGTCTTTGCATAAGTCCACCACAATTATCAAAAGTCATCTTTACTATATCTTCATTCATTTTTTTTTCTCATCTTCTATTTCTTCATAACTTTCTTAGCTTTTTTGCCTAAAGCTTTGCAATACCCACTCTTCTTACTTCTTTCTTTTATCCATTGTGAAATCCTTGAATTTCATACTAAGTGGTAATCTCTCCTATTGATGCTTTGATATCATATTAGAATTTAATTACATTTATATTTTGTTAGGTTTGTGGTACAACATTGGTGCCTCTTGATCTCTTACACAAAGATCCACTTTTTGTAACTGAGAGTAACAATAACATTATGGAAATATAAGATCGTAGCTCTCTTCACAATGGTTGCTGCTCTTCGTAATCTTGGTAGTTCTGAATATTGTAAGACTTACTAATTCGGTTGTTTACAAATCCTCTTATGATGAACAAAGTTACATTGTGCTAATTCCATTACTTGGTACTCGTTCCTTATTATGGTAATTCATAACATCATCTTTGGACTTGCTATATCTCCAAGTTCTACCTTGCTAAGAACTTCCTATATTTGGTGACATTGCTATTTTTTGGCAGTTTATCTTCTTTTGGTTCATATTCACTCCTCTATCATAAGGTTATAATATACTTACAATTGTAGTTCGTAACTCAATCTATTACAAACTTTTATACTTGACTTGGTTCACTATACTTCATTAACTTCCTTATGAACTTAACTTCGCAAGCTTCTCTCATACTTCATTAAGTCGTCATTGATTTAACTTCACTAAGCTTTATGAAATACTTCTTCGTAACATATTCTTCTTCTTGGCTACACCCTTACGTTGTTTGCCTTTGCTTGTTACTCATAACAAGTCTTTTGGAAATTTTCCCAATTGGTCAATCTTACATAGGCTAAGCCCTTCTTAGACTCCTTCAACAATCCACAGCTTGACCTATTAAAGACTAATACCTTAATTGTAGTCTATCCCTCTTTGTAGTCATCTTATTCATTCCATCGTAACTTTCCGGATGGTCTTCTCTTCCTCTTTAGGAAACTATATCATATTATAAATTACTCATCTTGGATCTTCTTGTCCTCTTTAGGAAACTGGATCCTCTCTTCACTTCTCCTACATATGAATAACTTATCAACCTTTTGGTTTTAGTGCTTGGGTTCTTGTTACAACTTTTATGTTTCGTAGCATCTTCATGCACTACTTTATGCTCTTGTTCACTCTTTTGTAATTTTACAAATCGTTGTTTTGAATTATGAACATTATTGTTTGTTGTTGTTCCTTTTTTATTCCATCATTGTTTTTCTTGTTACATATGTCAGTCCATGTTGTTCCATGTTATCCATGTTACGAAGTGAGAGCTTGTGGTTTTTTATCCTTTGTAAGGAGTTGTGACTCTTTACTAAACCATCACAACCATTCGTAACTGTCAATAGATTAAGTTAAGAAACTAACAGTTGTACCTCAACTTAGGAGTATACTCTAACATATACACAGACTGGCTAGGACCACCGTAGATAAATTTTCTACAAAAGTGCTTCATGAATTCAAGGGAGTAATGTGGTTGAAAAATAAAACATAGATACACAGATTTTTTTCTTTATTTAGAACCTAATAAACTCTGTAAAATTATAGAATAAAAGGCTCTCCAAAAAAATTTTGGAGACCTTAAAAGGAAAGAAACAATTCGATCTGCATCATATCAAAAAAGGCATTCTATTTAATATCTAGAATCCCTTATCAATTGCAAGTCAAGATTAGCAAAACAAGAATAAGATCTCATTATTTTAGAACTGAAACAAATAAATGGATTCAACTCCTCCAAGAAGAAAGGACTTATTAACTTTGTGGACAAGATAACCTTCCAAATGAAAACTACATCTTCCTTTAACTTTGTGGACAAGATAATCTTCCAGA
Source organism: Gnetum montanum (assembly GCA_015680685.1). NCBI lineage: Eukaryota > Viridiplantae > Streptophyta > Gnetopsida > Gnetales > Gnetaceae > Gnetum > Gnetum montanum. The sequence continues at coordinate 171,012 of MNCI01000825.1, forward strand.
TGAAAACTACACATCTTCCTTCAGTGCCGCAGGATAGAATATATATGAAAAAAATGAAATATGATCACATCTGCTTTGATTTATTTATTTCAATTGGAACAAAGAAAATAACTTTATTGATGAAATTTTTAAAGCTCATGCCTCGTACATTTCCTCTGTCCAATATAAAAGATCCTCAAGTTCTCTAATTCTCTATGGATGTAATAACAATGTCTAATTACCCCATATAAAAATACAACCTCTTTACCTTCCTCCCATACGCTTGGTGAGCCTTTTGTAGGTCTGGCATTACTTTTTTCCAAAATCTCCATTACAGAACAACGATAAGGTATACTTAAAAAATATTTAAGAGTCTTGTCGTTTTCCCAAATTTTATCCTACATGTTTTTTTAAAAAATTGATCGACAGTTCTAGACTTAGACATTGTTTTTTATTTTAATCAAAAGCACTTGGCACCTAGAGCGTTACTCTCTGTAGATAAATTCAAAATGGTTTCTTTTTGGCTTTTTCTAAGATGGGAGAGTGCTTTGTAGTTTGTATAATAAACTTGTGATTCCCAAACGGATTGCTCCAACCATATTTTCGCTATTATTGAAGCAACAGCTAACTTTCCCAAAATTTATTGTTTCAGTTCATGATAAATAATTGTAGATTCCTGTAACAGAGCCCTGCTCTCCAGTCTCGTTTAAAAGGATCATAACCAGGATCCTCAATGCTTATCCCAGTCAATGGATTGCCCCATACTCTAACTCAAGTCTTACCATCACTCCAAATGATGGTTCCTTCTCCAGTCTCATTTGATTTTTCAAAATTGTAAGAGATAGAGCAACTGACCTTAATATCTGGTCGAACTGCAACAATAATTCCGTCTTCCACATACACATCTGCCAACTGCTGTCTGTCTGCGTTTACGACAGTTCCTCCTTTGATCAGCAGCTTAGAAGCATCCCTGTTACTCTCCATGCAAAGAGACGATCCAGCATTTTCAGCACTGTCCCAGCAGATCTGACCAAACAGCAGACATATTTATCCGTCCTAATTACATCAGTAACTGAACCAGCCAAAATCTGGAGACTGAAATTCTACGCATAATTGGATTACTTACGCTGCTATCTGCTTGAACTCCATGAAGAGCGAAAAGAAGTATAACAAAACCCACAACCAAGATCATGTTGCCGCTTGAATGGAAAAAGAAGCAGAGCATTCAGAATCCAACATGAACAATAACATTATATATATGTGTCGCGGAACATACAGGAAACCCAAAAGGAAGAGCTGAATATTTTATTTTTATTTTTATGATATGGATCATGGTTCCCCACAGTCCTGGGTTGGTATCTTCTGTCGTGAAATTCCTATCCCAGAGAATCTTCATGCATCACGCAGTAGTTTTCAGCCACAAGTTCCATAATTTGTCCAAATAAAAAACAAAAAAAAACAATTAACATTATTAATGATATGACTTACAACAGTCCATAATGAAAGAACGAGCTAAGGTGCCATCATGGATTATCGGATGCATCCATGACTTTGAATTCTACGCTTGTGGATAACGATGATGAGTGGCCTTGGAATAGTCTTTGAAGGTTCTTTGGGCCCAATTCGTGAAATTATAATCGAATGATTATAATAAGTGAAAAATAGGTACATCCTAAGATTTATAAAAGTTTATAATTCAGGGTTAGTAGAATCAAATCTATGACATGATTACTAAGCGAACATGATTACTAAGCAAACACCCTTACTAGGGTAGCATCTCATTGTTAATGATTAGTAAAATTAACTTCATTCCACTTACTTTTCTTCCCTCAATGAAAAGCATTCTCTTTCTTTTCAACCTTAAATTATTCAAAACAAAATTTCCTTAGGCATTGTAAATCAATTACCATAGCAAATTAGAATTGTGTGTTTGAAATTGGTTCAATTAATTAGTAGCACTAAACTATGTACATAGAGGTAAGATGATTTCAAAAACGATTTGTCAAACAAAATCATCAAGTTGAAGAAGAATCTATAGAATCTTTCAAGCAAAGGTAAATACTTTTAGACCAAAATCCCTTTGATTTTAAAATTCAAAAAAATTTGGTTGAAGCTTGTTATGCTGAACACTGTTAGATGTTTTTGAAGCTAAAAGTGTTTTCACTAAAAATTGCATGTCCTAGCTAAAAATTGAAAGTGAACTTTGCAAAGAATTTTTTAAAGTTTTCCAAGAAAAATGTTAAAGTACCTAAATTGGAATCACTTTATATAAATAATGATAAAATTTTAGCAAATCATTTTTCTTACATTTTTCCATCTAAAGCTTTTAGCAAGGAAACTTTTAAGGCCTCTAATGTACATATTTCTCATCTTATAGCAAAAGTGCATCAAAGTATTCTTGAAACAAAAATTACAATGAAAGATATCAAAGCAACGCCTTTTGGTTTAGCAAATGAAAAGCTATTAAACAAGTTTCTCTTAGTAGAAATAAAAATAAATGTGTAATTTATCTTCTTCATAAGGATGGATATTTTCAACATATTGGTAATTAGAGGCATATTGTTCTTTGTAACACTTCTAAAATTTTAGTTAAATGCATGGCTCATCTACTTTAAAAGATTATAGATGATATCATGAGTCAACAAGTGTTGTTAAAGGTAAACATATTTTAAATAATGTAATTGTAGCACAGGGAGAAATGCAATGAGCCTCTAATACTAACCAAGACACTGCTCTTATTAAGTTATATTATGAAATTGAAATTCTATTACATCTATAGACCCTCTAGATATATTGGATAGTCCAAATATACATGCTATGAATTTTAAAAACTTCATTAAGAAAATTACCAAGTGTTCTTGGTAACGTTTCAATAAATTAGATGGGATTGAATAGGATTTTCTTATCACATGTACTTGTAAATTGGGGTTGCTGGTTACTTATTTATCTTGTTTGTACCCCACATACTAATACTAATGCTCAAGTTGCTACCAATTTTGGATTGAGTTCCTCCATTTCTCTTTAGTGGTCACTTCATCAAGATCGTCTTGTGGCTCCCTATCATTTCATTATTGCAACAAACCTTGTTTTACATAACCTGCATTATGATATTTAAATGATTATCATTAAAAGAATTTTAAGTGATGATCAAAGCATGCAACTACTTAATATGCACTTTGTAGATGACTTTTTTATGATTACCAATTTTCTGCAACATATCAATATTCTGTTAGCTAAAATAGAGGAATCTTGCATGTTATTTGGTTCTTGTAACAATTGCCAAAAGTCTATTGTTTATTATAATTGTAATATTGATGAGTGGGTTACTCTTAAGCATTGGAAAACCTTGAAAAAAGATTTTATCTTCAATATTTTAGAAATACCTTTTTCTTTTGAGCCTAATTTGAATATTTTGTAGAATTATATGATTGATGAAATTCAAAAAAAAACTTGATAAATGAAAATAAAAAAAAAAAGCTTACCTTACAATCTACTCATGTTTATTACTCTAGATGTTGGTCTCCTATAGAAGCTTCCAATAATAGAATAGATCAAATTATTCTCCAATTTCTTTGGTTTGCTAAGTAAAATAGTAAAGGCTTTTTTGGAGTTGCTTGGGATACTTGCACTATGAACAAGGTATCTCTCTCTCAGCAAAATGGATTGCAAAATGCATTGATATAGATGATACTTAGATGTTCTTCTTTAGAAATAGACTTATGCAAGGAAAACTCAAAATTAATAAAAATTAGTCTTCTAATAACTTTCTTCATTGTTTTCTTTTTCCTATGATTATTTCAATGCTTAAACAAATTTCAAAGACATGTATATACTTAGTAGGTATTGGAATTACAATCGTATTATAATTTTAGAAGATACGTTTAGGCAAATTACTTTATAGTGGCTTCCTTTTAAGGAAGGAGCTTGGACTACTCATTCATTTAGATTGTGTACCACTTCAAGCAAACTAGAAATCACTACAGTTTCTTATTTACATATTTATGATAGATGGTGATGAGTGGCGAGGTACCCCTACACTCAACCATACGAATACGAGCGTTTTCATGCGCGATTCGGTCGAACTCCACAGATGAACTAGTTGTGGCACCTAGACAGTTATCCTTAGGTCGCAGTTCGCTATCTTCCCACCTGGACTAGTATTATATTTGTCACATATGGTTTAGTCCAGAGTGAGGCATATGATGTGTTCCTAATCTAACGCTACTCCTGAAGGCAATGGAAAGTGATATTAAATTAACTAATCTAGGAGAGAGAGGGTAAGAGAATCTAATCTAGCCTAAGTGCGATGAGCATCCGTTCCTTGATCATCTGTACACATCTTGGACTTCGTGCACAACTACCACTAGGATTACCAAGCGCAAATCCTAGGTATGCCATTGGGTTACCAAGTAGTCACACTTAAATGCTCGTAATCAAGTCGTATTCATTCCACATTCTAAGAGTTTAAGGGTGAGAGAGACTAATTAGGAAAGTAGTAAATAACAATTAA
>MNCI01000825.1:176396-203006 GCA_015680685.1 Gnetum montanum
TCTCCTTTTCTTCCATCACCTTCTTATTCTCTACGATTAATTTTGTTAGCTGCTCGGTTCTAAAGTTTTCTAGCTGGTCTGCAGGAACAAATTGCAGAGGGTCCCACTGTGCTGCTTGTAAGGCCACAAGCTGCTCTTGTAATTTCTGCACTTCAGCTTCAGCATGCTCTGCCCTTACTTCTGTTAAGACCAACTTCCCCTTTGTGGAAATGAGGTCTGACTGAATTGTTGTTACATCCTGAGGGATGTCAAACAGGGACGTCATTACTTGCCCTGTTTGAAGCAGTCGATCAAGCACATCCTCATGTTCCGCAGGAGTCATTGAGGTTCTGGCCAGAGTTTGAGCATCATGTGCTCTTGTAAGATCTGCAGGTGGCACAACAGGTATGTCGAAGGATTCTTTGATGTGGTCTGTGACCACATCTGCAGCTCCCATGGCATTCTGGTGTTGCATGACCACCACAGTGGCCCCTTCACCAGTCTCTAACTACACCTGGAAAGATGTCGCATTTCCTGAGATCTGTTGTGATCATCTACTTTCCCCTCCTCCTGTGTGAATGGAGACTTCACCCCTTGTGCTATCCAATGAAATAGTAGGCTGCCTGGCATCATCGATGAGATGGAAGAGGTTTGCATCATCATGACCTTCAAGTCCTACCTTCATCAATGTTGCCATAAATATTCATGGAATTAAATAATTAGATGATAAAATAATGTTACCTTCTAGATCCCTCGATCGTAGTTGTTCATTTTGGTGAAAAATGAAAGTGAAATCTAGATAGTATGGATTTGGATGCTTGTAGACTTACTTGTTATGGCACTTCATCTCAATTCTTAACAATTCTATCATGTATCCTTACTAAGTCATCAACAAGTGGAGAATATGCTTTGTGATAAGAAGTATTTTGTAATTGATAAGTATGTCTTTGAATAGAATACTATTATTTTTAAATGATAGTTCATTTTCAGCTATAATAGTGATTCTTGAATAATTATAACTATTAAAAACCCTACCAGTAGTCCCTAGCAATAACACCAATGATGAGTGGTAGAGTGACCCCTACATCCAACCATATAGATCACAAGCATTTACCCATAATCCAGTTGACTTTTGTGGACTAAGACTAGTTTAAATGTCTTAGATAGCTAAGTGTTAGACTACCAGTCACCATCTTTCCAAGCACACTTGTGAGAGCTTTATTTGTATGGTTAAGTATGATTGAGGCACATGATGAAAATATTATTATGAAAATATTAAACTATCAAAATATTAAATTTCTAAACTATTTAACCTAAGGGAAAGAAATAAATCTAATCTAGCTTAGGAATGGATTATTCATTTGCAACTTGTTGTATATATCTTGAACATGCATCCACATCACTCGATTATCAATTATTCACTACTGAGCATACCACATGATATACTACTAGGATTACTAGTCATTAACACTTTATTACTTGAAGTTGGTCATACTCATACAATTTAGTTAAGTGTGATAAAAATAAACTAGTTAACTATGTGCATGGAATTAAGAAATATATAAAGTAAACTATCATTCAAAGAAGTATAAAGTAAAGCTAAATGTTGTAATGAAGAAAATGGATCTCAATTTTATTACCATAATTGATGAATCATGTTTTTTTTATCTACTCTAATGTCAAGTATCTAATGTTAGAGCCTCAACATCAGGTATCTAATGTTGGAGCCCAGATGCAATGTCAAATATATGATGTCGTAGGATATATGCTAGCTTATAAATATAGCACTCAGGCTCATGATTTGCATATCAGTTTTTGTCATATTTAGTGAAGTTCTTGTAGTTTGTTTTCTCTCGAGTTAGAATATTTTCTGAGTGCCTATAGTAGGAGTCTAAGTGTGCACGGATCTTTGTTCAAACATTGATGTACCTGAGCACAACAATGTGACGGGAATAAAATGAACCCTTTTGATAATCCTTGTAGCATTGAGAATAGATTAATGTTTCCTTTAATGCATTTTACTTTCATGCACTTTACTTTAATGCATCTGAATTAAGCAATTAATTTTCAATTGTTAATGAACACAAGCACATCCACTTTGAGCATACATATAGTGCTTGGTAACCCAACAATGCTTAACATTTGGTAGCCTAGTAGCACTATATGTGTTTAGGATGTGTCCAGGAAAGTCGGATAGGTACTTATGTTAGGCTAGCTAGGTAGTGAATGAATTAGATCTTAAATTATGATACCTCTCATTCTTATTGTAGGCGATTAAAGTTATAAAACATAAAATGATAAAAACCATGTACCTCAATTACACTTAAATCATATCCTTGAGTTTCACAAGTGTAATTGGAAAGACAATGAACATTCATAATGTCCATTTCACTTCCTAGAGGAACTAATCCATTAGAGAACTATAGGTCCACAAAATTTTACCAGATCATGTGTGAATGCCTTAGTGATTCATATGGTTGGACAAAGGGGTACCTCGCTACTCATCATTAGTGCCATTGTTGGGGACCTTTTGGTTGTTTCATGTACTATCTAAGATTTAGTGGAAATCATTCAAAATCATTGGAATGAACCTTAGAGTCATATCATATTTTATAATTACTACAACACAAATTTCAAAGCATGCTGCATTTTTATCATCTAATTGTAAATGTCTTCTTCTCACAGGAGTGCTTCTTTGTTCAAGTTTGATGGGGCTCATCAGCCAATGCCTCAACAATATCAAATAGTATATGCTCATTCTAATGAGTATGTACCCAATTTCACCTTCATCCTACATTAGGATGAATAACTGCAGTGCAAGACAGTGATGCCAAGGATTATCGTCCCACTAAGGCACAATGTCTTCGAGATCGACAACTAGAACAACACCATGAAAGGAAAAATGACTTAATGATTCTTCATTCATGTTGTACCAACAAGATGGTGAAGAACCATTCTCTAGGCATTTTTCATTTAGGGAAATTCCTCTCTTTGACTTCGGTGAAAAAGATCAAAACCAGAACTTGTAGTCCACGATTCACAATCCTAGTTCTAGTAAGAATGGATCCAATGGCAAAGAAGGATCCAATGGCAAAGAAGGATCCAAAGGAGTAAGTCAAGGTAGGGATGTAGAAAAAAAACAAAATCATGATCATGGTCGTAATTGTCGAAGAGGTGGTAGCAGGCACCATGATGGTGTTAGTCCTTCTTCCTCTTCATCTTCGTCATCATCTTCTTCTTCTTCTAGCTCTAATCGTAATCGTAGGATGCAAAATCATGATGGAGGTGACCAAAATGACCGAAAAGACAGAAATGATCGAAGGGACCATCGGGAAAAGCAAGATCAATGGCATAGACATTTAAGAGAGGTACATCACCATGAATGAAGGGGTAGTAAAGGGCATCGTAGGCACCATGATCATGGCCTCAATGAGCCTTTGCTTGCTTCTCGAAGTATGCTTAACATTACAAAGGTAGTACAAATTCTAATAAGGCATGTGAAGGATAGTTGAATCAAAAGGCTAGACATGAAAAATATTCCTTGGTTTCAAGGAAGATATAACTTTGATCTGCAGAATCATCTTCAAGCTTTTCAAGATGCATGTGCCTTATAGAACATAGAGAATGAGTGGCAAAAACTTAAGTTATTCCCAAGCACACTCATCAAAGAAGTAGAGAATTAGTATCGGTCCTTAGAGTTGGAATCTATTAGACAATGAAGTACCATGCTTAAGTTGTTTAATGATAAATATCAAACATACTCCAGAGTGTCCAACTTGAGAAAGAAAATCCAAGGATGGAAACAAGGAATACATGAACCCTAGGATGTTGCCATTGGCTAATACTATTCCTTAATGCACAAATGTCCTAGCCATGATTATTCTCAACTAGATCAACTTTGCCACATTGTATATGGGATTCAATCAGAAATGAGGAGAACCCTTGGTATCTATGCCCAAGGGTGGTTATCAGAATTAAGTACTCGTTAGATACAAAGACTAATCGAGTAGGTAGCCAAAGAGGAGGGTGAATTAAGAAAAAGAGAAAGTGTAGAAGAATATAATTGTGATCCTTCCATTCGTAAGAGGGAGGTCCAATTCTATGATAGTGAGGAATAATTTGCACCTAATGAGGTGGTGAATAGAAAAACCTTGCCCCTCCAAAAATTTCAATATGAAATTATGATCAAGGTTGATCAGTTTTGGAACTCCATGGATAGTAGATTTTAGGTTATCCTAAAAATTGTTAAAGAGTCCAAAGAATAAGGTAGTGATTGTGAGTGCAAGAGGTGCAAGGAAGTTGAACATGCATATCAAAAAGGTAAGGGCAAGATTGCTGCAATAGAGGAAGTTGTGAAAAGCAAATGAAATGATGATGGTGGGTGTTACATCTACCAGTATGTACATCTTAAGGGATGTTACCCCATAGTGTCACATTTACAAGAGTCTGGGGTGTATGCTTTGAATCCATAACTAATACAAAGGTAAACATCTAGAAGATTACCTTATCCTTAAGGTAATTCTAGGTAGTTCCACTAGCAATAGCAATATTATCCCAGTGGAACTTCATCGTAACCATATGAGCAGTATCAATGGTGGGCAGCAACCACAATCATGGGCGTTGGCACCACCATGGCAGCAATACCCTTATAGATAACCTGATTCATATAGATACTATGTTTAGCAACCCTTGTCTCCATGTGACTCCTCCAGTCATGTTTCTAATTTTCAATCTCACTACCACCCTTATGATTATTATTGAACTCATTCTCCACATGAAAGAAGGGATGCCACTTTTTATCCTTATCCCCCTCTTGTCCCTGCACATGTTCCTCCTCCAACTGCACAGCTACCACCTACTTCATCTATGCAGGGTGAACTACTAACTCAACCACAACAACGCAATGCTAGTAGGGCTATTAGTCTACAATTGGATCATCAACCAAGTGGGTTAAATACTCAATCAAAGAAAAGACCTTTCTTTCAACCCTGTAGTCCACCTTAGCCCTTAAATACACCCATGGTTGACAACTCTATCCCTCCATCTTCCTCTATATCAAATTCCTTTAAGTCCCCTTCAAATCAAAATCCACCTAGGATCCATACTGTGATGTTTACTCACACTATATGTGATTAGATCCCTATTGAAAACCTTCCCTAGAAATTAGCCCATCCTAGAAGTCCTCTCACTTATTTGTAGATTGTTGGGAATGAACCATGCAAAGCTCTTCTTGACTTAGGTTCTAGTGATTATTTAATTTCTTATGAGATGTACACTACATGGAACTTGTCTCCTCTCAAGAAGAGCAATATCAAATTAGAATTTGCAAATTAGTCCATCACTGTTCCATTAAGATTGGTAGAAGACATTGTGACCACTGTTTGTGGGTGCTCTTATCTTACTGATTTCCTAGTGATCAAGGTGGAGAACTACAAAGCAGATTTCCATAAATCATCATGGGAAGAGCATGTCTTAGCACCATTGATGCAAGAATGGGCATCAAAGATCTTTCCCTGGAAATATCCAAAGAAACTGCATTCAAAAAGATTGAGAAGAAGTGAGTTCCATGTATTGCATACAACGGTACAAGGTGCAATTGTGTGCAAAAACTCTAGGCCGTGAAACAAGCATCTATCTCTGCATGCAAGTAGTGTGCACTAAAAGTAGAAATCCAAAGGTGTCTGTATGTAGTAGCCATAAAATAGGAGGGCACCCAGTGGCTGATCGCTGATTCTAAGAGTAGTACACTTTGCAAGGACCTAACTGAGAGCCTGACATGCACATATGTCATAGGCATGGATGAAATAGAGTAAGTTCATCACCAACTCTTTGATGATGCAAATGAAGATGCTTATTGGGGAGAGTTGGAAATTCTTGAAAATTTTAAGCAATAGCCCCTAGAACTAAAAATGCTACTAGCCAGAATGGCATATGTGTTTTTAAAAAATCGGAAGCTAGTCATAATCAATGCAAATATTGCTTTAGAGCAGGAAAAGATGTTGTTGAATGTAGTTGAAAAATGGTTAGTAGCTTTTTCTTGATCATATCCTAAACTCATGGGGATTGATCCTAGGATATTCTAGCATCGTATCTACATTGATCCGGCCATGAAGTTAAAGAGATAGCCATAGAGGTGATTGAACCCCAAATTGAAGTAGGTCATCAAAGAGGAAATTGAACAACTCCTCAAGGTGGGGTTCATTTATCCCATTGTGGATAGTGAGTGGGTTAGCCCACTTGTGATTATGCCAAAGAAAGAAGGCAAGTGGTGGGTTTTCATCGATTTTTGGCTACTAAATATGGCAACATTCAAGGATAATTTTCTATTGCCATTTGTTGATCAGGTGTTAGACACCATATATGGGCATTGCTACTACAGTTTTCTAGATGGGTATAGTGGCTGTAACCAAATTCAAATTGCACTAGAGGACCAGGTGAAGAAAACATTTACGAATCCTAGGGGGACTTTTGCATATTGCAAGATCTCGTTTGGTCTATGAAATGCTCCTGTTACATTCCTACACCTGGTTCTGAGCATTTTTCAATAGCAAATTAGAAGTGGTGTGGAAGTCTTCATGGATGACTTCTTCACTTATGGAGCTACATTTGAGCAAGCCTTGGACTACCTTGAGCAAGTGCTAAAACAGTGTGTTGAAACCAACTTGCAGTTCACTTGGCAAAAAATTTACTTAATGGTTCAAGAAGGCATTATACTGGGGCATAGAGTATCACAAGAAAGAATTGAGGTAGACATTGAAAAAATAAGGGTCATCCAAGGAATGACCCACCAACCAGAAACTGTCAAAGATGTTTGATCATTCCTTGGGCATACTAGCTACTACCAGTGATTCATAGAGAATTTCTATAAGATCATAAAGCTATTGGTGGAGTTGATAAAGAAAGATGCTTCATTTGTCTGGACCACGAAATGTGAAAAAGCATTCCAATAGCTAAAAGAAAAACTTGTAGAAACTCCAATCCTACAAGCACCTGACTGGTTCAAACCATTTCATGTCATGGTGGATGCATCCAATTATGCCTTGGGAGACGTGCTTACATAAATGAATGATAAGAAATATCCATATTACATCCATTGCACTAGCAGAAGCATTGTGGGTGCACAACTAAACTACACCACTACAAAAAAAAGAATTGATGGTATTGGTGTTTGCTCTAGAAAAGTTCAGGCATTATGTGCTTGCATATAAGGTGTTTGTGCACATGGATCATAGTGCCATCTGCTTCCTAATGAACAAGCCAACGGTGAGTCCCCATGTCATACGGTGGTCGGTGATCTTGTAGGAATTCAATCTTATGATGGTAGATTGAAAGGGCACTGAGAATGTGATCACTGATCACTTGCCTTGGTTGCGATGGGACAACAAAGAGGAAGAAAATCCACTATTTGATATGTTTCCTGATGAACTTCTCTTTGTTGGGGCTATAACTAAACAATTGCCCAATGAGCCTAAATGGTATGACAACATTCTCACCTATCTTCTCACCCAAGAGATGCCACAAGGGTTGGACCACTAGAAGAAATAATAGCTTCTTCACCAAGTAAAACACTTCATGGAGATCAATGGACACCTCTACAAGGTGTGCTCTAATGGCTTGGTTCGTTGGTGTGTCTCTGCTATCAATCAACTGTACATTCTCCAAGACACTCATGAAGGTCTGTCACTATGTTTGGAGATGCATAGTCATTAAAATCCTGATGGCAGGGTACTATTGGCCAAAAATATTCATGGATGCTTACCATTACATCCACTCTTATGAACAATGCCAACAAGATGGTGGAATGACTACTCAAATGGAGGAACCTCAGCAATGGATTCAACCACTAGAATCCTTCAACATCTAGGACACTGATTTCATGGGTTCCATCACATCCATGTCAAATGGAAAGGCATACATCATAGTCATTATCACTATTTTACAAAATGGGTAAAGTAGTAGTCATCATCGATTATACATCTTCTACTGCTATTCAGTTTGTACAACAAAATGTTGTAAATAGGTTTCGTGTGCCATGTGCATTAATTTTTGATAATGGAACTCACTTTATAGGCACTACTTTTCAAAAGCTCATGCAATGGTTGGGGTTGAACATAAATTCAAAACACATTATCACCCCCAAGCCAATGGTCAAGCTAAGGTTGCCAATAGGGAAATCACAAGGATTCTAATGAGAACTGTTATCAAATATAGGAAAGATTGGAGCATAAAACTCAATGATGTCCTTTGGGCCTACCGCTCAACATGGAAACTTCCTATAGGCTATTCTCCCTATGAGCTTGTGTATGGAAAATTACCAACACTTCCTATTCAATTCTAGCTCCATACACTTTTAATAGCCTATGACCTCGACCTTAACTTGAGTCTAGCACAAAAAGAAAGACTAATGAATCTCAACTTGCTAGATGAAAATCAATTGGTGGCCCTATCATCTAATGAGTTGCACAAGGCCTACAACAAAAAGCAGCATGACCTTAAAATCAAAAAAGAAGAAGTCAAATTTCAACTAGGAGATAAGGTTCTTTATTGGAACCCCACACACGTAGCTCAATGAACTAAGTTCTAAACGTTGTGGGAAGGACCTTACATCATTTACAAAACTTTTCCTTTTGGGACCATGATGATCTACAAACCTAAGAGCCCAAACAAGAAATAGTTAGTCAACATCCAACAAATCAAACCTTTCCATGAGCATAAGTTAGCTAATACAACAAACGCCTCATCATATGAACAACCATGCTCCATATTTTGGATCTCCTCCTTTCAACCTAGTTGTGGGGGAGATGGCCATCCATGCTAATCATATAAGCAGCTCAGTTTTTCAACTTTTTGTTTTACACATTTTTTGTTTTACAACTTTTTTTTTACACCTTCTTTATTCTACATCTTATTGTTTTCATGTTATTAATCTTTTCTAATTTTTTTTACACCATCATTACTACATTTGCTATTTCTTGAAAATTTTACACTTTCTTTTCTATTTTCTTTTATTTCATTTTTGTGTGATTTTCTAACTTTTTGTTAATAAGTGCTAGGTACAGTGGTAATGCATTGCTTGATGGTGGCATGTATTATTTTGTTATTTGATTGTTGGTGTCTAGATTCTAGCTTTGAATTTCATTATGGATGATTAGGACATGGTTTCTTTTTCATGCAACAAGTAGTGAGTCCACAACATCCACCCATCCACAAACTCTATGGATTTCCTTGTTTTGGAAACTTGCAATCCCTTTTTCATTAACAAAAATTAACAAATTTGTGACTTTGGTAGTTTCCAAAATTGGAAAGGATTCAAAGGTTTGAACATGGTGTGACTTAAAGGGGATTCGGTATTCTTTGCACCTTTTGTTTGCCTGGGTGCATGTGTGTTTTCATGGATTTCTTATCGTTCCATGTTGACTAATAAAACAAAGTTGAATAATTCTTTGCATGGTGTGGTTATCATAAAAAAAAACAATGGGAATTCAAAGCACATCCCTTAGACAAAATAAATACATACATCTTTGCATGGTGTGGTTTCCATTTCAAAAAAAAAATGTGGGAATTCAAAGCACATCCCTTAGACAAAATAAATGGGCTATAAGCACTGGTTATGGGATTAGAAAGACATGTTACCCATGCTTGAAGGTCCCCTCTAACTAAGGCCCTTCCTCACTTCTTACTTCTCTTTTCTTCTTTAATAGAAATTGGTGGTTGTTCTGTGGGAGCACTCTTGTGTCTTAAGGGGATNAAATTGGTGGTTGTTCTGTGGGAGCACTCTTGTGTCTTAAGGGGATGGACTGGTCTTAGCATGGTGATGTGAAGTTACTGAACAAGGTCGGTTTTAGTTTGGACTAATAATGTATCTTATCAAAGTCATTTAACCATAAAATTCACAAGGGACTTCATGTCACCTTAACCAGGAGCTTCATTCCACTCTCTCTCATCCACCTATACTTTCCATGTCTCACTTCACTACTGGTTTCATGTTCTTGTTTAATGTCCTAGTTTGATGTGTTGGAATTCTTAGGTAGTTTCTTCTAGGTTTTTGTACTTAACCTTCCATAACCATTAATCATTCATAGAACCCACAGACTCTTTGATTTGAAGTTATGCAAGGGCATAAAAGGCTTGTGCCTACCTTGGGGAGGACCGACTTGCATATCTTTGGTTAGGTTAGTTAAGTTTTTTACCCTTAGACACTCTTACAATCAAATCCTTTTGTTTACCTCATTAATGACATCCAATTATGCACATCTTCACAACAGTTTTCAGTGAACCTTTTTTTTTATTGTTGTGAATTCTTACACCCTCTTCAAATATTTCCTTGTGTAGAACTTTTTTAAATTTAATGAACTGCTTATCTATTTTACCCTATTTATCAGCCTTCCCCCTAACACTACTAAAGGAATCAACCTACCACAATCACAACCTAGCTAAGTGTACCCACAAATGAGACAAGGCATTTAACAACTATGTATTACACATTGCATACTAATTGATGATTCTATTATGATTGCAATGGGAAGCATGGACTAGAAGAGGGACTATCTTCACCAAGGATGATGTAGCAACACCTTATGATAAGGATCATTCATGATCGTTGAATCTTCTCCCTCATTCTTTAGCTACCAAGAGGCATTGGATGTCAATTTTATCCAGGGTGTTCACTTCTCTTATCATGAACATCCAATTTTGTAAAGATTGTAAATATGTACACTTGGGCACTTAGAGTTTATTTATTCCATCTAAGTCAGTTTGTATGTTAGTTAATAATCTCATACATTTCAGATATTTTGTAAGGAACTTGTTCTCTCTTCTTCACTCGAGGACAAGTTTTCATTTAGTTGTGGGGTTATGATGAATCGTGTTTTTTTTGTTTTCTCCAATGTTGGGTATTTGATGTTAGAGCCTAGATGTGATGTCAGATATCCAATGTCACAGGATATATGCCAGCCTATAAATATAGTGCTCAAGCTCACGATTTCCATATTAGTTTTTTTCATAGTTAGCAAAGCTCTTGTAGTTTGTTTCCTCCAGACTTAAAATATTTTCTAAGTGCCCACAACAAGAGTCTAAGTGTGTACGAATCTTTATTTAAACACTAATGTACCTAAGTGTAGTAGTGTGACAAGAATAAAATGAACCCTTTTGATAATCCTTGCAGCATTGAGAATAGATTAATGTTTTCTTTAATGCACTTTACTTTTATGAACTTTACTTTAATGCATTTGAATTAAGCACTTAATTTCCAATTCTTAATGAACACAAGCATGACCACTTCGAGCATATATATAGTGCTTGGTAACCCAACAATGCTTAATGTTTGGTAGCCCAACAACACTATATGTGTTCAAGATGTGTCTAAGAAAGTGGGATGGGTACTTGTGTTAGGCTAGCTAGGTAGTGAATGAATTAGATCTTATTCTTGTTGTAGGTAATTAAAGTTATAAAACATAAAATGATAAAAATCATGTACCTCAATTACACTTAAACCATATCCTTGAGCTTCACAAGTGTAATTGGGAAGACAATGAACATTCTCAACATCCATTTCAATTCCTAGAGGAACTAGTGCACTGGAGAACTATAGGTCCACGGAATTCAACTGAATTGGGTGTGAATGCCTTAGTGATTCGTATGGTTGGACAAAGGGGTACCTCACTGCTCATCAATAATAAAAATGTTTCTAGGTATATAATAACTTAAATAAAATTTTGTACAATTTACTTGATTTACGTTGCAAACACTTAATGATAAATTATAACTTCTACAGAAATAAATTGATAAAGTCTAGGTACACTACTTGATGAGTGATGAGGTACCCCTACATGCAACCATATGAATCATTAAGGTGTTCACATGCGATCTAGTCAATTTCTGTGGATTCCTAGTGTTCTCGTATACATGATTCAATCTAGAAGGTGTATCTAATCAAGGAATGATTGTTGTCTTTCCAACTATACTTGTGAGGCTCAATTGTATGGTTAAGTGTAATTGAAGCACATGATTTTTATGATTTTGTATTTTGTTTGCCTAAGGTTGGTAATATATTGAAAATAAATTAATTAACTAATTCTACTAATTAATTTCTAATTAATAACTAACTATCCTAACATAAGCATCTAGTCCCACTTCCTATACACATCTTGAACATGTACAACACTGCTAGGTAGCCAAGCCTTAATGCTATTGGGATTACCAAGTGTTATACATATGCTTAAAGTGGTCGTACTTATGTATGCTAGTCTATTTAGCTTAATTAATTAATTACTTAAAGTCTTAATCATCTTAGCTTAATTAATCACTTAGTTAATGAAAATAATAAATGAATAAATAAATCATTAAGCTAGTCCAAGTGTTACAAGGTTTATCAAAAAGCTCATCTTTATTGCCACATACACTGTGGTTCTCAGGTACAATAATGCTCGAATAAAGATTTTTATACTCCTTAATTCTTTCTATAGGAACTTAGAAAACTATTCTCTATTACAGAAACAACTATAAGAATTTTGCTAGTAATTGAAATTCTAACTCTTCATTAACATGATTGGGGTGTCGTATTTATAGACCTACTAGGGTGCCACGTTGATAGGTACACGTCAACGTGGGAAATCCTACGTCAACGAGATCTCATCGATGGGGTCACATCAATGGCATCTCGTGGATGCGATTGACTGATAACACTTTATCATAACCCCAAAAATGAATGAAAACTCATCCTTGAGTTCTTAACAAAATTGGAAAGGTATGGGGTTATTGACTGACACATGACACAACAAAACAAAACTAAGTGCTCGAGTGTAGGGATTCACATTAATTGCAAAATTATGGTGTTCATGACACAAAATTGAACACCAAAACATGACTAAACAAAATTGCACATCCTTTGATGGGGTGAAGAAAGTTGAAAAGATCAAACGGTCCTAGGTGATGAAGGTTTCAAATGACCTTCTCTTACTTTGAATGCACATGGTGGTTGAGGTGGTTGTGACTATTCTCCTGTAGCTGCCACTTCTAGTGGAAGGTGAAAGGCATCAAACAATGCATTCATCTTCTCCTCCTTGCTTCAGGAATCATTCATAGTTCACATGACATCACTAATATGGGTGGGAATGGTGATATCCACAAACAAGGCATTATTGGCAATAGCTTCTTCACATTGATAAACCAGGTAGCAAATTGCTTGCATTCGATATCAAACACTTTGAGTGCATTCTACAACTTCTCATAGTCATTCATCCTCTTGGTCAGGTTCTTGGTACTTGATCCTTAATTAGTGAACTTCACCTTGAGAACCTCAAGTGCTGCATTTGCCACTACAAGCTTCTGCTTGGTGTCCTTCTAGTTCTTGAACTTTGCATCTTACAAGTACAAGTTGGCTACTTGTTTCTCCAATTTAGACCATGGCCATTCGATAGTCAGCATAGCTAGAGTTGCATATCGAAGATTAGCAAGCACCATGTATTCTATCATCTCCTCAATCTATAACTCCTTCATGCATATCTTTGCTTTGTTGTAGGCATCTATCCTATCAATGATAGGTTGCCAAATCTCTCTTCCTTTCTGGAGTTTTTGGAGGGTCTCATTTACATTTTCCTTTGCTAACTGGATGTGTTTTTCATTAACTTCTTTCTGTAGATCGACCTGATCTCTGTAGTGATTTTTGACTCTCTCAAATTTGAAATCCTCTAATTTCTAGGTTGCTACTTTGAATGCAATCTTTTGGCAAAGAGCATGAATCTCCTCCATGGAAAGTTTTTTGTTTTCTATTGCCAATCTCCTTAGCTCAGTGTTCACTCTAGCTAGCTACTCTTGCTATTGATGGATAAAATCTACCATTTGCTATTTTTGTGCATCAACATTTCATAGGCAATGATTCTTTGTAGTCAATTTGTACATTCTCCTGGAAAGTTTAATCCAAGACCTTTTGAATTTTATGTTCCGTGGCCTCTACCAAGGATTGATAGAACACTACCATCTCCATCACACCCTTAACCCCTTTCAATCTTGTGTGAAGCTATTCAAGAGCTTCATCCTTTGTTAATGCAGGGTTGAGGAATGTAGAGTTAGCAATTTGGGCTCTTAGTTTAGCAGCCTCCGTAGCCAAGCATTCATGTAGTTCTTTGGCTATTTTGAGTTGCCCCTCCAAAATGATGTTCTTATTCCTTGCTTCCAACAACTCCAACTGGGTTGCAGTTATGTTATCTGGAAGATCAAAGACATCCCACTAGTCAGTCTAGTAATTGTTCATGCTATGCTACACTCAACTTGCCACTTACTATCCCTACAAATGTCTACACATCTTTAAGTGTAAAAACATTTAGTATAGATGTCTTAGATGCATTTAGAGTTTTAGAAATTCTATTAGCATCCACCTTTGTTGCTGTCTCCTACCCTTGGTGCTACATCACCAAAACTATTGTTCCCTCATCCTCCTCCAAGTGCACTAAAAAAGTAGTATCATTCTTAGAGATTTCTAGGAATTATTACTATTGCAAGAGGGGAACCGTTACCTCGTAGATGCTAGGATTTGATCTTGCAGGAAATTCCATTCTTTGTGTCAAAAAAATTGGTCCTCCTCCCTCCATTTGGCTAACTATTCTAGCCACTTTATTCATGTGACTCATCACTAGCCAGTACATAGATGGATCATCACCACTCATTCCTACCTATTACTCTTGCTCACTAGAGAGCCATTCATGAAATTTGTGCAACTATTGAGAAGTTGTAGCAATATTTGGCACTATTTTCTGAGTGGGTGTTGGAGGTTGTGGTTGTTAGTCCTCTTCTTGGATGGCTTTTGTTGGAACTTTGTCCTTTATCATCTCCCTCAAGTTTGCGGATGGAGCACATCGAACATTGTCATTTGTATAACGGGTTATCCCTCCTCTCTGACATATTTTTCTAATGAGGCATGAAAAGGGGAGTGCATTCCTTCCACATTCATTCTTCTTGAAGCACTTTTCTATTGCAAAATAGATTAGCTGCAGAAGGTTGACAAGGAATCTACCACTTAAAGTGGCACATGCATGGGTAGAGAAGGTAGTGATCTTACTTGGCCTTACTGTTGGATTGAGGGAAAATTTCATAATCATGTAGTAGATTGTCTTCATTGGTGTGAGTGCACCATACTCCTTATGATCGACCCCATAACATCATTGTGTCCATTCTTTCTTGATGCTGGGGTCTTCCTATATTGGAATCTCAATGATATTTGCACTAGTTTCTAGTAACCCAAGTATCTTTGAAATGGATTACATCGAGTAGGACACTAAACTATCCTTGATCTTGACCGTTGAACTAGCTTTCCCATGTACCACTTTCCACTAGAAGAGATGATGGGCCACATGGAAGAGTCCTCGAGTTGATCTTGTACTTCTTGAGATGCTTGCTCCAAGAAAGAGCCAAAATCTAACTCTTGGAGCTCCATTTTCTGAACCTATTTTAATTTGATCTACTTGAGGTAGGTTTTTGTCAAGGTCACCTCAATGTTTGCTTGTGAAGCTGGTGCCTCATTCCAATGGGATTACTCTATTGTTGCTACTTGTTCTTGAATCAAACATATAAATTCCACCTCAGGCTCCTCCCTAAGAGGTCACATAGCATGCATTAATGCTTGTTCTAATTGGGCCTATTTTTGGCCGTTTCCCATTTATGGTCATTTTTCCCATGGCTGTGATGGTCCTCTTTCCTGTGTTTGCTTCCCCTTTGGTGTCATCTATGGTCACAACACATCCAAGGATTAGTATATATAATGTGTAACTTATAATGTTTTGATACCTTTTCTCATTAGTTAGTTACACTTAGGTTAAGGTTGGAACATGGTAGATTGGTTATTTTATTATTATTTTATTAATTTTTAAGTTCAAAGTGTTACCGAAGCTAGTTGGAAGAGTTTAACTTTTGTAATTTGATGTTTTCATGTTGGTTTCTTTGGTAAAAATTTGTGGGAGTTAGAAACATTTGGGAAAATTTTTGATCAAAAAATTTAGGTTGTAGACCCCACAACTAAGAGCTTATCTTCAATAGCTAAAAGGTCAAAGAATAGAGTGATTTGGACAAATAGTTAGGAAGATATGGCTTCTAGAAGGTTATGGGCTCTGAAAACTGCAAAAACTCCTCTAGCTTTTGAAATGAAATCTAAAAAATTCAAAGTGTGGGCATGTATCTATATACTATTTTTGTGTTGCGTTGATGGGGTCACATATACGTAGGGGGTCCATCAACAAGTACCTGTTTATGAAGGATGTAAGCAAAATTTTTCAACTTGAATTTCTCATAAAATACATGGTTTTTTTTTGATGAAAGTGGAGTCCATGGAGTCCTAGAAAAGCTAAGAACTTGATGGAATCATCAAAGAGGATCTTTGAAAGCTCAAATATTGAAAAATTGGGTGAAAAATGTATTTATTGAAGAAATTTCCTTAAGAAGTGCATAGTTGAATGCATCGGATAAGGCATACGAAGGTTTGGATTGTGGGAATGTCTAAGGATGAGGTATGTAACTAACCCAACCAAGAGATATGCAAGTGGGCCCACCCCATAGTAGGTACATGCCTATTTTTCCACTACATAACTCAACCTAAGAAGTTTGTGGACCCCATAGGTGATTAATGGTTATGAAAGTTAAGGTTCAAAACTTGGAAGAATCAACCTAAGAATTTAGGCACGTTAAACCAAGACATCAAACAAGGACATGAATACTGACAGTGAGGTGAGTTATGGAAAGCATAGATGGATGAGAGAAAAAGTGGAATGGAGTTCCTGATTAAGGTTACATGAAGTCCTTTGTGAATTTTAAGGTTAAATGACTTGATAAAATTCATCCCTAGTCCCGACCAAAATTCAGTGACTTTGCATCATCACTCTAAGATTAGTCCACCTCCTTGAGACGTAAGAGTGCTCCCGTAGATCAAACATTGTTCCTTATAGAGAAGAAATGAAAAGTAGGAAGTGAGAAAGGACCTTATTTAGAGGGGACCTTCAAGCATGGGTAACATGTCTTTCTAGTTCCATAACTAGTGCTTGTAGTCCATTATTTTGTCTAAGGGATGTGCTTTGAATTTTCATCATCATTTTTTTCATTTTTTCATTTTTTATTTTATTTTTTTCTTTTTTTTTCTTTTATTGATGGAAGCCACACCATGCAAAGACTTATTCAACTTCTTGTTATTGGTTAACATGGAAGAGTAAGAAATCCATGAAAACACTCATGCACCCAAGTAAGTAGAAGGGTACAAAGAGTATTGAGCCCCCTTGAAGTCACATCCTATTCAAAACTTTGAATCCTTTTAAAGTCTAGAAACTACCAAGGTCACCTATTCTTTAAAGTTTTACTTGATGAAGAAGAACCTCATATTTCGAAAACAAGGAAAACCATAGAGTTTGTGGATGGGTGAATGTCATGGACTCACTGCCTATTCCATGAAAAGAAAATCATGTCTTAGTTATCTGGACCAAAATTCAAAAATAGAAATCAGACATTAGTAATCAAAAACAACAATAAGTACGAATCACCATTAACAATATCTACAACACCATTGTGTCTTGTTGGCAATAAATACTTTATTAGTAGAAATTTAGAAAATCACAAGGAAATTATACAAGAAAGTGTAAAATATTCAAGAAAAATCAAATGTACCAATGATGGTGTAAAAATAAAATAAGAAAAAAATATAAAACAAAAAGTGTAAGATAAGCAAGGTGTAAAACAAAAATGTGTATAACAAAAAATAGAAAAATTGAGGAACCACATAAATGGTTAGAATAGATGGCCATCTCTCCCATGACTGAGTTAGAAGGAGGAGATTCAAAAGATTGAGTGAGGTTGTCCATTTGATGAGGTATTGCTTCCACTGGCTTGGTTGGGCTTATGGAAAAGTTTGACTTGTTGCGTGTTGACTAGCTACTTTTCATTTGGACATTCAAGTTTGTAGATTAACATGGCCATAGAAGGGAAGGTTGCATCAATTATGTAAAGTCCCTTCCACAATGTTTGAAATTTAGTTTGTTGTGGAACATGTATGGGGTTCTAGTAGAGGACCTTATTTGTAGGTTGAAATTTGAATTTCCTTACTCTTAGGTCATGTCATTACTTATTGAATGCCTTGTGCACTTCATTCAAGGATAGGACCATTAATCAGTGTTCATCTAGCACGTTTAGTTTGATTAATCATTCTCTTTGTACTAGACTCAGATCAAGATCCAAGTTGCATCTTGTTGAAAGTGTATAGAGCTTGGATTGAATAGAAATTATTGGTAGCTTCCTGTACACCAACTCATAGGAAGAGTAGCCTATAGGAAGTTTCCATGTTGAGCAGTAGGCCCAAATGAAACACCACCAAATTTGGGCTACAACATCTTAACTATAAATTTTCCTAAGTGTTAGCATGAGCTCACTTTCTAAAAATTTTTCTAAGTGCTGGGACTACGCTCTCCATTGTCCAAAAGCATAGTTAGCCTAGTGGAGAGTATAGTCATCTCCAAAGATTGATTTTTTGCAATTTTTCCTAAGTGTTAGTATGAAGCAAGAACTTGCAAATTCTTGTAAGCGTTGGGACTATGCTTTCCACTGCCTCATAGCGTAGTTAGCTTAGTAGAGAGTGTAGTCAACATACAAGGGCTAGTTTACAATTTTTTCTAAGTGACAAGCTAGTAGCTATAGATTTTTTTAAGTGCTGAGACTATGCTCTCCACTACACTGGAGCGTAGTCAAGCGTAGTTAGCATGGAAGACCTAGTTTGGCAGAAATTTTCTAAGTGTTGAGACTACGCTCTTCACTAGACTAGAGCGTAGTCAACTAGAAGCTAGCTTTTGCAAAAACTTTTCCAAGTGATGGGACTATGCTCAACCCTAGTTGGGATTCTAGCCAACCTCCTGTGAAGAGCGTAGCCTACACACAAGCATTTTTCTATAAATTTTTCTAAGTGTTGGGCTACGCTCTCCCCTAGTCTAGAGTGTAGTCGAGTGTCGCTAGCCAGAATGGCCTCCAAAGGCCTCCACAACACAACATCAGCACTTAGCTCAACTCCAACACATCCCTAGAAAGTGTAGTTAGCAAAAATGGATCTTTGTTGTACCCCTATTTTTCCCAAAATTATAACTACACTCGATCCCACTTAAGATACTGGACAATGTAGTCTCGAAGCATAGTCTCCAAAGTTGCATTTCTTTTTACATTTTTCAAGTACATTATGGTCTTTTTGGCACATGAACATGCAATTGATAACATAGTCATAGTTTGGCAATCTTGCAAAGTCCATTGGAGCACACTAGAGCATAACACTGCTTACTTCAGTGGAGAGTGTAGTTGGGTGCAGTGTAGTCCCAACTATCCCATTGCCACGTGACAACCGATCCACATTTTATGGGAACCTTAGGCCTATAAATACCCTAGTCCTTGACATTTTAGGGGTTGGCAAATTTAAAGGTTGGCATTCTTGGCATTTGGCATTTTTGAAGCACATTTGGCATCTCCGCAAAGCAAGGCATTCACACACCACCATAGCTCACCACAGACCACTGTAGTCCACTGCACACCATGATGACCAACTTGGTAGGCACAAACACCATGGTAGAATATTAATCTTTGTGGCTAGACACCCTAGAGACTATGACTACACTATCCATTGTGGCTGTTGTACACCATGTACCTTCTCACCCCTTCTGAGGTTAACTATGCTCAACCCCATTTGGGGTAGTGTCGCTTTCTCTCTCACTCTCCTTCTATGCATTTTTAGCATTTTTACTTACATTTTTGCTATTTTTACACATATACACATGTTGACACCTTCATTTTGCACCAAACCCCTAACTACGCTCACCCCCACTGACACCATGAACACTATGCAAACACTTAGCACCATTTTGGCATCACATTTGGTAAGTTCCCATTTGATTGAAAAGGTTTTTTTGGGCACCCCGCCTTCACCTCTAGTAGGCCCTCATGTGGATGGGGGGTTAAAGCTATGTGCCTATGAACCTCTTGGTGTTTCATTCTAACTGAAGACATTTTTGGTCACTACACTAGAGGGCATCATTGAGTTTTGTGCTCTAGTCTCTCCTATATTTTCTAACAGTTCTTATTAAGATCTTTGTAATCTCTCTATTAGTAACCTCTACTTGACCATTGGCTTGTAGGTGGTAGGGTGTTAATTTATGTTCAACCCCTAAGTGTTACATGAGCGTACAAAAAGTGGTGCATGTGAAATGGATTCCATTGTCAAAAATTAGTGCACGTGGCACCCAAAACCTATTTATAATGTGTTGTTTAAAAAATTGAGTAGCAATGGATGATGTACTGCTTCTACCCATTTAGTATAGTAGTTAATGACAATGATAAAGTATGCCTTTTCATTGGACATGGCTATGATGAAATCCATAAAGTCTATGCCCCATATGTTAAAGGGTTCCAGTGGTTGGATTCACTGTTGAGGTCCCTCCATTTGCACGATTATCCCACCATCTCGTATTGGAAAAATTGGTGGACATCCTTGAAGATTGTTGGCCAATAGTACCCTACCATTAGGATTTTAATGGTCATGCATCTTCCTACATAGTGCCCTTTGAAAGGACCCTCATGAGAATTTTGGAGAATGCACACTTGATCAATATCATGGATACACCAATGAACTAGGCCATCGGTGCATACCTTGTAAAGATGTCCATTGATTTCCATGAATTTCTTGGCCTAATGAAGAAGCATTTATTTCTTCTTATGGTCTAGATGTTATGGAATCTCTTGAGTGAGAAGATAAGTGAGGATGTCATCATACCATTTTGGTTGTATGGGCACTTGGTCATTAATTACTCTAACAAAGAGGAGTTCATCAGGAAATTAATCAGAGAGTTGACTCTCCCCCTCTTTATTATCCCATCTTAACTGAGAGAGATGATTAATGACCACATTCTCAATCTCCATTTGATATACCATAATAAGATCAAATTATTGTAAGATCACCAGCTATCGTATGACACAAGGGCTCACCATTGGCTTGTTTATTAGGAAGCAAATGGCACTATGGTCAGTGTGTACAAACGCTTTGTACCCAAGCACATAGTGCCTAAAATTTTCCAAAGCATACACCACTACCATCAGTTCTTTCTTCATTGTGGTGTAATTAAGCTGTGCACTCACAATGCTTCGGCTTGCATAGTGGATCTAATATGGATGCTTTTGATTGTCCAACTATGTTAGCATAGCTTTCAATGCATAATTTGATGCATCTAACATGATATGAAATGCTTTGGGTCTATCTGGTGCTTGTAGAATTGGGTTTCTATGAGTTTCTCTCCTTCAGTTGTTGAAATGCATTTTCACATTTCTTGGTCTAAACAAATGGGGCATCTTTATTTGTTAGCTAAACCAATGGTTATTTTATCTTAGATAAATTCTCTATGAATCATCGATAGTAACTTGTGTGTCCAAGGAATGACAAGACAACTTTAACTATTTTTGGTTAATGGGTTATTCATTAGATGACCCTTATCTTTTCAAGGTCTACCTTAATCCCTATTTGTGAGATTCTATGTCCCAAGATTATGCACTTTTGGACCATTAAATGGCTCTTTTACCAATTGAGCCACAGGTTTTTCTTCACATATATTTTTAATAATTGCTCAAGGGCATTCAAGATTTGCTCGAATGTAGTGCGATAAGTGGAAAAGTCATCCATAAAGACTTCCACCCTGCTAACATTTTGCTATTGAAAGATGCTCAAGACCAAACATTCAAATGTGGCTAGAGCATTGCACAAACCAAAAGACATCTTTCAATATGCAAAAGTCCTCAGGAACTCATGAATGTAGTTTTGGCCTGATCCTTTGGTCCAATCTAAATTTGGTTATAGCCACTATAATAATCTAGAAAGCTATAAGAGTGATGTCTAAAATGATCTTTCAATGTTGCCATGTTTAATAGCCTGAAATCAACATAAACCTCCCACTTGCCACCTTTCTTTGGCACAATCACGAGTGGGCTTACCCATTCACTATCTACAATAGGATAGATAAACCTTATCTTCAGGAGTTTTTCTATTTCCTCCTTGATAATTTTGTTTATTTGGGGTTCAACCATAGATATGACTACTTCCTTGGCTTCATGGCTAGATTGATATAGACACGGTGTTGGCATATTCATGGATCAATGCCAATGAGTTCAAGATATCACAAAGCAAAGGCTATTGACCATTTATTAATCACTTTCAATAGTTTCTCTTTTAGTTCAGGAGCAAGTTTGGCATTGATGATAATCAGCTTTCCATTTTTCAAAAATGCATATTCTAGACTGGTAGTTAGAGTTTTTAACTCTAGGGTCTCTTGTTTAAAATTTTTAGAGATTTACAACTCTCTCCAATAGGTATAATCATTTTTGTCATCAGAGAGTTGGTGATGAACTTGCTCTAGTTCATCCATGCTTATGACATAGGTGCATGTCAGGCTCTCAATTGGTTTCATGCAAATTATGCTAGTCTTAGAATTAGCTATCATCCACTAGGCATCCTCTTGTTTTGTGGCTGTTTTGTATAGGCACCTTTGAATATCTGCCTCATTTGCATACTATCTGCATGTAGAAATGGATTCTCTTTTCATAGACCAAAGTTTCTACACATAGTTGTACCCTGTATTGCTATAGGTGATGCCTAGAACTCATTTCTTCTTGATCTTTTTGAATGAATTTTCCTTGGAAATTTCCAAGGAAAGATCTCTAATGCCCATACTTGCATCAAAGGTACTTAGCCATGTCCTTCTCATAATGATTGGAAAATCTCCCTTGTAGGTTTCAATTTTGATCACTAGGAAATTGGCAAGATAAGACCACCCATAGATAGTGGTCATAATATCTTCTACCAATCCGAATGGACTAGTGATGGAATGGTTTACTAATTCTAATATGATATTGCTCTTCTTGAGAGGTGGCAAGTTCTAGGTAGTATACATCTTATGGGAAATCAGATTAATGCTGGAACTTAAATCCAGAAGAGCTTTGCATGGTTCATTCCTAGAAATCTACAAATAGATAAGGGAACTTCCAAGATCGACTAATTTCCTAGGAAGGTTGCTAGCCTTAATCCAATCAAATACGACATGAGTTAACATAGTAGTGCAGACCTTAGCAAGCATTTCGTTTGATGGGCTCTTGATTTGATGATTTGTAGAGGATGAAGAAGGAGCATGGTAACCAGCCACATTAGTTTGTGAGGGCTTAGAAGGGCTATTGGGCAAGAAGAATGGTTGTTTGCAAGATGTAGGTTCTAAACCACTTAGTTGATTAACCAATTGTGGATTAATGACCCTTGTAGCATTACACTATTGTACTTGAGCTGGAAGATCACCCTGCATGGATGGAGCAAGCGGTAGCTATGTTGAGCATGGAGAAATAGGTTCAGGCACATGAGGAGTGTATGGATGAAATATGGAATCCCCCCTATGAATTGGAAAATGAGTTTGGTGAAATTCAAGAGGGTGGTAGTGATGCTGGAAAGGAGAAATGTGATTGGAGGAGTCACATGGAGACAGGGGTTGCTGAACATAGTACCCATACAGATTTGGCTACCTGTAAGAGTGCTAGTGTAATGGTGGTGGCATCCCCCACAACTATGGTTATTGTCACTACTAATACTTCTCATATGATTGTGATGGAGTTCCACTTGGATAATAAGATTATTACTAGTCGAACTGCCTAGGATTAACTTGAGGATAGGGTAATCTTCTGGGTGTTTTTCTTTTTAATAGTCATGGATTTAGAGCATACACCCCAAATTCCTATAAGTGTGATACAATAGGGCAACATCTCTTAGGATGTTCATAGTGGAAGATGTGACATCCATCATCATCATTTGATTTAGTCTTTGCAACTTCTTCTACTGTAGCAGCTTTGCCTTTGCCCCTTTGATATGCACATTCAGCTTCTTTGCACTTCTTGCAGTCATAATCACTAGTTTGTTCTCTTTAGAGTAGTTTGGAATTTTTCATCTAAAAAATCCCATATTTTATCTGCCTTGGCCAAAATTTTAGACATAGATTTTTTGATCGGCAAGGTCTTTCATTGCACCACCTCATTAAGAGGTGACTCCTCCTCACTATCACAAAAGTGGACCTTCTCCTTTTTGATGGAAGGATCTATGTTATATTCTTCTATACTTTTGCATTTCCTCAACTCTCCTTCTTCTTTGCTACCTACTCAATCAACCTTTGTATATGATGGGCTCTTAATTTTAATAGTCTTTCTTTGGCATAGACCCCACATGTCCTCTGTGTTTTTGAGTGAAGCCCATATACTATGTGATGAAGTTGTTCCCTCTGAGAGTAACCATGGCTAGGGCATTGATGTAATAATGAATAATATTTGCCCATGGTGGCATCCAAGGGTTCATGTGTTACTTGTTTTCATCCTTGGATTTTCCTTCAAGGTTTGACACTCTGGAGTATGTCTAATACTTGTCATTAAATAGTTCTGGCATTATACTCCATCAACAAATTGACTCTAGTTCCAAAGACCGGTACCATCTTTTTACTTCCTTGATGAGTGTTCTGGGGAATAACTTGAGCTTTTGCCAATCATTTTCAATATTTTGCAAGGCATAGACATCATGAAAGGGTTGTAGATGTGTTAGAGGATCTGAGTTATATTCCACCCTCAAATTTGAGGATATTATTCATGTTTAGCCACTTGATCTGGCTATCTTTTACATGCCTATTAGGAATTCTGATAGCCTTTGTGATGTTCATAATATTTTAAGTGGCTAGCAAAGGTTCATCATCATGATCTTGATGATGTTTGTGATGTCCTCTGCCATCCCTTCATTCATGATGTTCTTTGTGATTATCATTGTTATCCTATCACTTGCATTTATTTTCAGATTCAAAGGAGGAAGCTAATTCAGATGAAGAGGGAGAAGGATTGCCATCACTGTGGTGTCTACCACTTCCTCTCCATTTGTTATGATTGTGATCCTTAGAGTGATCCTCATTATGCTTGTTCAAGTTCCTGCTTCAACTCCCTTTCTTAGAGCTCCCATGACTATGGGACTCACTATTACCAGAACCTAGATTGTTAATCATTGATTTAGGATTTGGGTTCAACATCCCTTTACTAGAGTAAAGAGGTGGAGAGTCTACATGTTCAAAACCCTTAGAAAGAGGTTCCTCATCATGCTTTGAATTTAGCAAGAACAAGGGGTTAGTAAACTATTTCTCCTTCATGGCTTGGTGATACTTTTCCTATTGTCAATTTTGTTTGCATTGTGTCTCAGTGGGATGATAGTTTTGAAAGTCATGATCTTTCACAACATACTCTCTATGAAATTGTGTACAAACTCATTAGGATGAGTCTACACCACTTAACATTCTTATGGTACTATTGACTTAGAATCGTCTCACCTATGAGAAGAAGAAGATATTTTTGTTAGAAATAGTTTCTTAGTTTTCTTGTAGTATAGTTTTGATTAATTATTATGATTTAACTTTCCCAAGTTTATTTCAACAATGTTTACTAATCTTAAATTGATAGCTCACAATACTAATGTTTACTAATTTTAGAGTTTGCTACTTGAAGTTTATGCAAGGCATCTTTTTGGTCTACAAAATCCTTCTTGTACAATGCATACGTGGTTGCCACTTGCTATTCAAATTCATTTTTGGGCATACTTTCTATTAGCATGACCAAGTTAGCATAATGAAGATTAGCTAGCCCCATGTATTCATTCAAATCTTCTATCTATAGGTCTTTGTTTTTTACTTTTTCTTGGTGGACATGAGCATAACTATCCAAGATGGGCTGCTAGTCTAGATTCTACACTGATATGAAATTGAGCAAGACTTTCGTCATTTGGATCTCCTTCTTATTGATTTTCATATACATCCCCACCTAGTCACAGAAGTGTTCCTTGAGCCTTTCATGCTTCTTAGCTTCATTTTGCCATGTGTTGATTTCAATGGTTGATTTTTATCTAATCGTGTGTACCTCCTTCATTGAAAAGATTCTATTTTCTCTTGATAAGTGACTCTGTCTTTGTTAACCCTCATTTGTTGCACTCTCAATTGATGGATGCTTTCTTCTAGGATATTCATCTACTTCTCAATGTTGGTTAACTTGGTATTATCTATAGCGATTTGTTTATTCTCTTCTTATGCTATGGTGAGTACCTTAGCATGTGTGTATGCTTGTGCTTCTACTATTGAGGCATTCCATGCTACTTTCTCCTTCTTATTTTCCATCTACTTATTCCACTCTATTAGGTAGTTGATGTGTTTTATTATGAATTTTTCAAGCTAGTCAAGCACAACATACTATGTTGAATCTCTATGTTTAGCCCTCATGGTTGTGAGCTCTTGTTGTAGTCTAATAATTTCAACTTCTTCATGCTTTTCCTTGGTTTCTAGCATGACTAGCTTATCCTTGGTTATGATCAGTTCTAACTACACTTCAATGACATCACTCGAGATGTCAAAAATAGTTATCATTACTTGTTCATTTTGTAGTTATCAATCTAGCACATCTTAGTGATTGGCATGAGTCATTAAGGTACCAATTGACATTTTAGAATTCCTTGCTGATGAGTGGTGAGGTACCCCTACACTCAACCATACAAATATGAGCGTTACACGTGCGATCCAGTCGAACTCTGCAGAC
>MNCI01000828.1:1002-17528 GCA_015680685.1 Gnetum montanum
GGAAATGAAGGGAGTGCCGCCTCTTATTTATAGAAATGGCGGCGGGACGCGATATCGCGTCGCGTCTCATCAACTAGCCTACTAGAGAATAGGCTATAGGGACATACACACCTGTGCCATGTACCAGCTGTGGGGGTGAATACATCTATGCTATCCCACTCTTAGGATGAGGCCTAAGACAAGAGCCTCACTAATGCATCATAGTGAAGGTCAATCCAAAACTACCTTCATGGTACCTCATCACTAATCGGTCCACATCGTTGTGCTAGCACCACCTGCCAACAGCTGCTACAAGCATCATTGTGAAGACATGTACCAATCTAGGCTAGCTTAAGCCATCACATGTCATAAACACAACACATTTGAAACAAACATAGCATAACCACATATATCCATCAATAATAGCCATACTTACTCTATGAAGGCCATACTGCAACATGACATATCAAAATATTATGCCACAAACATACTCCTTAAACTACATATAATTTGATAAAAATGATCACCATTATAACCAACAAAATGATAAATCCCAGAAAAGAAAACCAATTCCATGATTAGAAAGCATGGAAGAAGAAAATCCCAAAAACACTAATTTCATCTCAATTAGACTTCTAGAGATGAATTTATGTGTGTTTAAAATTTAATTAATAAATAATAAATAATAATATTTAATTACAGCTAGTGATGATTAAAACTCCCAGAAGCACATGCACAAGAACATATCCTTAAAATATAATATCAGAGCCATGTTAGTCCTATCAACATCATATCTTATATTTTAGAAGCTCCCATCATTTCATTCATCACATATCTATTTATAAATAATCTATAATAAAAATTGTAAATTTCGAGTAATCTATAAAAAAAATACCTCCAAAATCAATCTTTAAACTATCTACCTCACATACCCACATTACATGATGATATACACTAATATAGTATAAAAATATAAGGAAAAGGTAAACATAATTTGCCAATTTAATTTGTTGGAGTAGAGAGTCTAAAATAAGCATAAGATCCTTAGAAATACAACAAAAATCCATTTCACTTCAAACAAATTTCGTACCCACATTGATGTGATTGCAACAATCCCAAATCCAACCTCAAAGCAAAGAAAAATCCATCCACAAAGCTAAGAATATAGAAAAAGAGTTGAAAATGGAAGAAGATAAGAGAAACGGGGAAGAATAGACTCAAACTTGCTTACTTTTTGTACAAAATAGAAAAATAGAAAATCCAAGTTCTATCGGTAAGCAGTGCCAAAGGCGTTGTCTTGTATTTTTGTGATGGCTTAACATAAAACATGATGCTTTATATATTATGCATAAAGCATATGAAATTATATATATATATATATATAATGTTTTTACGTTATGCATGTCATCTACCATTAGAAAACTAATTGACTTTTACTTTTTGAATTTTTTTAAAAGAAATATTTTCATAAGTCCATTTCTTTTATTTTCTCTTTGATTAATACCTTGCACTTCAAACATGTATAACAAATACACAGGGATTCCAAATTAAAATTCATTCAAACCTATGAGATCCTTATTAAACACACTACACATCCATATGCTAAAATCACATCTAACCAACACACATCATAGTGCTACAATTTAAATGCATAAATACATACTGAATAGTTTCTCTTATATCAAAATCCAACATCCTTGCTAGCTACAGTGCCTATCTAACACATTGCATAGGAATAATGTTCATAATCATGTTAATTAAGCATGTAAATACATCATAAGCATATCATAAGAGTCAAAGTATCATAACATATAAAGTGTAATCATAACAAACTACTCATCCTCGATAACCCACTGAAACAAAACATAATATATAAATTATAATCATAATGCAATACCCATTGTCTATGAAAGGGATGTAATAACTACATTCCTAGAAATCTATGTAGTTGATAATGTCAGTTTTTTGTCAACAACGATATCACATCAATGATGTCATTTATACAATATTGCAATTGATGCTATGTCATCATTGATATGATATCTTGGGATGTGTGTAGCCTAATGAATATGACACTTGGGCACAAAATCCACATAACTTTTCATTCTACTAGTAACTAGACTCTTGCAATTTTATTTCTTGAAGTTAGACTTAGTGACTAGAATGTGCATGCTTGCAATGTGGTGTGACTTAGTGAATGAAATGTTTATTCAAACATTTTGGACTTAGCTACAAGTGTGATTGGAAATAAATATTGAGCTATTTCTCATCATTGTAGCATTCTCCTAGTTTATTATTTTCACTTAGCATAATGGTTACTGTATTCTTAGTTAATGTTTTACTTTTCCATGTACTTTACTATTACTATTATTAATAAGTAGAATGAGTACAACTAATCTCAAAAACTTAAGTTTAACTGTTTGGAAAACCCATTAGTATTATCGCTTGGTATGCCTAGTAGCATAACACTTGGTATCCCAGTAGTGGTTACATGAAGCCTAAGGTGTGTACGGAAGATTAAGAACAGATGCTCATTGCCTAGGCTAGGATAGATTCATTTACTTCTCTCACTTAGATTTAGAAATCATTTCCATTTTCATCATGTTCACTAGAAGTAATAATTGCTGCATAACATCAAATATCATATACCTCACAATGAGCTAAACCATACACAGACTTCACTAGCTCCACATGGAAAGACAATGGTCTCAAACTTAAACCAACAGCTAGCATATTAACATTGCCTCATCCATGGATTATGATCGGGTCACATGTCAACACTTATGACTTGTGTGGTTGGGTGTTGGATTACTCCACCACTAATCATTGGTGCCATTGTTGAGGATGTGTCAATGTATACCGAGTAATTGATTTTATAAAGTTTGTTGTATCAAGAATCCAAAGTTAAAATTCATAATCTCTTAATAATTATAAATAATTAAGCATACTTAACTAAATTTCTAAAAAACAAAACATGAATTCAATCAAAGAAAAATCATTACTTGCCAAAGAATCAAAAAGAGACAATGACAAAGTAAGTGGCGAAGGAGATTGGAGTATGCCAATGCAAGCAAGGATTTCATATGCTCATAATGACCCTTATTACCCCAAGTGTACCTTCATCTTTAATCAAGACAAGAAACTAAGATGGAAAGATATTCAAGGTAAAATTTTTCTATTTCCACATAATTCAACACCCATCATGCTTTAGAACACTCTCAAGGAAATGAATCTGAGTGATGCACTTGAATGATATCATGTGAAAAAACATGTGACAAGGCCCTATAAGCCCACTAAAGAGAAATTAAGGAGAGATACTATCATGGAAACCAAACATGAGCAAAACAAAGGAAAGGAAATCAACTCTCTTGTTATCTTAGAAGGGCTTGATGGTGACGCATTCATCATTGAACAACTCCACTAGAATCATGAAGTCCATTTGCAGACACCTATCATTTGATTGGAGGAACCTATCAAAGTTCAATTGCATTCCAACTTAGCAGAGACACCTAGAAGGAAGGCAATAGACTCAAATTATAATTAGGACTCAAGGCCAAGAGTTTCTACTAGATCCCACAAAGAAGAATACTAGAGTCATGAAAGGAGGACAAGCCAACACCGTTCTCCTATTGTCTTATCTTCATCTTCACGATCATTGATGGACTCTAATAGAAGAAGACAAAAGTACCAAGACCATGATAAGGAGGAAAGAAGGACTCATGATCATCATGACCATTTCCTAGGGCACTTTGATGAGGAAGATAAAGGCTATGAACAAAGAAGATGCAGAGATCGGAGAGATAATAGAGAAAGGCATGAGCACTGAAGGGGATACCACTACAACAGAGCTTATGAACCCAATCACGATGATGAACCTATATTGGCTACTCAAAGCATTATCAACTTTAGGGAAGCTATTTATATTCCAACCAAGCATGTAAGGGATAGCTATATCAAATGACTTGACATGAAAAATATGCCTAGATTTAAGGGTGGTTACAATGTTGATCCTCAACACCATCTTTAAGAGTTCCATGATGCCTGTGCCCTGCAAAATATTGAAACTGCTTAGTAGAAACCAAAGTTGTTCTCATAGACACTTGTGAAAGAAGCTAAGAGTTGGCATAGATAACTTGAATTAGAATCAATCAGAAGATGAAGTGCCATGCTAGAACTCTTTAATTGACAAATATCAAACTTATTCTTTAATGTCCAATCTAAGGAAATAGATCCATTGATGGAAGCAACAGACTTATGAATCCCTTGATGCAACTATGGGTAGGTATTATTCACTATTGCACAAGTACCTAGGTCATGGATGTTCCTAACAAGAACAACTAAGGCTCATTGTTTTTGGGCTTCAGAACAAGACTAGAGAGACCCTTGGGGTTTATGCCCAAGGCTGATTATCCAAAATGTCTATGCATCAGATACAGAGATTGATTGACCAAGTGGCAAAGAAGGAAGGTGAGCTAAGGAAAAGAGAAATAGTAGAAGAATATCATAGAGATCCATCTATCATAAAAAGTGATGTAAGAATTTGTGACACACAAGAAGAAGAGACCTTGGAACAAGTAATTCAGAAGAAAACTCTACCTATCCAAAAATCTATCACCAATATAGCAGTAATGGTAGAGAAGATGTGGAACTCAATTGATGAGAAATTTGCAATAGCTTTGAAGATTTTGGAGGAGTGAATAGAGAAATCCTTTAGTAAAGGTAATGATAAGAAAAATAAGAGAGACTTCTAACAAGAAGCAAAAGTGGCCCCAATGGCTGAGTGTTTAAACACAAGCTTTGAAGATGAGGAAGGATGTGTTGTATGCTAATACAAACATCCCAAAGGATGTTTTCTAGTAATGGCACACTTACAAGAGACAACGACATATGCACTGAACCCTAGATTTTTTAAGAAACAAATGCCCAAAAGGTTACCTTACCCTCAAGGTAACTATAGGAAAAACTTTCAACCCACGTACTATCCTAGTGAAGCTTACCTGCAACCATGAGAGTAGTACTATTAATAATGGTAACAACTCCAATCATGGGCTATGTCACCACCATGCCAACAATATTCATATCAGTAGCTAGATCCATATAGATACTATGTACAACATCCGATCTTTCCTAGTAATGATGTTGTTCAAAATTCACAATACTATCCAACCAAGTAGCACAGACAAACACCACCAAGGACAAATCCAAACTTATACATGCATCCATCAGTAGCTGGTTCATCAAATCAACATCCAAATCCTTTACCACTAGTGCCACCTCCTATAATTTAGGGGGAATTGCCATCTCAACTGAAATAAAAAAGTGCAACCAGAGTGATGAATATATGAATAGAAGATCATACTAGCAACACTAAGAGTAAATCAAAGAAATGCCCTTTCTTTAGGAAAAATCTCTCCTACAACAGATCCTCCAACCAACATCATGCTTCCAAAGAAAACTATCATGCTAATGGAAATAGTCATAGACTAGATATAGGCAAGCTCACTCCCTAAGGAACAAATTGATCTAAGGATTCCTTTGATTTATTTACAAGTAGTTGAAAATGTACCATGAAAGGCTCTACTAGACTCAAGTTTTGACGTAAATCTAATCTCTAAAGCAACATACAAGGCATGGAGCCTACAATCCTTAAAGAAATGCAACATTAGGCTAGAGCTTGCAAATCAATCCATCACCATCCCGTTGGGGGCAAATAGAAGATGTGGTGATCACCATCAATGGGTGGTCTTATCCAATAGAATTTCTTGTAATTGATGTGAAAAATGATGATAGAATTTCCAATCATTATGGGAAAAGCATGGCTTAGCACAATTGATGTTATGCTAGGAATGAGAGATTTATCTATAGGAATCTCTAAGGAAGATATGCACAAATCCATACATACACAAAAAATTCCATGCATTATTGGTGAAAGTAAAGGATGCAGATATGGACTAACACTTCAAAATGTCAACACAATCCTAACACTAGTCCATAACAGATGTGAAAAGAAATTGTGTGCATAAGAAATGGCATGGACCACAAAACAAAAAGACATCCTGTGGTAAAAAACTAAGAATTTAAAGTTGTCCAAAACATGCATGAAATAACCTAAACTAGTTATTAATTTCCATGTTAAGCAAATAACCCCAACTAAGAACTTACAAATGAACATATTAAACCATAATCATACACCAATAGAAGTAGGAAATAAGGACTTAGATAATTAAAATTCAATTACCATCAAGATTACATGGGATGATAATCAAAAATCTAAGTCACTAAGGATGGTAAGTGAGAAACCTCAAGTGTATGATCTAGGAGATCTAGGGTCCATTTTTTGAACACTTGTGATGAGTGGTGAGGTACCGCTACACTCAACCATACAAGTACGAGCATTACACGCGCGATCTAGTTGAACTCCGCAGACGGACTAGCTGTGGCATCTAGACAGTTAACCTTAGGTCGCAGTTCGCTGTCTTCCCACTTGGACTAGTATTATCTTTGTCATGTATGGTTTAGTCCAGAGTGAGGTGTATGATGTGGTTTCTAATCTAATGCTACTCCTGAAGGCAATGGAAAGTAATATTATCTAAGCTAAGAGAGAAAGGGTAAGGGAAATTCTAAACTAGCCTAAGTGCGATGAGCATCCATTCCTTGATTATCCATACACATCTTGGACTTTGTGCATGACTACCACTAGGATTACCAAGCGCAGATCCTAGGTACGCTACTGGGTTACCAAGTAGTCACACTTAAGTGCTTGTAATCAAGTCGTACTCATTTCACGTTTTAACATGAGATCAGGGTGAGAGAGATATTAACTAGGAAAGTAGTAAATAAAAATTAAGTAAATAATTAAACTAAGTGAATGCTACAATGATGAAGTAATATTGATCTTTATTTTTGGTCATGTGCATGTCCAAGTACGTCACACTCGAATAAGGATTCCGTACAATTACAATCACCACACTACGGGCATACACTAGAAAATAATTCTATCTCTAGAGGGATAAAACTACCAGAGTTTCGCTAAGGGACTAAATATAGATGCCTAAAACTGGGAAAGCTGCCTCTTATTTATAGACATTGCGGCGAGCCGCAATATCGCGTATGCGATATCGTGACTGGCATGCGATATCGCGTACGCGATATCACGGTTGCCCTACATGATGACTCATCAACTTGCCGATGAGTTCAGTCATGTGGGAGATGTCTTATATTGATCAAATTAATGAGTGCTTTTTAAATTTTTTTTCTATTTTTTGTAGTTTATAATTTTTCATTATACCTTTTTCTTTTCTTAATATTTTTCACATTCCTTAATATCTTTCCATTCTTTTATACTTTTCAATTTCTTAATTCTTTAACATTCTTTCATTTTTTACTAATTTTTCAATCTTTTCATTTTATCATTTTTACTATATTTTACAATTTTCATACCTTATTTTCATTTTACTTATACATATTTTTGTTAAATCATTAATAAAAATATCAAGAATAAGGCAAGATGTAGTCTCAAATAAGGTGAAGATTTCTCTATGTTATTGGGTCATAAGGAATTTATTGTTTGTATAGTGAGACCACAACATCCATCCATCCATTTCAATAATAAGAGGTTCTTACCATGGACATAATGATATTATTTTTTTAATAAACCTAAGAATAAAATTTTGATCATTATTCTTAGACAAAAATGTGAAAAACCAAGTGGGAATATGAAGGGTGTGACATCAAGGGGATTTGTGGAATCTCCTGGATCACTATTGTATGTTCTATCATGTTGCCAAGGTTGTAATTATATCCTTGTAGATCTAAAAAAACACAAGAGTAAGAGTACAACAAGTGCTGCCTTACCATGTCACTAGAAAGACATGTTACTCATGCTTGAAGATAGTCCTCTAGTAAGGTTGACACAAATAAAAATAAAACTCATGCATAGAATAACTTTCTAGGGGTTCCATTGGAAAGACATGTACCCATGCTTGAAGGTAGGTAGCTTCTCAAGAATTTCAAAAAAATAATAAGTGCAATCAATAAACACCTCCTTTAGACAAAACTCCAAGTGAGGATACTCCTTACAACTGTGATAGTCTTATCATTGTGAATCTAAGAGGTGAAGCAATGAGATGTCACTAGACAATGTTTTGGACTTGGTTTGAATCTTGGATAGAAGGACTAATGATTACTTTAACCACCAATAACACACAAGAATTCATTATTCCTATGGTAAGACACCTCACATCCCAATTTCAGCAATCCTTTCTATAATCCATCTCACCTCACTATACAATTAATGATAACTTATGGTCTTGTATAATATAGCATGATTTTCCAACTTGGTAATACTAACATGTGTGATTTTCCAGACAGTTATGCATTACATTCAACTCCTTGAGTGCCTATAAACACTTTGAGATGTGGTTATATAAGGACACTAAGGTTTGGAGCCTGCTTTGGGGAGGATCCACTTGTATAACTATTCTATTTCATACTTTGCAAGAAATACTACCTCATCTTAAGCCTTCCAAGTGTAATAAATGTCAATAAATACTTCCCTTAACATCCAATAACTTCATTTATATGCCAAGAATTCATTTCATACTCATCCATCTTATATAGACCTAATAACCTTTCGTAGCCTAAGATGCCTTCATCATGGACTTTCAATGAGTTTTTTTCATAACCAAAGCATCATATCCACTCCAAGACCCTCTAGACATGCTTCATATCTTCCATACATTTGATTTGATTCACCTTTTCCCCAAAAATTCCAAGAAATGTTAAAATTTTCAAAGGTGATATCATAGCTATGATATCAAATAGCCTCTAATATCATATGTGCAATATATGATCTACCATATGATGCACATAAATTTAGTATATATAGCATGGGGGAGTTAGAAAAAATTTTCATTTCTCATTTTCTAACGAAGAGAGGTTTTGCCATTTTTTCTTTGAAACTCAAAGCTCTGATACCCTAACTTTCAATGCTCATAACTTGGCCCTCATAGCTTTGATTTCAGAAATTCTTGAACCTTGTTGATTGTGGAGCTCTCAACTTAGTCGTTGGGGAAGGGTGGGGGGTTGGGGGGGACGGTGTGCATGATGAGGTGGGGGGGAGCTACTTCACATGATATCACTGAAATTTGATCCAAAAATTCTAACACCTAGAAGATATCTTAAAAGATATGTATAAGGGAATAATAAGAATTCTACAATTTTTCAATCAAACCAAGGTTAGTGATATTGCTGAAATTTGAGCCAAAAAATTTCTAACACCCAAAAGATATCTTAAAATGTACATATAATGGAATAACAAGAATTCTATAATTTTTTAATCAAACCAAGGTTAGAAATACTTAAATAATTCTCTTAATGTACCCTACCAACTCTTTTAGGACATAAACAAGACCAAAATTGATAACTATGAAGGGTTATACGGGAAATAACACCTAAGGGGTTCCTTTTTTGAAATTTTTCTAACTTTGCAATCATGATAAGCTAAGAACTTGATCTAGCTAAGGATACAAGTAAGAAAAAGAACTATTGAGAATTGGTGTAAACATTTTAACAATTCCCAAATCCTTGATGATTGCAGATGGCCCCAAAAAGAGCAATAGGAGGACCCTCATAGCCAACAAGCAAAAGACTAAGAGACCATGGAAGAGGCCAAATGGGGGAACAAACCCCACAAGAAGATCATGCAGAGCAAGAGGCTCAATCTTGTAGCATTCATCAACAAACACCTACCACAAAGTAATCTACCCAAGTAGAGGTAGAAGTTCCACAAGTGCCAAAACAAGGATAGCAACTCACACTATTACTTGAATGCCTCCAAGCCACTTAGGATAAATTCATCATGTCCACAATGATTTTGAAACTTAACTTTGGTCCATTCATGGAGTTTGACCCAAATGCTATCAAGATTTAACTCCAATCATCTTCCTTGTAGCCCACCTTGATAATAAGTGGAGATTGGTACTTAGGAGAGACACTCCAATTCTGGAAGAATAAACAAGAAAATGCTACATTGAAGATTAAGGGAATCTTAGTGTCTTATTTAGTTAAGGTGATTGCTAAAGCACTTAATGTACCCAATGAAGGAGTAAAGGTGGCACAACTCTCCACTAGATTTGACACATATTCAAGAAAGCTGTGGTTACAATGGGCATACAACAAAGAGGATAAAGATTATAGTGAGTTGACTTTAGAAGAAAAAATTTATTTTAAAATTAACACATATCACCTATTTCTAACAAAGAGATTAAATAGAATATCAAATTATGTAGCTAGAGGAAGCACCATTTTGATGGGAAAATTCAATGTAAACATCACCCATCTCTATTTCCTTAACATCCAATAGTAGTTTGAGGAGAAAAAGGTAGGGAAGCTAATACTTTCATCCCCTTTATTAGGAAGCTTTGCAAGTAAGCTAGCATCCTAAGGTACACCAATGACATCCTTAGAAAGGCTCAGAATGCTTCCTATGAAGAAATTCTCAAGCCATTTTCTCAAAAGAAGGATCAAGTGGAAACACCAATAGGCACCAAGAAAACTACATGCACTAAAATTACTAATCAACAATAATAGGCTAGGCCTAGAAGTCAACAATAAATTGAGTAGCAACAAGTTCCACCATCACTGTTGCAAGATTATAGGCCTTTAATGAGTCATCTCCAACAAATTGTAAAGACTATCAGCTAGGAAACACATGAAGAAGCCAACCTATATAAAGTAATTGATGATGCAGTTAGGTTGATAATATCAATAGATCCTACTAGTAGATACACTTCATTATAGTTAGGAGGAGGATGAGAATGGTCATAACAAATTTTCAAGAATGCTACATCATTCCAAGTGGTGCTCAAAACTAGAGAAGGAGCCACAGTTGTGGTTATGTAGCTCCAAGATGTAGCGGGAGCCATAGAAGTGATCATTAATCACATAAAATAATCTTTCACTGTTCATGTTATGCCACCAATAGATCTTTCTGGAGGTAGAGATGCTTAAATGTTAGTTGGTACCTTGATGACTCTTGCTGATCATGAGGACGTGCTCAACATACTGTTGCAAATGAGGCAAGTCATGCAAAATATTTTCAACATCCCAAGTGATGTCACTATAGTACAATTAGAATTGATAGCCATCAAGGGAAAGCTAATCATGACATAAACTAGGACGAACCATGTAGAAAATGAAGTTCATAGATTATAAGAAGATCTTACAAACCTGAGAGTTGAATAGAGACATCCAACATAATATGTTACACTTGACTAGCTAGAGAAATTTAGATTTGAGCACATTAATTGTTTGATTGACCATAATGAGAAGATGAAAAGAGAGAAAGAGAAGGTGGTATGGGCTACCTCAGTAGTAGAAGCATAAACATATGTACATCCTAACGTACTCACAACATTATAGGAGGAGAATAAGCAAATCATTGTAGACAATACTCGATTGACCAACATAGAGAAGCAAAAGAACATCCTTGAAGAAAGCATTCAACAACTTTATGAGAAACTTGTAAGGATTAACCAATATATAAGCCACCTA
This sequence comes from Gnetum montanum, assembly GCA_015680685.1. NCBI lineage: Eukaryota > Viridiplantae > Streptophyta > Gnetopsida > Gnetales > Gnetaceae > Gnetum > Gnetum montanum. Next base: position 12,535 of record MNCI01000828.1, read on the forward strand.
GCACAAGAGGAGGTACGCACAATCAGACAAAAATCAGCCATAGAAATAAGAGTGTGGTAGAATGAGAGAAAAAGGCATGAGAGGCTCAAAGAACACTTCCATGATCAAGTGGACATGTACAAGAAAATAAAAAAATAAATCTTGAATTTTACCAACAAAATATTAAAGATGGAAAACATGATAAACAATAATATCTACATGCAATAATTCAAATATCTATGAGAGCACTAATTAGCAACGTAAGAATGAGATTGCACTACCTTGAAGTTGAAACTAGAAGTTGAAATAATGTGCAATAGGAAGATAAAACATGTCTATTTATTTTACTGCAAGTAGTAGAAGATGATCAACATGTATTATTAGAATGTGCAAAACTAATTTCTTTAGAAGAAAATAACAAAATCTTTAGTTAATCTTTATATGAGCTATGCAAGCTACCAATACTGGTTCTAGAGAATTATAAAGAAGTTTTCAAGTTAAATGATGAATAGACACATTTGTTGTACTTATGATTTATTAATACTAATTTATTTTACATAAGGATCCTTTGGGTCTATATATATATATATATAATAAATCTACAAGTTCTAATAATGAGATATTAGCCTAATGGTAAGTTTATTGATTTGAAAGCTTGAAGTCATGCGTTCAATTCTAATGAGCAATAATGATTTGAAAAATAATATAAATTTTGTTAGAAATGGGATTTTTCCCTACTAATAATTAATTTTATTTTCTTATTTTTTCAAAGCATCAATTGTAAGATGGTACACTTGAATAGATAGTCCTAAAATTAGAATTTTTTTTCTTTTCATAAATTTTTTATTATATTTACTTAGCGTCAAGCTCGTGACATATTTTGAATATTCTTTACTCATTATTAATATTCTTTTGATTTGAAAACACCCCCTCGCCTCAACAAAGTTCTTGTTGAACTATATATCTTGAAGTGTACCTATATTACAATTATTTTAGGATTCCAACACTTTCTCCCATTCCACTATGCATCCCCCTCCCCACCCCCACACCACCACCACCCCAAAGGCCCCCTCACCCCTAGAACAAATACATGTTCAAATTATTAATACTCTAAAATCATACAACTGACTTGATATTTTGATAGAACTTAACATAAAAAAATGGTCTCAACATATCTTTTGGGATTAAACCATTGACTTGTATGATCATAGGTCTTATGTTCTAATTAAGGGAGCTATGTCTATCTTACATAGAATATTGTGTATAACTAGTCAATGGTATTATAACAACAACTCATTAGCTTGTCAACTAATAGGTTGCAAACTTACCAATGAGAGGCGGCTTAATTAGTTATTGACAAGTTGTTGAAATGCAAAACTATTTGATGATATGTATTCCATAACACATAGCTAATATGATACTTTTGTAGAAATTAAGCAAAGCATGTATAATGGTTTTAAGTCAACATTCTCATTAGAATCAAGCCTATGACTTACAATCTACAAGTTGCATGTTCTAGCCAAGTGAGAATTACCTTACAAACTAGCTTAATTGGTTTATTTATTGTTTGAAAACTATTTTGTAGGCAAGAGGTTGTCTTACTAACAATGAGGTGTTAGCATAGCAACAATACTCTTGATTTCAAAGTTCTAAATAATGGGTTCAATTATAGCAGACAATGATGATTTATATATCTTAGGGTATATCTATATTATAATTATTTCAATATTGAGATATTAGCCTAGTAGTACGACTCCTAGCTTGGTAACCTGAGGTCACAGGTTCAATTTTACTACGTAGCATTGAGTTGTAAACTTCTATAAAACTTGGGGTGTACATATGCTTTACTTATTTTGGATTCCAACACCTCCTCTAATAATTTTAGGGTTCCAATACCTCCCTCTCACATTTTATATTATACCTAAGTTTTACACCAATGATAGGTAGCTCAAATGGTTAACTTATTGTCTAATTAGGAAAGAGGTTTTAGTCTACATCATACTTAAGGTATTGTTATATTCATCTATAATTCTTCTTAAGTATCATGTTGGCTATCCATCTTGGGCTATACTTATAATCATTCTTTCTAGTTTGAACACCTCCTTACCTAAGGTTTACCAAGGTAGTATCTTATTTATATATTTTAGAAGTATATGTAGTCAAAAAGTTTCAAGTTCCATAACAATAAGGTGTTAGCCTACTGGTATGGGGTTTTGCCCTAGTAACCCTAGGTTATAGGTTCAATTCTGTTAGGTAGCACTAAGTTCTAAATTGCTTTAATCTTGGGGTGTATCTACATTTTAATGGACCCCACCCTTCCATCACCACCCCCTCCCCCACCCTCTCCACTACCCTCCAACCATCTTCTCCTCCACCCCCTCCCCCACCCCCCATCCCCTAGCAAAAAATAAAAATAAAAAGTAAAAATTTCAAGTTTCAACCCCATGCAACATTAAAATAAAATTTTGAAAATTTAAGCCTTACACAATTACAATGTATGTTATTTAGGGCTTTTTTTAAAAAAAAATTATGATAGTAAGTATATACATTGAGGACATACAATAAACAAGATAATTTGGTAGACCTTAAAAACATAAAGGTGCCTCAAGTGAATGTGGCAAAAAAGGTGTTAGAACTAAAACTAGATAACTATATAGGAGATGATAAAAAATGTATTATAAAAAAATTCATAGTACCATTGTAAAGGAGCATTGAAGAAAGATGAAACTTTAGCAAAATATAAAAGGAATGACCCAATGATTTTGGAGATGCTTTTTCAAGTTGTAATCCTCACATGAAGCCATAGTGCTCATCCTACTAAATGGGGTCTTAGGAGGATTTGTAGATTAGAGAAAGCCTAACCTCTTTGAGTGGCTCCACCTAGGCTTAAACCCAGGTCTTTGACTTGAGAAACGAGTACTTACCATCACTCCAAATGATGGTCCCTTTCATCCTTATAATCAATCTTAAGAAATATCCTTTTTGGGGTAGGAAAAGGATTAAACATGACCCTTTTTCATAAATTCTTTATTGGGTTTTCAATTTCTAATTAAGGCTTTATAAAAATAACAAGAAAAAAAATAAAGAGGCATACATTTAAGGCTGCAATTAAAGTACAAGTTGTTGAATGCTATCACCTTAAGTAAATAAAGATAGAACATTAGCTAATGAATGCTTTTGTTTATTAGGTTGATTAACTATAAATATGAAAAGCTTTTGTTATTAGTTCAAGTAGGATTAGGCTTTAGACAATCTCTATAGAATGCACTTGTGGAGGTAGATGCATCTGTAAGTCTAGTTGTGAGCTCCTCCTATTCACCATGATCATATTGAATCACTAAATTGGTCATGGTCCTATTTGTTATTTGTGTCAAATAGCAAGCAATCATCGTATAGTGTAATACATTCATAAGTAGCACTAGGTTAGATCAACTTCTCTTCCTCCACCTATCTAATTTGAATGCCTCTTCGATCCTTATGAGCGTTTATGATTAGCTAGTATCAAGAAACCTAACTAGTGAATGAGAACCCACTAATTACGAAGCAAGGTAATGATAAAAAAAAACATACAAAATATCAATTAGATAATTTCTCACACTCTCTGTGATGAACCATATTAAATCAAAATTTTCAATTGGCATAAAGAGCAAGGGGAAGAAAGTAACTTCTAGTATGAAGCAAAACTCATTGAAGTTAAAGAGTTACCAAGTAAAAATTCTCCTAACCTTGGCTTAAAACCATGTAAATAGGAGCTGCATCAAGATCAAGTACTTTAAGCAAGAAAACAAGTAAAAAAATGATGAATGTATCTTCCATGATGTAAAGAGAACATTCAAGGTTATAAACACTCAAATAAGAGCGGTGAATACTAATGGGTAAACCTTGATGAATCAAATACTATATAAAATGCTTAATTTTTTGAGTAGAAACATTCAATGTCTTCTAGATTTGATACTTCCAAAATTGCATATCATGGTTACCATTTGATAGATAATTGAATGTTTTCTGAATACTAGTATTAAAACTAATAATAGTATAGGCAAGTTTGAACTGTAATGAAAAAAACTAAATACTTAAAGTTCTATTCAAACTATGCAAAAGATTAAAAAAAATGGTGGACTTTTTAAGGTATTAATGTCATAGAGAATTTGGACAAGTAACCAATTAATTATACATGTGAAGAGATGAAAAAGAGATAATGCCAAGCTTTACAAAAAACTAGATAGCTAACACAAAACTTTCATAGAACTTAACCAAAACATAACTATTAAAAATTCAAAGCACAATAGTACAAAAACATTGAAAAAAGGTGAAATGCCTACAAAACATAAAAGGAATGGTACAATGGTTTTGGAGATTCCTTGTCAACTTTTCATCCTTGTAACCAATCTTGAAAAGACTACCCTCTAGCTAACCAACTAAGACACCTTTCATTGGCTATAATATAATTTATGATTAAATGTGTTTGGATTCAGGATAGTGAATTCCATCATTTAAAACTAATTTGCCAATGTTAGTAAAACTTAGTAGTTTTTTTTATTAATAGGTTATGAAATAAAGCTTAACCAACATCAAGACAAATTAAATAATCACAAAATCAACCAACGTACCAAATAAATTTACAAGAAGAAATTTAGTTACATCAAAAAAATTGCAAACTTGAAGGAGAGATATACTCTAAGTGTTCACATTTTATGTTCAATGTGCATCATAACTTCTTATCAATAGCAAGCTGTTTAGTGGTGAGGTACCCCTACACTCAACCATACGAATACGAGTGTGCATGCGCGATCCGGTCGAACTCCGCAGACTAAATGCCTTAACACCACAAGAAACGCATGGGGTTAATCATTCGTTGTCTTCCCAGGCTTGCTTGTAAGTGTCACGGTGTATGGTTAAGCAAGTCTGAGGTATGTGATTTTTTTGGTATTTTTCGGTTTATCGCCTAAGCTATGGGAGAAAGGGTTGAGAAACTAACTAACTCTAACTAATGTCCTAAGTCTAAATTAACTAGC
>MNCI01000828.1:21270-88234 GCA_015680685.1 Gnetum montanum
GGAATCCCACATTTGGTCTACCTTAGCCGATACCTCAGTTGTTAACTTTTGGATCGGCACGATTTTCCGGTTCACCAACTCTTCGAGTGGTGACTCATCCTCCTCATCACAGAATTTCACTCCCTTCTTGCGAAGGAAGGAATCACAGTTGTATTCTTCAGCACTTTCTCTCTTCCGTAGCTCACCCTCTTCTTGTGCTACTTGTTCCAACAAACTTTCAAATTCATGGGCTCTTAGTTGGGAGAGTCTCCCTTGGGCGTAAGTCCCAAGAGTTCTTCTCATTTCCTTTCTTAGCCCATCCACGATGTGGCGAAGTTGATCTCACTTAACGTACCCATGGCCCGGGCAACGATGTAACAATGTGTAATAACGAGCCATGGCAGCATCCAAGGGTTCATGAGTACCTTGTTTCCAGCCTTGGATCTGCTTACGCAAATTGGGCACTCTGGAGTACATCTGATATTTGTTGTTGAACAGTTCAAGCATCGTACTCCACCTCCTGATGGTTTCTGGTTCTAAGGATCGGTACCAGCTCTCTGCTTCTTTGGTGAGTGTCCTTGGGAACAACTTGAGCTTCTGCCACTCATTATCAATGTTTTCCAAGGCACAGGCATCGTGGAATGCCTGTAAATGATGTTGAGGATCAGTGTTGTATCCCCCTTCAAAACATGGGATATTATTTATGTCCAAACGCTTGATCCTACCGTTCTTTAAATGCCTTGTGGGAATCCTAACTGCCTCTGTAATGTCTAGCATACTTCGGGTTGCGAGTAGGGGCTCATCATGATCATCTCTTTCATGACGTCTGTGATGTCTCCGTGGTGGTTCCCTACTTTCCCTACGTCCTTGCCCTTGTCCTAACTCCTCTCGACCTTCTTGTCGAGGCATTTCATTTTCCCTTTTACTTTTACTCTCTCCGTTATGCTCACGATGGTTGCGCCCAGATGTGGAAGGAGAGTGTGAATGTTGAGATGAAGGAGAAGAAGAAGGGGATCCATCACCATGGCGATGTTTCTTACCTTCTCTTCGGCTGCTTCGGCCCCAATCGTTGTGATGATCTAGGTGTTTGTCATTAGTGTGAGTGGTTGTTCCTGCCGTGAACAGTTGGTGCTCACGGGGATCAGAGCCTGGAATATGTATCGTTGATCTAAGGCCCTGATGCCTAACCTCTTCACTAGAGTGAGGAGGAGGAACATCCTTTTCTAAGAAACCCATTGTGAGGGGTTCCTCGTCTCCTATTTCACTAACGACGTGAGGAACCTTGCCCTTCAATAATGAATGTTGGCTCTCCTGCCTTGCGTCCCGAATACGTTGGGCATTTGTGGGATGATAATCCCTTATGTCATAATCATCCAAAACGTATTCCGCAATCAGTTCTTGCATGCTAGTCTGTTCTAAGGCACGGAAAAGCATGTTAGAGGCAGATCTATCTGGGGGTAACACGATGTTACCTTGCAGATCTCTCCATCGCAGTTGTTCATCTTGATGAAAAATAAAAGTAAAGTCAGGGACATATTCATCAGGATGAGTATATGTGACCTTAGATTGATTAGGACCTGGCTGATCTAAGTTATGTATCTGATGCTGACCTTCTCCTGTGTTGTCCTTAGGTGAGTTAATTTCATGAGAAGAAGCCATTTCTAATGGTGTGCAATTTCTACTGTTATTTATGTTCATAATTAACTGATTAACCCTAAGGTTCGTTTAAAGCTCACAATGATGTGAGTGATATCCCTTATGTTCAATTGGCGAAAACACACTTAGTCGTCGGCAACGTCGCCAATGATGAGTGGCGAGGTACCCCTACACTCAACCATACGAATACGAGCGTGCATGCGCGATCCGGTCGAACTCCGCCGCCTGAATGCCTTAACGCCACAAGAAACGCATGGGGTTAATCATTCGTTGTCTTCTCAGGCTTGCTTGTAAGTGTCATGGTGTATGGTTAAGCAAGTCTGAGGTATGTGATTTTTTTGGTATTTTCAGGTTTATCGCCTAAGCTATGGGAGAAAGGGTTGAGAAACTAACTAACTCTAACTAATGTCCTAAGTCTAAATTAACTAGCGTCAGCATCTGTTCCCACTTACCGGACACACCCTGAACTATGCAACTATGGTTACCAAATGCTAATCGTTACTGGGATCACCACACGTAACGCAAGTGCTCGAAGTGGTCGTACTGAGGCACCTATTTAGCTTAAGTGTGATAAGCAGCTGATTCCTTAGCTAGCCGTACACACCCGTGGGTGCTCGTAACTAAGTTGTACTTATCACACGTTCTAGCCTAGCGATGAGCAGCCAATTCCTTAACTAGCTGTACACATTGGACTACCACTGGGATTACCAAGCGCAGATCCTAGAATACGCTACTGGGTTACCGAGCAGCCAACTCTCGTAGTTAAGTCGTACTCACGCGTTGCGACAAGCAGCCAATTCCTTGATTAGCCGTACACATTCGTAGATGCTCGTACTCAAGTTGTACTTGTACGCACTAGGTAAGCAGTAAATAAATAACAATAAATAAAACCATGTACTGCAAGGTTTATCCAATCAAGTTCGTCTTTATTTCCGTACACAACTTGGGTTCAGGTTACAAGCTGCTCGAATAAAGAGCCGTTCACTCTAGGACTCCTACTGCGGGCACATGGGAAAAATTCTAACTTTGGAGTGATCAATCTGCCAGAGCTTCGCTACTTCTAGCCAGGATTGGGAAATAAGGGGAGTGCCGCCTCTTATTTATAGATATGGCGGCAGACCACGATATCGCGTACGCGATATCGCAGGGAAAGACACGATATCGCGGCACAGTGCATGTCGCGTCTCATCACAAGCCATACTGCTACTCAAAATGTAGGTCACAAAAAAATTATGCTTCAATTGAAATTTGGTTCTTTAAATAATTTAACTATAGGTACACCCCCAAGACACATATCCAACATGATCCATTAAAAGAATTAAAGTGAAATATAATCATGTCTCAAGTATGACTTGAACTAGCAAACTCTTACCTAAAAAGATAATGAGCTAACCACTTAAGTTATCTATCACTTACTAATTCAATTAAGATGGAAGACATGGCCCTATTAATAAACACATTATCAAGTTCATTATTTTAAGATACACTATAACACCTATGGGTGTAGCGCAATAGTCAAGACACTCATATCTTAATTAAGAAGTTGTGGGTTTAATTCTTGCCTATGCTCACAAGTATGACAACAATGACTATCTTAATGTTCTACATGGTTCTTCCAAATTATTGTATTGGTTATATGTTTTTGTTGTATATATAGTCAAATAGTTTTAAGTTAATGAGGTGTTAGCCTAGTGGTAAGACTCTTGATTTGGAAGCTCCACGTCACAAGTTTGATTCTGGTTCACAATGCTAAGTTATAAAGTTCTAATGGGACTATATATCTTGAGGTGTACCTATGTTTCAATTATTTTGGATTCCAACACCATCCCTTACCCCTCCAAAATAGTTGTAGGTTAACAATGAGGTGTTAGCCTAGTGATAAGATACTTGATTTGGAAACTCCAAGTTATGAGCTCGATTTTGGTAGGCAATGATAAGTTATAAATTTCTAATTTCACTATATAAAGTATAAAAATGAGGTGTTAGCCTAGTGGTACAAGTCTTAGCCTAGTAACCCTAGGTGTAGGTTTGATGCTACTATATGGCACTAAGTTATAGACTTCTATAAATCTTGCAATGTACTTATGTTTTAATTATTTTAGGTTCCAACACCCCCATCCTTCCACTTCGTCCCACCCCCTTCCACTTCCTTTCCTCTTCCATCTCTCAGAAGAAGTTTAGGTTTTAGCACTAGCAAAAAGTTTCATGTTCTTACACCCCCATTAATAACTTTTTAAGTTTTGTATTTCTTTTAAATGTAAAAAATCCTTTGTTAATGGATGTTATAGGCACCAATACATCATCATCATCATCATCCTAGTCTTATCCCAACAAAATAGGATTAGCTACATAAATTTTTTTTCATCATTCACCTCTATGAAGAGCTAAATCTTTGCTAATCTGTAGTTTCTTCAAATCATCTTTGATTGTTTTTTCCCATGTATTGAATGTTGTGCATCACAGTTGGGGAAGAACTCACCCATGAGACTTGGTAAGGTTTTACAATCGACTATTAACCTGATGCTAACCCTTCTCTTTTTCATATTAGAGATTAGGACCAATATTGGTGGAGTTCCTAAGTACCAATACATAACTTGCAAAATATACCAATTCAATTCTGAATCTTGTTAATTTTTTGTAGTTATTTACCTTCAAGTAATTCTCCTTATAAATTTTCATCTCAAATCAAACCTTAATATGTAAGGAAATCATGTGTTCATTTTTTTAAAGGGACAGAAGTGTTGCTAAACCTCAAAAATAATGGTAATGACAAAAAAATATTCAAGGACAATACATGTTGAGCATTGAGGAGAGGTAAAACTCCAAAATAACATGCAAATCAAAAACTTACTAATAAATCATGTTTTTCATCACTTCGATATCGGGGTGGCCACGATATTGAGTATACAATATTAGGTACACGATATTGCAGCTCAAGATGCAATATCGTACATTTGATATCACAGGGTTACTCCTGGGTCTATAAATACAACACCCAGGTGCATAATTGGGAGGAAGTTTTTAGCAGTCAAGTAGCAAAACTCTTACAATTTTTCCATTTAAAAGTTAGAATATTTTCCAAGTGCCCGTATGTGAATAGATCTTTATTCAAGCATTAATTTACCTAAGCACATCATTGTGTTGGCAATAAAGATGAACTCTTTGATCCATTCCTTGCAGAACTTGAGATTTTATTTCTTATGCATTTACATATTGTTATTTCATGCAATTTACATTAATATTATTTATGCAATAATTAAATTTGGTCAATTAAGAAAATCGTTAAATTACACAAGCATGACCCCTTCGAGCATACGTGTGACACTTGGTAGCTCAGAAATGACTAGCATTTGATAGCCCAACGATGTTTGCACAAAGTTTAGGATGTGTTTGAGAAGTGGGAATGGTTACTTATGTTAGGCTAGATTAGACTATAGTTTACTTAGCAATTAATCACTCTTACTATTAATCACTTTTAGTTTTATTCTTGTTCTAGGTGAGTAATTCCATAAAAACACAAAATAATAAAATCTTATGCCTCAGTCACACTTAACCATACAATTGCATTCCACAGGTGGGACTGGGAAGACAATGAACGAACAACACACACGCATCGTTTAGCTCTAGTGCACTTAGTAATTATAATCTACAAAATTTGACCAGATTGCACATGAGCACTTATGATTCGTATGGTTGGACATAGGGGTACCTTGCTACTCATCATTGGCACCATTTCCGGGGACTGTAGTTCTTTGTGCATTATCTAAGCCTAGTGAAATTTAGTAACCTTTTTGTTCAAACCTTAAGAGTCAAATCCTACAAAAACAAAAATTATTATCATTAAATTAAATCTCAACTACACACTGTTTATTAACACAAAATATCTTCTTCTCACAGGAGCCCATCTCCGCCCAGGGTAGTTCAAGTGCCTCAACAATACCAGGTGGTATATGCTCATCCCAATGAGTATGTACTAGACTTTACCTTCATCTTGCATTAGGATGAATTGATGTGGTGGCGAGATATGGAAGGAAACATTGTGTTGCCACTTGACCGATCTGTTCCAGCAATGCTCCAGCTAATGCTTGCACGACATGAGCTTCAACATCTCCATGGAGAATATGAGATGTGAGATCCCGACTCAAGAGATTATCATCTATTGAAACACAAAAATTAAGGGATCGGTAGCTGGAGCATGAACATGAGCTTGTGAATGGTAATGGGTCAAATATCTTTCCACCTCCGCTTGACCCAATTGATGAAGGCAACCACTTCTTTAGTGATTCTCCTCTCTTTGACTTTGTTCAAGGAGCCCTCAACCAAAATGTACAATCCACAATCCATAATCAAAGTTCTGGTCAAAATAGATCCAATGACAAAAATGGATCTAGAGAAGCAAGTCAAAAAAGGGGACAAAGGAGATCATGATCATGATCATGGTTGCAAGCATCAAAGGAAGGGTGATAGGTGTCAGCGTGGAGCAAGTTCCCCTTCTTCTTCCCCTTCATTGTCATCGTCTTCTTCTTCATCTAGTTCAAATCGTGGCCATAGAAGAAATAACCGTGATGGAGGTGTTCGACAGGACTAGAATAACAGAAGGGATCATCGGGACAGTCATGATCGAAGATGTGGGCAATCTAGAGAGGCCCATCCTCAAGAAAGAAGGGCTAGTAGGGAACATCATACGCACCACCATCATGGCCTTGATGAGCCTCTACTTGCTACTTGGGGCATGTTAAATATTGTAGAGGCTGTAAGGATTCCAACCAAGCACGTGAAGGACAGTAGAATAAAGAGGCTTGATATGAACAATATTCCTTGATTTGAGGAAGGTTATGATGCTAATTCACAAAATCATCTTCAAGCCTTCCAAGATGCATGTGCCTTGCAGAATATTTAAAATGACTGGAAAAAGCTAAAATTATTTCCAAGGATACTTATAAAGGAAGAAAAAAGTTGGTATGAACCCTTGGAACCAGAATCAATCAAGCAGTGGAGTAAAATGTTAGAACTATTCAATGAAAAATATCAAATATACTCCCAAGTATCCAATCTAAGGAAACAAATTCAAGGGTGGAAATAAGGGAATCATGAACCCTTGGATGCTGCTATTGGCCGATACTACTCTCTATTGCATAGGTGTCCTGACCATGGATACTCTCAACTTGATCAACTTTGCCATATCATAGATGGATTGTGGTCTGAAACTAGGAAAACCCTTGGCGTCTATGCCCAAGGGAGATTGACAGAGTTAAGTGCTCATGGGTTCCAAAAGCTAATTGAGTAGGTAGCCAAGGAGGAGGGAGAACTAAGAAAACATGAAAGTGCAGAAGAATACAATAGGGACCCTTCTATTCGGAAACAGGAGGTTTGATTTTGTAACAATGAGGATGAATTCACCAGAGATGAGGTGGTTAATCAGAAAACCTTGCCATTCTAGAAATTACAATAAAAAATCATGGCTAAGCTTGATTAATTATGGGACTCCATGGACACTAGGTTTCAAGTTGTTCTAAAAATTGCTAAAGAGTCCAAGGAGCAAAGCGATGAGAGAGAGCATCGGAGATGTAAGGAAGTTGAACATACCATATCTAAGGGTAAAGGTAAAATGGCTGCAATAGCAATGGTTGTGAATAGTGATTTAGATGATGATGGTGGGTGTGATGTTTGCCAGTATGAACATCCTAAGGGATGTTATCTAGTTGTATCACAATTGCAAGAATCTGGGGTGTATGCCTTACATCCACAACTTGCACAAAGGCAAACACCCAAACGACCTTATCCACAAGGCAATCCTCAATAGTTCCACCAACCATATCAATACTATCCAAGTGGAAATCCTCTGCAACCTCATGAATTGTACTAGTAGTGGCAACAACCGCAACCGTGGGCATTGCCACCTCCAAGATAGCAATATCCTTACCAGCAACCACATCCCTAAAGTTACTATGTTCAGCAAACTTCATCTCCAAGGGACTCCTTTGGTCATATTGTTGCTTACCAATCTCACCACTACCCTCCTAAAACATACCAATTTCCCTATCCACAGAGAGATGCCACCTACTAGCTGCATGCACCTCCTATTCCTGCACCTACTCCTCCACCTCTTGCATAGCTACCACTTGCTTCGTCCATGTAGGGTGAATTGCCTACACAACCATAGCAAAGGAATGCTACGAGGGTAGTTAATCTGTAATCGATTAACCCATCAAGAGAGTCAGAACCATGAACAAAGAAAAGACCCTATTTCAACCTCGTAATCCACTAAAGCCCTCGGACACATTGGTGGTTGGTAACCCTGCTCCTCCAACTTCCTTTGTTTCCTCTCTATCTGAGTCTCCTTCAAACCAAAATCCTTCTTGAATCCATATTGTAATGCTAATACATGTTGTATCCAATTGGATTTGAGTTGGTAACCTACCCAAAAGTTAGTTGATCCTGGGAGTCCCCTTGTTTACTTGCAAATTACTAGGAATGAGCCTTGTAAATCTCTTCTTGACTTTGGTTCCAGTGTTAATTTGATCTCACATGAGATGTACACAATGTGGAGCCTTCCTGTTTTGAAGAAGAACAACATCTAGCTAGAACTAGTGGACCAGTTCATCGCTATTCCATTGGGACTGGTTGAGGACATCATCACCACCATTTGTGGGTGGTCATATCCTACTGATTTCCTAGTAATCAAAGTGGAGAACTGCAAGGGGGACTTTCCAATTATTATGGGAAGGGCATGACTAAGTACTATAGATGCCAAAATGGACATTAGAGATCTTTCCTTGGAAATATCAAAAGAAAATAAATTTGGAAAGATTAAGAAGAAGAGAGTTCCATGTATCACATACAGCGATTCAGGGTGCCATTGTGTGCAAAAGTTATGGTCAATAAAGCAAACATCTATATCTACATGCAAGCAAGGTGCACTAGAAGCTGATATCCAGAGATGTTTGTACGTAGCAACCACAAAACAAGAAGACACCTAGTGGCTGATAGTTGATGCTAGCAGTAGCACATTATGCATGGAACCTACTGAGGGCCTAATGTATGAGAACATTACAAGTATGGATGAACTCGAGCAAGTTCATCACCAGCTCTTCGAAGGAGAAAATGATGATGGAAATTGGGATGAGTTGAAAATTCCTGACAATTTTAAACAAGAGCCCCTTGAATTGAAGATGCTACCGGCTGAAATGGAATATGTATTTTTGAAAAATGGGAGGTCAGTTATCACTAATGCCAAGCTGGCTACAGAACAAAATAAAAAGTTGATAAAAGTTATGGAAAAGTGGTTAGTAGCCTTTGCTTGGTCATATTCTGAGCTCACTAGGATAGATCCAAGAATATGCCAGCATAGGATATACACTGACCCCGTCATCAAGTTGAAACAATAGCCGCAGCAACGTTTGAATCCCAACTTAAAACAAATTGTTAAAGAGGAGATTGAACAACTCCTCAAAGGGGGATTCATTTATCCCATCGCAGATAGTGAGTGGGTTAGCCCACTTGTGATCTTGCCAAAGCAAGGAGGCAAATGGCGGGTGAAAATTGACTTTTAGCTACTCAACATGGCAACTTTCAAGGATCATTTTCCATTGCCTTTCATTGATCAAGTGTTGGACACCATTTCATGGCATAGCTATTATAGCTTTCTAGATGATTATTGTGGCTATAACCAGATTCGAATTGCACTAAAAGACCAGGCAAAGACAACTTTCACAAGTCCTTGGGGGACTTTTGCTTACCGAAAGATGCCATTTGGTCTATGTAATGTCCCAGCCACATTTCAACAATTAGTTCTCAGCATTTTCCAACAAAAAATTGATAACGTGGTAGAAGTTTTTATGGATGATTTTTCTACCTACAGAGCTACGTTTGAGCAAGCCCTGGACTGCCTTGAGTAGGTGTCAAAGAGATGTGTTAAAACAAACCTTTGGCTCAATTGGCAAAAGAGCCATCTCATGGTCTAGGAAGGCATAGTTTTGGGGCATTGCATCTCAAAAGAAGGAATCAAGGTGGACCCTAACAAAATAAGGGTCATCCAAGGAATAACCCGTCAACCCAAAATAGTCAAAGAAGTTCAATCATTCCTTGGTCATACTAGCTACTACTGGTGATTCATCAAGAATTTTTTCAAAATCGCTAAGCCATTGGTAGAATTAACAAAGAAGGATGCATCATTCATCTGGACCCTTGCATGTGAATTAGCATTTCAACAATTGAAGCAAAACCTTGTTGAAACCCCCATTCTTCAAGCACTAGATTGGTCCAAACCATTTCATGTGGTGACCGATGCATCAAATTATGCTTTGGGGGTAGTGCTTATGTAGATGGATGATCAAAAATTTCCATATTACATTCACTATGCAAGCCAGAGCATCATAGGTGCACAACTAAACTACACCACCACAGAAAAAGAGTTGATGGCAGCGGTGTTTGCTTTGGAGAAGTTCAAGTACTGCTTGGCTACAAAGTATTTGTACACATAGATCATAGCACCATCAGATTTCTAATGAACAAACCAATAGTAAGCCCCCATGTCATACAGTGACTCATGATTTTGCAAGAATTTGATCTCACAATGGTAGATTGTAAAGGTGTGGAGAATGTGGTCGTGGATTACTTATCACGACTAAGATGGGATGACAAGGAGAAAGCGAGCCCTTTATTTAATCAATTCCCTAATGAATCTCTCCTTTTAGGTGCTATTAATGCACAAATGCCCGATGGACCAAAATGGTATGACACCATCCTCACTTATATGCTCAAGCAAGAACTACCGCAAGGGCTGGACATTAGGAAGAGACAACAATTTCTTCACTAGGTTAAGTATTTCATGGAAATTAATAAAAACCTTTATAAGGTTTGTCCCGATGGCCTGGTATGTTGGTGTGTCCCTAATATAGATCAATTGTGCATTCTTCAGGATGCTCATGAAGGCCCTTGTGGGGGCCATTATGTTGGAAGAAGCACTGCTATAAAATTCCTCAAGGCAGGGTATTATTGGCCAACAATCTTCAGGGATGCACATCAATTCATCCGTGCTTGTGATTGTTGCCAAAGGGATGGTGGAATGAAAACTTGAATGAAGGGACCACAACAATGGATACAACCTCTCAAACCATTCGACATTTGGGACATTGACTTTATGGGTTCCATCACACCTTTATCAAATGGAAAGGCATATATAATAGTTGCAGTTGACTATTGTATCAAGTGGGTAGAAGCAGCATGATTGTAAATCCATCACTGTTTCTTGGTTTGTACAACAAAACATCATAAACAGGTTTGGTATACCTTGTGCATTAATTTCTGATAATGGAACTCATTTTATAGGTGCCACTTTCTAGAAATTGATACAGCGCTTGGGAGTTACACATAAACTCACAATACCATATCACCCCTAAGCCAATGGTCAACCTGAGGTGACTAATTAGGAGATTACAAAAATCTTAACGTGTACCATTAGCAAATACCGAAGGGACTGGAGCACTAAATTAAATGATGCCCTTTGGACTTATCGCTTCACATGGAAGCTTCCCATAGGTTATTCTTCCTATGAGCTTGTGTATGGAAAACTACTGACATTGCCCATCTAATTCGAGCTTTGTACACTCTCTACGACCTGTGACCTTGACCTAGATCTAAGTCTAGCACAGAAAGAACGATTAATGAGTCTCAAATTGCTAGTTGAAAATCGGTTAATGGCCCTGTCATCCAACAAAATGCATAAGGCATTCAACAAGAAATGTCATGACCTAAAAATAAGAAAAGTCAAGTTTCAACCAAGAGATGAGGTTCTTTATTGGAATCCTACACATGTACCCCAATGAACCAAATTTCAAACATTGTGGGAAGGACCTTACATCATATATGAGACTTTTTCATCTCGGGCAATGATCATCTACAAACCTGACAGCCCAAATAAGAAACAACTAGTCAACATTCAACAAATAAAACCTTTCCATAAACCCAAACCAACCAACTCAACAAACACCTCGTCAGATGGACAACCATGCTCAATCTTTTGGATCTCGCCCTTTCAACTTAGTTGTGGGGGAGATGGCCACCCATACTAACAGCTTAGGCAGCTCCTCAGTTTTGACCTTTTTGTTTTATACATTTTTGATTTTACAAATTTTTGTTTTCACCTTCTCTGTTTTAAATTTTTGTTTTACATATTTGTATTTTTAAAAAAAGTTATTAATTTTCCCTTAGTTTTTTCTTTACACCATTGTTAATATATTCAATATTTATTGTCTACTCTTTTACTTTCTTGTATGGTTATGTTTGCTTGTGTTTGATGTGTTTCTCTACTTTTTCTGCTAATAAGGTGGTAGGTACAATGGTAATGCACTACTTGATGGTGGTTTGCTTTATTTGTAATTTGATTGTTGATGTCTAGTTTTTGACTTTGAATGTTGTTACTAACAACTAGGACATGGTTTCTTATCATGTAACAGGCAGTGAATCCATATCATCCACTCATCCACATACTCTATGGTTTTCCTTGTTTTGGAAGCGTGAAGTCTCTTCTTCATTAATACAACTTTAATAAATTGGTAACTTGTGTAGTTTCCAGAATTGGGAAGGAATCAAAGGTTTGGATAGGGTGTGGCTTCAAAGGGATGCAGTATTCTTTGTGCTTGTCTATTTTCCTATGTGCAGGAGTGTTCTCGTAAGCTTCTCACCACTCCATGTCATTTCATAATAGGAAGTTAAATAAGTCCTTGCATGATGTGGTCCTCATCACAAAAAAAAAAAGATGAGGATTCAAAGCACACCCCTTGGACAAAATAAATGTGAAAAAATGCATGGGTCTTTGCATGGTGTGGTTCCCATCCAAAAAAAATATGGGAATTCAAAGCACACCCCTTAGACAAAATAAAAAGGACTACAAACACTGGTTATGAGATTTGTCTTGTCTCCTCTAACTAAGTCCTTTTCTCACTTCTTACCTTCACTTCAATTTGGAATGATGGTTGTTTTGTGGGAGCATTCTTGTGTCTCAAGGGATGGACTTGCCTTAGAATGTCAATGCGAAGTCACTGAAAGTGGTTGATTTTGATCTGGATTGAGGAAGGATCCTACCAAGTCAATTAATCACAAACTCCACAAGGGACTGTATGTGACCATAATTAGGAACTCAATTCCACTCTCTCTATCATCCATGTATGCTCTTCATGCCTCACCTCGTTGTTGGTTTCATGTTTTGATTTAATGTTTTGGTTTGATGTGTTGGTTTTCTCAATCAGTTACTTTTGGGTTTTTGTACCTAACTTTCCATAACCATTAATCATCCATGGTGCCCATAGATTCCTTGATTTGAAGTTATGCAAGTGCATAAAAGGCCTATGCCTGCTTTGGGGAGGACCCACTTGCATATCTTTTGGTTTGACTAAGTTAAGTTCTTTACCCTTAGACATTGTTACAATCAAATTCTTTTTATTTACCCCATCCATATCATCCAATTGTACGCACCTTGACAACTATTTGTAATGAACTCTTTTTTATTGTTGTGAATACCCTCTTTCCATTACTCCTTGTGTTAAGTTTTTTTTTTTGAATTATATGGATCGCTTCTCTTATTTAACCTATTCATTAGTCTTTCCACTAATAACATCAAGCAACCAATCTATCACAATCACAACCTGGCTAGATAAAATCACCGACGAGACAAAGTACTCAGCCATTATTTATTGCACTATATATACTAATCCTTGGTTTTGTTGTGATTGCAGTGGAAAGCATGGACTGGAAGCAGGATTTTCATCACCAAGGAGGATGTAACCATATCACTCGCGGGAGATTGTTCATAACCGCTGGATCTCTTCTACCTCTCCCTCATTCTTCTGTTGCCAAGAGGGGTTGGATGTCCTTTGGATTCGTTGGTGTTCTTTCCTATTGTCATGAACACCAATTTTGTACACAATTATAATATTGTATGCTTGGGCACTCTTGTATTTGTTTGTTTTCTCTATGTCACTCTGCATGTCAGTCAAATAAGTCTACACCCCCTATTATATTTTGTAAAGGACTTGTTCCTCTTCTTCTGTATTCAAGGACGAGTTTTCATTCAGTTGTGGGGGTATGATAAATCATGTTTTTCATTACTCCAATATCGAGGTGGCCGTCATATCGGGTACACGATATCGGGTACGTGATATCGTGGCCCAAGATGTAATATTGTACATTCGATATCGCAAGGTTACTCCTAGGTCTATAAATACAATGCCCAGCTGCACAATTGGGAGGAAGTTTTTAGCAATCAAGTAACAAAACTCTTGTAGTTTGTCCATTTGAAAGTTAGAATATTTTCCAAGTGCCCATAGTAGGAGGTCTAAGTGTGAATGAATCTTTATTCAAGCATTGATGTACTTGAGCACACCATTGTGTTGGCAATAAAGATGAACTCTTTGATCCATTCCTTGTAGAACTTGAGATTTTCTTTCTTATGCATTTACATATTGTTATTTCATGCAATTTACATTAATATTATTTATGCAATAATTAAATCTGGTCAATTAAGCAAATCGTTAAATTACACAAGCACGACCCCTTCGAGCATACGTGTGACACTTGGTAGCTCAAAAACGACTAGCGTTTGATAGCCTAGCAGTGTTTGCACAAAGTTTAGGTTGTGTTTGGGAAGTGGGAACGGTTACTTGTGTTAGGCTAGATTAAACTATAGTTTACTTAGCAATTAATCGCTCTTACTATTAATCACTTTTACTTTTATTCTTGTTCTAGGTGAGTAATTCTGTAAAAACACAAAATAATAAAAATCTTATGCCTCATTCACACTTAACCATACAATTGCATTCCACAAGTGGGATTGGGAAGACAACGAAAAAACAACATGCACACACCATTTAGCTCTAGTGCACTTAGTAATTATAGTCTGCAGAATTTGACTGGATTACACGTGAATGCTTGTGATTCGTATGGTTGGGAGTAGGGGTACCTTGCCACTCATCACTTACCAAATCTTAAAACTATCTATTTAGATGTAAATCATTACACCTTATCATGAAAATTCAAGAGAAGAAAATTAATTGTAAGAACGATAGTTTCCACTTTAGAAACCTTCAATGATGTCTCAAGTATGATTCAAACTAGCAAAGTCTTTCTTGCAAATATTTTTCAAACAATAAGCTAACCTGATTGGCTCAAGTGAATTTGGGGTAGTAATAAAAAACTATGAAAAAATAATAACTTTCTTAGAAAAGCAAGATTTAGTAGAAAATGATAGTGCATATTCTAGTTCATCGTTACTTCACCAATTGAGGCAATCTTTATGTTAAAATCCTTTGTTATTAACTATAAATTACTTAACATCATTTTTTATTTTTGAATTAACATTGCTCTTATTCAATGAAGATGGATTTTCCATATAAACGATCTATGTGGATTAGTCAATATTTCATATAGTAAAGATAAAAATATTCACAAAATCTTGTATTTTGTGTGGATTAATCAATATTTTCTGTATAAGGATAAAAATATTTATGGAAGCTTCTATCTTGTTTGGTTTCTCTACTACTACTTGTGGCACTAGCTTGATTTTTTCTATTGTTAGTTTTAGAATGTTATTTCTCTCACTTAAACTTCTTTTTTCATGAGCATAAAAAAGACATTACCTATAAAAATATTTATAGAAGCTTCTAACTTTTTTGGTTTTTCTACTACTACTTGTGGCACTAGCTTGATTCTAATATATAATTGGTCAAATGTAAATATTCCTACCTACTTGCAATACCAATCCCTTTTTATAGTTAAAAAGATTGATTTCAAAAGAGAGAGAGAGAACCAAATTATGTACAAATAAATTGTATGTTTAATAAAACCAAGAATACTAGCAATTTACCCCTTAAGAGAAATTTTCCAAATAGGCATCAAAATCTGAAATCCATTTATGAATGATCAAACACTATACACTTATGTCATTTGCAAGATTATCATTAAGAAATAATCACAAATTTTCACTCACTAACATGAAAATCTATATTTTGAAAAGCATCACCTACAATAGAAGTTTAAGACTATTTACAAACCCCATTAGAGCAATAATTATCAAATAACTAATTCCTTGTAACTGTTTTGCATGAAGTGTAATAGTGCCACCTTTTAAAAACACTAGCAAGGTATGTTTTCATGCACTACCCCCACTTGAAAACCACCAATTGGTTGAAGAAAGACTTTCTTTGCTTCATATTTATATAGTGAAAGCATATTCATTTTTAAAAAACAAAACATACTATCACATTAAAATAACATTTCTATAAAATCAAATGACTTTAAATTTAAAATAGTCCTTGTATTTAATCACAAATTATAAGTTGGTGAGGTCACAACTTGTATTTTTAAAGTCACAAATTCAACTACACTTAGTTATACTATAAATGTAAGCATTCTGCAAATGATCAAGATTAAATCAATAGTCTGTCCACATGCACATAATACAGTAAGCTCAGTTTCAAGCATACTTCAATTTCCCACATCTACATGGTGGCAAAATTGTATAATACCATTACATGAAAGGTCATAATGACCAATTATGATGAACTTTTTAAGTATCCACCTTGCATATAGCAAGAATTATAAACATACAACAGTTTACAAGTATTTGACTAATACAAAACTGACACTTTCAATTTTAATGTTATGGATGTATTCATGCACTTTAACCAGGATCCATGTGATTCAAAGACATAAAGGCATGCATTTTAAATCATTTAGAATAACCCTGCATTAAAATTAATGAAAACCCAATCCTAATGACTTTGGTCATTTAATGGTTTGAATAGGTTGTACAATGCCCTATCCATCTTTTCCCAAACTAGATCCTTCAAACCCCATTTGGCCATCATCTTAGAACCAAATCCTTTGGTGTGAGCTTCAAAGCTATCCAACTTGCTTATTTTATCTGAATTTTGAGAATGCCTATCATTGACAACATTATGAATATTGCTTTGGCTTGCTTCATTAGCAATGGTATTTGACTCAACTAATCAAACAAAGTTACCATTAGCTTGAATAATGGCACTAGAAACAAATGAAATAGGCTGATTTGCATGGCAGACTCTATTTCTTCTCCTACCACTATTAGAAATAGAAACATCCTTATAGGAAGAGGAATGCTCCTGATAATATCTATGCTTTGGATCATACCAACACAAGTTTCATTTTGATCTATCAAGGAGGCCATGTAACCAGCACGTTAAGCTTTCCCCAGTTTTTTGTCCAATCTCCTACTTTCTGCACTCAAATGATAGTTGCCACTAGAGTTTCTATACTTCACATTTTTAACTGCATGATGCTCACCTACAACCTGCACACAAAGCATTTAGGTTCTTAAGAAAATGAAAAATTGAATTTGATGCTAACCTATCAATGATTTTGCAAGAAAATGGGAAAATGTATTTTTTTTCTTTTGGAAAATGATCAAGAGCAATTTTATTCCAAAAAAATAATGTACAAATGTACACAAGATATCACCAATTGGAGTTGGCACATCCCATCCATGTGACCAGCGGTCACCCACACCATATCCCAAAATACCTCTCCACCAGAAGTGCTGCATCTCTCTAGACCCTTTACAACTTGAACTTCCGAATGTGCCTACTAGCGATCCTGAGCATATGTCTAATGAAGAATCCCCTTGCATCATCCTGGGACCTCGCAATCGATGCCACAAGTGCTCTTGTGTCTTCCACCCCTAGTGCAGCAACCAGCATCTACACTGTAATGTCAATTCTCCTACCCATGTACTATGTGGTGTCTTCCACCTAGTTGTTGCAAAATTGCTGAGTAGGTAGGTTCAGCTCTTCCTCCATACACTTGAGCATCTCCACCCACCCCATTTGTTCCACCATCATCCATAATTCAGGAAATTTAGAGAATTTTGTCCATGATGGTTCAAACAATAGAAATTGCTCCATGGCCTCCATGGCCTCCTTCTACAACCCACACACCTCTTGGACCACCACCATAGTTGAAGGAATCGGCTATCCACAAAAAATCAGATAATTCCTGCGTTTCCATAGGACCCATAGCAAAGGGGCAAGGAGTCTCCATGAAGACCTATTGTGGGGGATATATTGGTTGCCAACCATGCCTCCTACAAAATCCTGTAATCATAGATGAGATGGTGCAACATTTCAAGCGTCTCCTAGCATCGTGGATAGCTGAAATCCATGTTGATCCCTCTCTCTCTCAACGTGGCTCTCACTAGCAATGCCCTATGTTTCAACCATCTGAATGCCTTGAATTTTTTGGGGAGATGGCCCTTCCAGATTTCAGCCCATCCCTCTTCTTGCAAGTACCAAAACTTGACCAGTTCCTTTGGGTGTTGCCCCAACAAACCAAGTTGCTCCACCAAGGCAGGATGACAGCAAAAATTCTTCCAGAGCTGTGAGCATTCTGAATGCACCTCCTAGCCCTGATATTTCTGTCATAATATCTACACCCACGACGTCGCCCCCTCACTCTGCCCCATGTACTTGTTCAACAACTAGTGCATGCCCAATGCCATCTCATCACCAAAGCCCAAAATACGAATGCCCCTTGCCAATTTTGGCCATGCCATGACCATCCACAAAACCAAGTGCATTTTCTTGCCCCCTTTACCTCTTAACCACACAAACTCTTGCACAATGCCATCAATCTTCTGCACCACTGTGGTTGGAGGTGTTTCCATGGATGCTGTAAATCGAGCTATTGCCATCAGAATCGTTGCAACCAACACCATCTTCCCTTTCCTAGACAAAAACCAACCAGTCCAAAGTGTGGTTTGTTGTTGTACCCTCTCTATCAATCCCTGCCAAGTCCTCTGCTGATTCTAGTCAAAAATAGGCATTCCCAAATATGTATCATGCGCCTAGCCTAGTAGAATACCCAATGTCTGTACAATTTTGGCCTACACTCTTTCCTCCATGTGGCTGCAATAGATGGCTGATTTTCCTTTATTAACCTCTAGAACAATCTCCCTCTACATCCTCTCCATTACTCGTAACAAGGTCATGGCCTATGGCACTGCACACCTGGAGAACGTCATCTTATCATTTGCGTAATGGTCAACCACACTCTGCACCCTAGCAACTTGCAACCCCTGGACACCCTCTGCAAGGCAATAGTCTTTAAATAAGTCCATGACCATGATAAGTAGGAGCGGTGACAGTGGATCCCACTGCCTCAATCCTTTCCCTGTTCTAGTGAACCCACAGAGCCCCCCATCTATGTCAAGGGAATACCTACCACTCCATTGTATTTGAATACAAAGGTTGACAAACTTTTCATCAAACCCCTTTTTAATCATGATTGTCTTGAGTGCCCTCCAACTCATAATGTCATAAGCCTTGATTATGTCTAGTTTGATGCACATGCCTAGAAATCTAGCCCTCTTAACTAAATACAAGATCTCTTGCAAGAGTAACATTTGGTCCTGCAGGTACCTAGCCTTAACAAACCCTGCCTGGTGCTCTCCAACCAACTTCCCCATTAGTGGCGCAAGGCATCCAACTAGCATTTTGGAAAAGACATGTAGCAGCATGTTGTAGACCCCAATAGGTTGAAAGTGTCCTGGTGTTGTCGAGTTTGAGACTTTGGATAGTAGGACTATCTTGGAGCAATTAATTTCCCTCATAACCTGTTGCCAACCGAGCATATTGTTGTATGCATCAAGTAAGTTGGATCCCACCAGATTCTCATACTTCCTAAAGAATTCAATTAGCCAGCCATCCAGTCTTGGAGCCTTGTTGAACTACATGGACTTCATAGCTTGTTGCAGCGTCTCCTGTGAGAAGGGACATAGTGAACTAGCATTGTTAGCACGTGTGAGGACCCTTGTGATTGGCAAAGAGATGGGTTTTGTGGCCTAGTAGCTCCATATGTCTCCCTAAAACTTTTGTAACGTGTCTAGCCCCCTCCTGCTACTCTGTGGGCCTCCCCCACCAATACCCTTAATCAAATGTTGGATTTTGCTCCTATGGGTCCTATTCTATTTGGCCATGGCAAAGAAGAACCGTGTATGTTTGTCCCCTTTCCATAGCCAAGTCACCCTTGACTGTTGTTGCTAGTAGCTCTCTTCCTCCCTATCCAGCTCCTAGAGTTCCTTGAGTAGCTCTTGTTCTTCAACATCCCTGGCTTCCCCCATTGCCTACAACCATTGTATCTCCCTCAATTCCATTTGCAACTGTTGCCTATATCCTCGAAAGCTATACTTGTCGTCTAATGCAGCATTCACTACACCCCCAAATCTAGCTCTCGCTGGGTAACTTTTTTGTATGTTGTAGTTTTATTGGGTTAGCCAAACTTGTTGTCTAGCCTGAAAACTACTGCATCTTGTTGTCCCTCTGCATTCCTTGTGGGTTGGATGTCTTGCATTTTTGGCTTTGCAAAACCCTGGCCAATTGTAATCCACTCCCCCAACGAGGGTAATTCCAATGTTGAGTTCTACACCGCAGATTCGGAACTGGTAGGGTGCAAGGAGTTCCCACCACCTCCATTTCCTCACGTGCATTTGCTTTCTCAACCGTGCCACTAGCCTGCAGCAGCACTAGAACCTCCTCTCCTCCTCCACTTGAGGCCTTACACTTTCTAACCACCGCTGTCCATCTTTTTGCCCTACCGCAGTTTGGACTTGTGAGCACTTTGCACTAGTCATGGTATCCTACTTCAATATGCGGCCCTTTCTGCCCACCAAATTCTAGCCCGCGGTGGCCTCCGCTGCTCCCTTGCATCGTTTAGACTCAGAGTGCTGTGTGCCACAGGTTTTGCATCTCAGGTGCAAGCTTTCAAATTTTACTCGGATTTTCTTTTCTCCTCCCATGATGTCCAGCACTCTCTCCTGGACCAAATCCTCTATCCTCAACGACCTCCATACACAGAATCGGACATAGCCCATGCAATCCATGGACTGTGTGAAATTATCGAATTTGATAAATTCCTGAAAAGCTCCGCCAGAGACTTCAAGAACCTTGGTTCCCAATATTCCAATGGCAAACCAAACAACTGGATCCAAACCAGTGCCCCATTGAACAAACTACTGTCATGATGTGCCCTTGGTCTCCAGGGGCAGAGCCAGTCCATGGGCACCATAAAACCATGGGTCCTGAGCAGCACCCTGTTACAGTTTTCCACCGTTGCAAATGTGAATAACAGCCGATCCTCTGCCAACCCCGAACACGATGTCTGCTAACCAAGTCAATCTAACCCATTTCCATATCAGATCGTGGCGCCGCTGCCACCCCCTCTCCTGGCGTCACGCCCGCTTGTGGTATCACCGCCGCTGTGGATGTTGCCGCCACCGCCGGGCCCGTTTCTGCCACCATGCCCATGCCCGTTGTAGTTGCCGCTCCCGATCTTGTTTTTGAATTCATGTTGTTTTCCTCCCTTAAAATGTACTGTTATCCAAATAGGATAAAACGATATTGACCCTTACAAAACTTAAATATTGAATACACTCAGCATTTTTCTGTATCAGTTCTTGCAAGCCTGAGAAATATATTAAAGATGCAACATGAATATGAGATAGAAAAACTTGCAGCTTGCACGTATTATGACATTTTCATATTAAAAGAGTTCTTTGTTCTTTTTTCATTTTAAATTAACCTTATTACAGGCCCTACTGCAAAGCCAATGAAATATTTCAAAACGGAAAGGCCCATTTACCATATTACAAATGAACGCATTCTCATGCAACATATAAAAATACAAAACTGTCAAAATCTGGATGTTCTAAAACTTTGTCCAGTACATTAACAATATGTTTCAATTAAATGCAATTGCGATGCATATGCCGCAGAAAACAAGCAGTAATTCCAGAAGATTCTTTATGGAGAATGAGAGGTAATCAGCTATAAGAAAGTAAATTTATACCCAAAAAATGTAGGTAAATACAGAACATTGACACGACAGATTCACACAAAACATGGACAAGTAAGAAACCACCATAACCAAATGCATCCAAACAAGTTCTTACCCGAGATAATTTTAAATTCAGAGTCCCAGTTGGTATTGACGTATGAGGAGTGCGCATCACTCTAACAATTCTGAGCATGTGGGAAATTATAAATTAGAATAGATAATCAAAATTTAAATTGCAAAAATTGTCTTCGGTGCAATTACATCAAATTTGACTTAAACTTACCTACGCTATATATGACATAATACTGCCTTCAGAAAAACTTTGAAATATTAAAACACAAAATAACATAGAAGCAAGGTCAATTACTTCTTTTTTTTTTTGCCAGATCCTTGACTTACAGCCTTCAAACGATAAAATTTAGCAAGCTTGAAAACCTGCAAAAGAAATTGACCAACTCCTGAACACACCATACCTTTATTTTATATTTGAGTCTTCATTTCAACGTTTATTACCACTACCATAAGACATGTTTGAGACTTGAATTTTATTAATGAAATATGATACTTTCAGAGACTTCGGTTTTTCTATTCTCTAGTGAATACCTCCTCTTTGATTATTATTATTCTCTTCCTCTTTTCCCATTTTTTGTTAACCAGAATTCTTTATCCTATATTCTTTAAACACTGCACTGTATGTCAAGATCAGAAAATTCCATTCCTTGTATCCATTAGAATGATATCAAAATGTTGGAAAATGAATATCACTAACAGAATGGCATTTAGCAGTCGAACTCTTCAAAACTAGCAAGTGATTGGATTATTCCATGGTGCATTAGTATAACTCATACTGTTACTCCTACTAACTTAGTGGCTAATGCATTCTTAATCATGTTCCTTCTTTGAGGTTTATGATACTAACAACTTCCTATATAAACTCTAAATCATATAATTAAATAAATCTTCTTTCTACTGGTTCTAAAATTTCTAAAACATCTTAGTTTCCTTGAGCAGAAAAATGATATAAAAATTCCTGGTTAACTTGAAAATAAAATTGATAAAACAGATAGTGTGCAGCAAAAAATGGTCAAGGTATTCAAATACACTAGCAGCACCCGTTTACAATCGCCACTGAGCATTGGCTCTAGCATCACCATATCAAAAGAATTTTTTATCAGTCTTTCCAAACTCTGAAAGAAAACACATTTAACTATTTTTCAGTAGATCATGGTATTAAAAATGAAAAGTAATATCAGATTACCAAAACCAAACACTCCTAAAAGTGTGACACTAAAATGATAAGCAAAACTATTTATCCTTGATATACCTGACTTATTGCCGATAGGTCAATTCCACGTTTAAGGGCTCTTTCCCTGCGCTTTGAAGCAATAACATCTTTGTTACGTCTTTTCTTCTCACCTATTACAACAATTTCCAAACAATCACATACACGACTTTTTGGGCCAATGCATTATCAGTGGGATCAGGGATATTTTCAACAAGAAACAGACTGGCAGAAAAACAATGCAGTTTCATATTACAAACTCTGAATTATAACCTAACGCAAACAGAAGCTCATGGGTTAAGCATGCCATTATCTGAAGTGCAAAAGCCACACATAGAATGAAGAACATGAGTTCTAAAACAATGGATACAAACAATTGCAGTATCAAACAACACTAGTGAAAACTAAGGAGAGAAAACATAAGTATGGTGATTCTTTAGATATCATTAATCATTTGCAAGATTTCTCAGATATCGTAGATTTAGTTTATACAATATAGATTGCCACTTTTGTTTTTCTTTTTCTGGTTCTCCAAAAAATACATAACACATTGTCTATATTTGTACTATTAGTTTTGTAGCCAAGTCGGCTACAGTTTAGCCTACTGGTTGATTCTCTTGCATGAAAACTTCCACTCCTATTTGGGCAGTAAGGACACCATGACCAGTTAGAAAAAGAAACAAACAAAAAAGACGTAGTGAGTAAACCCAGTAGAAGGCAAAATTATTTTACGTAATGTTGCAAAATTCTGGTTTGCATTGGACCTTACCACTTATATGAATATGAAGACAACAAAAGTGTTTTAAAAAATCACAACCAAGTTCTATCTGTTCATAATTGCGATAACTGAAACTTTTTGCCAAATTAATGAAACATAACTGATTTTACAGCTGAAATTCTCCACTATTTAAAAGCTTTTTCAACTGACATTTTCACAAAAGCAGTATGACCAGCTTCTTTTTGAGAAATAACAATTTTTTGCAAAAACTTTTAAATAATTCATGCAAGGTTAAAAAAGCTAAAAAATTCCTAAATTGAAACTAAAGAAAAATGAACTGCTAACAAACAAACTAATAAAGTAATAAAAACGCAAAACAATATTTTTTTCTCATTTGCTTGTTCTTGTTGCAAGTTTCAACTCCCTACAATTCTCATCAAAGCTTTTTGAAAATTTTGAGATGCAGATTTTGTTTGAAATTACTATTAACGATAAAAGTTGAAAGTGATTAGGATGAAATACAATGTGTAATTGAAATGTCAGTGGACCAAAAAAATAGTGTACATTTTCACAATACATGTTAAAGGATATATGCTGATATTGTAGAGGCATAGATGGTTGCACATATAACGTCGTATGTACGTATGCATGTTTTAATTATGTTTATGTGTGTTAAATAGTTCTTTTTATTTTTATTTTGATATCTATAATCTGCCATTAAAAACATTCAGAAGTTTTTATTTTACATATTCCAGTTTTTTACACCAACATATTCATTCAATGTTATTGCAACCTTTTCAAGCATCTGAAAGATTGTATTGCTAACCTTTTAATTTTTGGGTGAACTCCTCAAAATAGAGTAGTATGCATAACATTAGATAATTGGCTACAAAGAACATTCTTAGCATGTGATTTAGTCCTTTTTGTTTGGCAGTTAATTTGGATGATGCTGACATGGAACATATAGATAGTTGGCTACAAAGAACATTCTTAGCACAATTAGGAAGTTACCTGGAATTCTCTTGTTCTTTGACTTTCGCATACTGCTAGAGAACGATTTAGTATCCCTATCAGTCCCATCTGATTCTGAACTGCTGCTATGGTCACTGCCATCTTGTGCATCTCCAAATAATTTGAATGATTTAGAAGCAAAATGTGCATGTCCCCAACCTTGAGACTCACTATTGTTTTGGTAATCCTAGACAAATGTTCAGAGTTATCAGGCTCACAACCAGTTTCTTCATGACTGCTTTGATAATCCATCATGTTTTCTGCATTCACATCCAACATCTCATCCTGGGATATGCAGTTGTTGATATCTCTATTAACCAACCATTCAGCCTCCTTCAAATCTGAAAGTGACCCACCTATCCCTTCAAGGCAATCTTGAGCAATTTCTTCATCAATTTCTGATGAAAAATCTTGACTTTCTGTTGATGAACTGTAAGATGACCCTGGCAGATAACTGGAATAATATATTTCTCCACTGGAATGCACTGATTTGCTAACACCACTGTTGTCTCCAATATCATGTAATGACGTACTGCAATCTTCATAATCTGAGATGGAATCACCATCATTATAAACCCTGACACCATCAATTACCAAATATCCCTTAGCCTTATTTGAAGGCACACTTGCCTTCAGTTTTCCTTTCTTCTGTCTATAAGATTGTTTGCCACTGCTGTTGTTTGAGATTTCCATACTATTCATAATGCTGGCATCTCCTTCAACTATAATTTCCATGTCAGCATCATCCAAATTAACTGCTGAAATGTCATGTATCAAAGTCTCTTCTACGTACCCCAAACCTGGCCTGTTTTCTGAAGCTAAATCACAGTCTGCACCGTCATGGAGAATAGAAGAATGAAATAAATCTTTGTAAGGAGCTATGTCAAAATAAACTGCAGCACGATATTCTGTTGCTGAAAGGACAGTAACTGGTTTAGGCTGACTTCCTGCTGCTTCATTAGTTTTTAAATCTTGCTCCTGGACATTTTTAAAATCATTTAGCCATATTCCTAAACCAAGTATCTCCTTTGTCACAGAGAGAGACATAAAATGGGCTCTAAAAGTTAAAGCAAAACACAATTCTCATAAAGAAAAATAAGCAATCAAACATGTAAGAATACCAAAATAAATAAACACCAGGTTGAAAAGGATCATAAGTACAGTTTCAAAACAAAACTTCTTCTTAGCTCAGCTGCGAACTTTCAAAATTTTCAATTGAAAAATTGTAAACAAGAAAACTAATCGCTTTAATCAAAATGCAAGACTGAAGACATCAGCCCTTGAAACATGTGCAGGGTATTTATAACATACTGCATTGCCTTTAGGCATAATCACTTGTGCATTTTCATTTCTTTTTCTATCTCTCCTACATGTTAGCGTTTTGTCGGTGCTCAGCATAAATAAATATCATCACCTGCAAACAAAGAAAATTCAAGAAAAATGCATCATAGAATACAAGGGGTCTCTTCTCTCAGTGAAGAAAACCAAGAAGAAATTTTAAAGCTAGAGTAAGGAAACATGAGGTATATATCATTCACAAAATAAGTAACAAGAAAGCCTTAACTGAGTGCATGATAGATTGTTTAAATGCAATAAGAAAACAAAAGAAAATTTTAAATTATACTGGCCTCAAAACAACATTACCAGAGATCTAGGGGCAGGATAACTGAACTTTAAGCCACTGAAAAAGTGGTCTTGAATTATGGTCAAACCCACCAAATAACACGACTTATTAAAAAAGCAAAGATTATAGAGATCCCTCATTTTTATGTGTTGTCCATGCTGTCCAAATGAAGGAGACACTTCAGATTATTCTGTCAAACTGAAATATGCAACTAAGCAATGAACTGCTAAAAGATGGCATTCATGGAGGACTTGATGGATCCTGAGAAAAGGGAGAGCATTCACCCAAACAGATCCGGTATTAATTCAGTTGCATCAAATCCTTATACTGTGCCTCTACTTCAATCAAGTTTCACAATTTCTCTATGAATCCAAGAATTCCTCATGAAAGAATGTCAACATTGAAAGCTTTGGTCTACAAAGAGCTTGGGCTTCTTCATACTAATATTTTATGTAGTGATATTCCATGTAGAAAATATGCACAACCAATGAAGGAAAAGGTAGAATCCAGCTGGATAGGTGGTTTCAGGAAATATGGTATGCTATGCTATGGTGTGGATCTTGTTGCAGCCTCAGCTGGTTTCTCAACTTAATCCTTCTTTAGTGATATTTAGTGATATTGGCTTAGAAATTTCAGCATATGAGGCATTTTGGGATTTGCGAAGAACATCACTAGTGTAGCTTAAAATCCCGGCTTGTCAGCACAATCTTCTGATAAGACAAGGGAATCATAGAGTGGGTTTCTCTGTCTTCTTCTTCTTGAACATTCTTTGTATCTCTAAAAATAGTAGATGAGTAATGTTCACTTGGAATTTCCCTATCAGAATATCACTTCTTCTAGCAGCATAGGTGGAAATCCAATGAAGCCTCTTTTCTTGAAAATGTGTTATGTTTGAATCTTGAAATAAATTTTCTCAATAGTGGACAATCTGCTATATTCTTTCTCAATGGTTCCATAGGCCCTCAATTCCTTGCATTTGTGTTGGACCTTATAGATGTCTAGGCTATATTGGCTCTGACATTTGGTATGTTTAATGTCTTTGCTATTGCTTCTACAAAGTATGGCACTATGAATCCCTCGACTTTCACCATGGCATCATCTTGTTTATTCTCACAAAATTGATAGACTTCTTCCAAGTACTATTCATCGTTGCTTGAAATGGTGGGTCATAAGGGAGAGGCTTGTAGTTGCTTGCTGACCTCTGCAGGTGAAAACTCTATAAAAGGTCCAAATTTGAGTTCCACTATGATAGTGGACATAATGAACTTTGCCTAAATTATTTGTAAGCACTCATTGAAGAGTGTGAGATGTTGTCCTTGTTTTGGAACAAGTGGGATAACAGCTTCTGCTTGCGTAGATTGTCTTGTCGCAAGCATGAGCTAATGGATGTTAGAAGAATGTGCCTCTTGCTCCACAAGAGAAGTTTGTTCTCCACCTCTTTCTCGAGGTCTTTTGTCCCAAGGTTGTGATGGTCCTCAACTTTGAGTCTCTTTGGTGACATTTGCAATGATAAAAAATTTTAAGATAATCCAAATGTTTCAAAAATCCTCTAATGGTTCATGTCCCTTCATCAAATTTTGGGTTTCAATTAAAATCATTATTAATTATCAACTTTACTTTTCATTTGGATTACATAGTTAGAGAAATTCGTTATTTTGATAAAACCCTTTCTAAGAAAAACCCTTAGTTAAATAATTTCTAGTAATTAGAAAAAATTTTATCTTAATGACCTATCACAGTCTTCAATTTATTATTTAAGGCATGTTTGAATGGTCATTTAGAAGGAAACATTAAGTTTATTATCTTATGTAAGATTAGCATGTGATCATCTTTTATTGTTCTTACCCTTACTTTGTTCTTCTAGGTGCTAGAAGATTCGTGGCACATTTTGCAAAAAGCTACATGCAATGCTTCCCCCTCTCCCCCCTCCCCACCCTCACCTTCCAAAAAAAAAAGAAAAAAAAAAGCCATGACTAATTTGGTCAGTTTGTGAGCTAAAGGAAACATGAATTGCTTAAATTGGACTTGTAATAAGGAAGATATGGGGCTTTGAAGATTTGGAAGTTAGAAACACAACATGAACTCCCAAGGCATGAAATGAGGAAATGAAAAATTTTTCTAATGGTCCAAATGTATAAATATAGATTTTTATAAGGGATATATCATAGATACGACATCATCGATGTGACATTGCAGGGACTAATATATTGTATCTATGATATCATCAGTAGTTTTTTCAAAATTTTTGCAAGTTTTAATGGAAAAATGAGCAACATAGATAGTCTGGAATGTGTGAAGATGATCCAAAGGGTTCTTGATCATAAATGATACTTAAAATAGAAGAATTAGTCATCAAAAGTATGTGAAAGAGGGAGTTTGGGCAAGGTAAGTTAATTAAGCTTTTTAGGAGATGGTTGATCAAAATTGCTAAACATATGAATAAATATATGTAGAGAAATAACAATGATTTTTTAAGTATTTAGGATGTACAAGATAATGTGGAATTGGTCATCAAGTATGAGATACAAGAGTTATATAAGTGGATCCTCCCCAAAGTAAGCTCATGCCTATAACGCCCTTGTATAACCACACCTACAAGTGTCCATTGGCACTCAAGGAGTTGAATGTAAATCATACTTGTCTTCTAAGACACACATATTAGTATTGACTTAATAAGAAAATAACATTATATTATAAAAAACCATCAAATTATGATTATATATAACATTGAGGTGTAATGGTAGTAGTAAGGACTATAGAAAATGGAACATGAGGTGTCTTACGATAGGCATAATGAATTTTATGTGTAATGCATAATTAAAATGATCATTAGCCTTTCTGTCTAAAATTCAACCCAAGTCCATACCACTTACCAATGACATCGCATTATAGCATCCTAGAACTAACAACCATAAGACTATCATAACTACAAGAAATATTATCACTTGGTAATGAAGTATAATGAAACAATTTTATTGCTACATAGTTGATTTTAAAGAGGACTTGGCCATTGGACAAAGGAGTGCCTTTAAGTATGGATAACATGCCTTTCTAGCCCCATAACTAATGCGAGTTCAAGAAACCTTGAAATTTCTAAGAAGTTACCTACCTTTAGGCACAAGTAATATGTCTTTGTAGTGGAACCCCTAGGATTTTTTATTATGTGTATATATTAGATTATCACTATGTCAACCTTACCAAAGGACTGCCTTCAAACATGGGTAACATTGCTTTCCATTGGCATGGTAAGGTTACACTTATTTTAGAACAGACTTCCATTATTCATTAGAACTCAAGTAAACAATATAACTTAACAATAGGATAAGAATCATAGTAGTAGCTTTAGAGAATCCACAAATTCCCTTGATGTCACATGCTTTTCATTTCCAATTAGTTCTTCACTTTTTCATCCAAGTATAATGATCATTGGTTTATTTTAGTTTTATTATAAGAAGAATGTCATTATGACCATGGTAAGACCTTCTTATTATTGGAAATGAGTGAATGAATGATGTGATCTCACTATATATATAGTTGGTCCTTTAATGATTTGATAACAAAGGATGAAATTCTCATTATTTCAACTACATCTTGTTTATTCATTTAAACTTTATTATAAAAATCAATAAAAATATGTACATGAGAAATAATAAAATTATAGAAGAATGAGAAATAGGTAAGAATAAAAAAAATATAAAGAAATATTAAAACTTATAAAGAATTTGAAAGATGTTAAAGAATGGAAAATGATAAGAAATTTGGAAAGTATAATAGAATATAAAAAATTAGTAAAGAATGTGAAAAATATAACAAAAAATGTAAAAAAAGTGTTTGGTGCCTAAGTGTAAAAATTAACACCCCCATCACTATGTCAAAAGTGGAAACTTGGAAGATCAAATCAAACGAGCAATGAATGATCTAGTATTCAAGGTAGAGTCTTTGGAGTAGGGAAAGTCATCGAATGGTTTGACTTGTTGGATATTGATGAGGATTAACCTCTATGGATTAGTTGGATTGTAAATTTGCATGGTGCCTAATTGGTATGTAGCATTGATAATATAGGGTCCTTTCCATAAAGTTTGGAACTTCACCTTTTATGGAACATGATTTGGATTATAATAAAGGACTCTATTTCCAGGCTTAATGGATACTTATCTAATTTTGGCATCATGTCTTCATTTGAAATACATTTTATGGATTTCGTTACTCATTTGAGTTACTAATCGATTTTCATCTAAGAGATTAAGTTTTCGTTAATTATTCTTTTTAAGCTAAGTATAAGTCTAGGTCAAGTGTGCAAGCAGTTACAAGGGTATTTAATTCTTCCTAAGTTGGTAGAGTAGCCAAATTTCCATAAACTAATTTGCATGGTCAATATCCTATTGAAAGTTTCTAGGTTGATCAATATGCCCATAGAGCATCATTAAGTTTAGTGCTCCAGTTCCTCCTATATGTACTAATAATTCTAGTTAGTATTAATGTAATCTCTCTACTAATTACTTCAAATTGATTATTTACATGGGGATGATAACATGTAGTTACTTTATGGTTAACCCCAAGTTGTTACATTAGCTTTTTAAATGTAGATCCAATAAAATGAGGTCTATTATCTAATATTTACATTCCTAGTACTCCAAATTTATTCACCACGTGTTTTTAAAAGAATTTTGCAACTGTTGTGATTGTATAATCTTTAACTATAGTTGCTTCTACCCACTTCATACAATAATCAACAATCACAATAATATAAGAATTTTCATTCAACAAAAATGTAATGGACCCCATAAAGTCAATTCCCCAAATGGCAAATGATTCCAATTTTTAGATCCACTATTGTGGTTCTTCATTTTTGGCTTTCAGTCCTCCATCCCTTCAGCATGTTTCATAAGATTGTGCAAATCAATGTGCATCCTTGAATATGATAGGTCAAAGTAACCAGCCATCATCAATTTTAGTGTTGTTCGTTGTCTTGTATAGTGACCACCACATGGTCCTTCATGCAAATCTTGTAGAAATTTTTGTTAATTTTCTTTTGGAATACACCATCATAGTAACCCATCTACACATATCTTATATAAATTCCTATTAATTTTCATGTATCATTTTACTTGATGGAGAACTGTTCTTTTTACTTTTTATCCCATTCATTAGGAAGCTCTTGTGTGATTAGATATGTCATGTAATCAGCAATCCATGACTTTACTACTAAATCTACAGCCATTGTTATCTTTGTGAATAAATTTTCATTGGAAAATTGGTCTGATAATGGTTCTTCATTTTCTTGTGGTTCCCATCTTAATCTTGACAAGTGATTAGCTATAACATTTTTGATTTCTTTCCTGTCAATCACTATAATGTCAAATTCTTATAAGATGATGAGCCATCTTATCACTCTTAGACTTACTGTTGGTTTGTTCATTAGAAATTTGATGGCACTGTTGTCTATATGAACATAGAATACTTGAGCACATAATGTCTAAACTTTTCAAGTGCATATAACATAGTCATAAGCTTTTTTTCTATACTGGTATAGTTAAGTTACGCTTCGATAATGCTTCAAATGGAATAGTGTATGTAATATGGCCATTTTTTTATCATCAAGTTGAATCAACACTACCTCCAATGCATATTTTGAAGCATAAGTCATAATGTGGAACTGCTTAGATCAATCCAAAGCTCAAAGGATTAGTATCTCAATTAGTTTTTATTTTATGCTCTCAAATGCTTTCTCACATTATTCTAACCACTAAAATGTTGTATCTTTCTTTGTTACTTCAACAAGTGGCTTTACAAACTTTGAGAGATTTTCAATGAATCTTTTGTAGTACCCTATATGGCTAAGGAATGATCTCACATCCTTTCCTATTTGTGGCCTTTGAGTAATATTTAGGATTACTATAATCTTGTTTAGTTCTACCTTGATTCCTTTATAAGATACCTTATGTCCTAGAACTATGCTATCCTAGAGCATTATGTGGCTTTTCTACTAATTGAGCTTCAAGTTTGCTTCAACACATCTTTTCAAAACTTACTCTAAGAGGTCTAACGCTTGCTTGAAATCAAGCCCATATGTAGAAAAAATTGTCCATGCATACTTCAACTCCATTACCTATCTATTTTTAGAAGATATTAAGTACAAGTCTCTAGAAGGTGGTGAGAGCATTACACAAGCCAAATGGCATTTGCTTGTATGTGAACATTCCCCATGGACTAGTGAATGTCATTTTCTCTTGATCATATGGTGTAACATGGGTTTGATTGTATCTGTTGTATCCATCTAGGAAGCCATAATACTGATGTCTTATAATGGTATCTAGGACTTAATCAACAAATGACAATGAGAAATGGTCTTTGAATGTTTTCATGTTTAACAATCAAAAAATCCATACAAATCCTCCACTTGTCACCCTTCTTTGAAACAATGACTAATGGACCAACCCATTTACTATCTATATTAGGATAGATGAACCCTTCTTTTAATAACTTTTTCAATTCCTATTTGACAACTTCCTTGAGCTATGGGTTCAATCTCCAATGAGGTTGGTGGCATGGTTTAACAACTAGATCAAGGTGGACTCACTATTGATAGATGTATGGATCGATGTCAATGATATCATAAGACCATGCAAATGCATTTGGTCATTTTTTCATCACTTCCAATAATTTCTTCTTCTATTCTTTATCAAGATTGACATTTATGATTGCTGATTTCTTATTATTAAGGAAAGCATATTTAAGTGCATCCAATAGGGCTTTTAGTTCTAGCACTTTTAATTCATATATTTTCAGTACTTCTAACTTTCCTTAGTCAATACCTTCTTCATATTATGACTTAGTGTAGGAAGGCTATTTTCATATGTATTCATCTGTTTCTTCAATGTAGGCACTTGTAATTTTTTCCATTGGTTCCATGCATATGTTTGACTTTGATTCTTCTTCATTGATTAGCCATTGGTGCCTTCTTATCTAGTGGTTGTCACATATATAGACACTGTTATACACACATATCTTCAATACATTTATTGCATGTTGTGATGACATCATGTCTTGTTGTCCAAATTCTCTGCATGCAATTGCACCCATTCTTACTATATGTAATACATGGAACTTTGTGCCTCTGAATTATCCTAGCTTCATCTTCCTTGGAAATTTCCAAGGAAAAGTCTCTAATTCCTAACTTAGCATCCATGATGCTAAGCCATGCTCTTCCCATGATGATAGGAAATTCTCCTTTATTCTTCTTCATGTGGATGAATAAAAAAAAATCAGTAAGATAGGACTAGCCAGTTATGGTAGTAACTACATCTTCCACTTGTCCAAGTGGAATAATGATTGACTAGTCTGCTAGCTCTAATCATATGTTGCTTTTCTTTAGTGGAGGGAGATTTCAGACCATATACATATCTTGAAAAATAAGGTTAACTCCTAATGAAAAAATAAGGTTTATATCATGTTATTTGGAGAGAGACTAAAGGATTTCATGGATTTGTTCTTTGCTTAGGAAGTGCTTTTATTTGATTCAATGTGTGATTATTTATGTGAGCATGACAGTAGTCAGGTTTTTTTCCACTGATATCAAAAGTATAGTGCTCTCTTGAGGACCTTATGTGGATGGAGTAGAGTTAGATGAAGTTCTCATTCTTCGAACCTTTTTTGGAATTGTCCTAGAAAAGGGATGTTTTCTAGATCCTGGTTCACTTGTTATCATATCCTCTTCTGTATTGATTTCCCTAGTAGCACTCTTTTTTTGTGGTTGTGTTGGCAATTGTCCTTGCATAACTAGCAGTGGTACTAGTGGTAATGGATTAGAAGCTTGATATGAGGGACCTATTGCTAGTTGAGATATGTAAGGATGAGGATCCATGTGTGATGTTGTGGATCTATGATATTTAGGTAGATAATAGGGAGAGGAAGTATATACAGAAGTGTTTCTAACAAAGATAGGACATTTTACATAGAATTCATAGGGATTTGATTGTCTATATGGATACTACTAGCTTAGTAATGACATTTCCCATGACTATGGTTGTTTCCACTATTGTTGTTATTATTCTTGCAACTGAGGATAACCCTTGCTTGGATAGTATGATTGTTGATAGGTCTATCTAAAATTACCTTGTGGATAATATAATCACTTAGGCATTTGTTTCTTAATAAATTTTGGATTAAGTACATATGCCTCAAACTCTTGTAAGTGGGCCATGATAGGACAACATCTCTTAGGATGTTCATGTTGGAACACTTTGCAACTTCTAGTACTTCTAAGCTTGAGTCCATTACTTCCTCTACCATAGCAACTTTTCCTTTATTATTATAGTTATCATGTCCATTGTTCTTTTTCTTCTTTCTATCCTTATTTATATTGAAGCCAAGTTCAGTTCTTTCCCCTACTATCTTAAGTGCTATAGCAAATTTCTCATCCATGGAAACCCACATTTTGTCTACCTTTGTTCTAATATCACTTAGTGATTTTTAAGTGGGTAGAGTCTTTTGCTAGAATGCATCTCCTAAAGTTTCTTCTTCTTGAATATTTCATATCCTAACATCTCTTTTTCTGATAGATGGATCTATA
Organism: Gnetum montanum; assembly: GCA_015680685.1. Lineage (NCBI taxonomy): Eukaryota > Viridiplantae > Streptophyta > Gnetopsida > Gnetales > Gnetaceae > Gnetum > Gnetum montanum. The sequence goes on from MNCI01000828.1 coordinate 55,973, forward strand.
TTATATTTTTTAGTTGATTCTCTTTTTTAGCTCTTCTTCTTCTTTCGCCACTTGCTATATCAACCATTGGATTCAATGAAATTTCATCTTGGATAATCTGCCTTAGGCATACACTCCAATGGTTTCTCTTGTTTTTTTCCTTAGCCCATCAATGATATGCTGTGGTTGTTCTCTTTGAGAAAATCCATCGCTTGGGCATCTATGTAATAATTAGTACCCGCTCATTACTACATTAAGAAATTTATGTGTTCCTTATTTCCATTGTTGGATCTATTTTCTTAAGTTTGATACTCTGGAATAAGTTTGATATTTATCATTAAACATATCTAGCATGGTGCTCCATCTTTAGATTGATACAGGTCCTAAGAATCTATACTAGCTCTCTGCTTCCTTGATGAGTGTTCTAGGAAACAACTTTAGTTTTTCCTAATCATTCTCAATATTCTATAGGGCATAGGCATCATGGAAGGCCTGTAGATGGTGTTGTGGATATGCATTATATTCACATTTAAAATTTGGAATATTATTTATGTCAAGTCACTTGATGCGACTATTCCTTAAATACCTAGTAGGAATATATACTGCTTCCTTGATGTTGATCAAATCGCGAGTAGCTAATAGGAATTCTTCATAGTCTTCGAGTTTGTAAGCTCTGTTATAGTGGTGGCCCCTTTGATGCTCATTATGCTCTCTTCTTTCATATTTGATCCTTTCTCTTCTTTCTTCATGACATTCTTCTTCTTCATCATGATGTTTTCTTCTATTTGTATGTCTCTCATGATCTATTTTTCGTTCCTCATTGTGATTCCTTAGTCTTTATTCTCTCTTATTAGAATCTATTAATGAATGTAAAGAAGATGGAGGAGTTGGAGAATGGTGCCAACTGATTCTCCTTCTGTGACTCTTTGATTCATCTCTTCTAGATCTATTAGAGATTTTAGGCCTTGAATTACTTCTAAGTTTAGAGCCCTCCTTCACGATGTCTTCATGACTATCTTCTTCTTCATCACAATGTCTTCTTCTATTTATATGTCTTCCATTATCTCTTTTTCTTTCCTCATCATAATCACTTAGTCTTCATTCTCTCTTGTTAGAATCTATTGATGAATGTGAGGAAGAAGATGGAGGAGTTGGAGAACAGTGCTGGCTAGTTCTCCTTCTATGACTCTTTGATTCATCTCTTCTGGATCTATTAGAGATCTTAGGCCTTGAATTCCTCCTAAGTCTAGAGTTATCCTTAATTCTTCCAAGGCTGAATGTAGCTTTATTTTGATGGGATCTTCAATGCAAATTACTAGTGTCTAAGAATGAGATCAATGACTATGATAGGATTTTTCAGCTTGGAATGAAGCATCTTCTCTTGCTTCCAAGACGATTATCTATGATGCCTTCTTCCATTTATCTTGTTCATATCTTACCTCCATAATGAAATTCCTTTTTTATTAAGCCTCTCTTGGCTAATATGGCCTAGTTATGATTTTAGTAACTTGATATCCTTCTTGCACATTTCCAAGATTTGACCTCATGAGGGCTACTTAAAGCATTGATGATGCTAAATATTTAGGTGAAAAGATAATATTACCTTATAAGTCTCTTCATTTTAGTTGTTCATCCTAGTGAGAAATGAATGTAAAAATAGAATAATATGGGTCAATATGAGCATATGAAATTCTTGTTTGCATTGGTACACTCTAATATTCTTCATTACAATCTCTATCATGACTTTTATTAAGATCAATAACAGCTAGAGATTTCACTTTAGTTGTAGAAGCAATTTTAGTTTTTTTTTACACTTAAGTGTGTATTTTTTAAGAAATTATTCTAAGTATGAAAGATATACTTGATGATACTTGATACAATAAACTTTGTAAAATCAACTAACTAGTAAACATTAACACATCTCAACAACAACACCAATGATGAGTGGTTGGGTATTCCAACACTCAACCATACAAGTCACAAGTGTTCATGCATTGTAATTCATGGATGGAAAATATCAGTATACTAGTGAGTTGATATTAAGTTCATGATTTTTATCTTCCCACTTAAAGTTAGTGAGATTCAAAGCATATGATTTAACTTTGGTATATGATAAACTAATGTTGACTGGCTCTTAATACGGCTAAATGTAAACATGAGGAAATAATTATAGCTTCTAATTCTAAGTATAATGAAAATTTAAATTTATTCTATCCTATGGAAACAAGCACCTGTTCTTGGTTTTCTGTTTACCAAGTAACTTTACTATTGAGTGAATCAAGCAAAATCACTACTGGGTTATGAAACAATTACACTTTACGCTCAAAACCAATCATACCTATTCAGCTTACTAATAAACATTGGAATAGTAAATGACTTAGTAAATGTAATCAACATAGAAAAATAAAACTATGTTCACTAATATGCTACAATGATGAAGAACAATCACAATCTTTATTTTCATTCATGAATTATGTCCAGGAATAATCCACTCGAAAAAAATTCTGTGCAACTGTAATTCATCATACTATGGACATTCACTCCAACTCTAACTATATGAAATCAAAATATAATAATTTCACTAAGTTTCATCAATTAGCCAATGTTTCACTAAGCACAACTTGTTGGATAATTAGTAAAGGTACTAGGTTCAAACCCTAGTACTAGCACCTTAGGCATGCTAACGTATAGGTATTGTTCCAAGCATATTGAAAGAGAGTGTGTGTGTATCGAAAATAAAAATTTATTTTATTTTATTTCTTTTATTTTTAAAAGTAAGAGGTAATATTAGAACCAAAACTATGTGTATCCCTAACAACAGTGAGGTGTTAGCCTAGTGGTAAAGTTCTTAATTTTGAAGCACCAAGTTATGGGTTCTATTTTGATTCTAGGTAATGCTAGATTATAAAGTTCTAATTTAACTATATTTCTTGTGGATAAGTATTATTTTAAAAAATATTCAATGAACTATTAGCCTAATGGTAAGACTCTTTATTTAAAACTTATTTAAAACTTTTATAACTCAAGACTATCTACTAGAATCAAACTCATAACTTAGATTTTTCAACTATTTACTAGAATCAAACCTATAAATTGGATTTTTCAAACTAAGAGTCTTACCACTAGGCTAACACCTCATTTTTATGCTAAAAGTTATATTTTATCATTGCATGTGTCCATAAATATAAATATTTAACTAACAATGAGGTGTTAGCCTAGTGATATGGGCTTTGACCTCGTAACCCCATGTCATAGGTTCAATTCTACCATGTGCACTAAGTTATAAAATTTCTTAAATCTTAGGGTGTACCTACATTTCAATTATTTCAAGTTCCAACAGCCCCTATAGATATAAACTTATCAAAATGGTCTAAATAGTATTTGGTATTGCTAATGTGAGGGGTAACAAAACTAAAACAATTGGATTATAAACATTGAGTAGAGGGGGTTTAGAGTTTAAAATATTTTTTTAACAATATTCATCCCTAAGACATATAGTCAAATTACAACTTGATAACTCAAAATTGCCAAGTAGAATCAAATCCATAACTTGGAGTGACCAAATCAAGAATCTTACTAGTAGCCTAATACATATAAACACATCCCAAGGCATATAGCCAACATAATACATTAAAATAATTACAAGAAAATGTAATGATATATCAAGTATGATTTAAACTAGTAATCCATTACATAGAAATATTTGTCAAATAATAAGCTAACCACTTGAGCCACCTCTCAATAACATTTTCTATCTATAATACATAACAAGGTGTTAGTGTAGTGGCAAGAGTCAAGGGTGTTGGAACCTGAAACATTTTTTTAACAATGCTTTCCCCTAAGACATATAGTTAAATTAGAACTTCATAACTCTATATTACCCACTGAATTAAGTTGGAGTTACTAAATTAAGAGTCTTAATATTAGGCTAACACATTATCACAATGGCAAGAGTCTTGATTTGAAAGCTTCAAATTATGAGTTTAATTCTAGTAAGCATAGCTAGCCTATAGAGTTATATTTTTTCTATATGTGTTAAAGGGTAAATATTGTTAACAAAACATTTAGATTTTAGCACCATTTTCAGGACTCAAGAAAGGATATACTATGGATCCATAAAACCATTTGTAAGCCTTCCATAATGCTTGTGCCCTACAAAATATCAAGAGCAAGTAGTAGAAGCTAAAACTATTTCCAAGAATACTTAGTAAAGAAGTTAAAAGTTGGTATAGATCATTGGAACGTAATTCCATTTACAGATGAAATATAATATTGAAGTTTTTAAATGATAACTAACAAATCTATTTATTAGTTTTCAAATTCAAGAAATAGATTCAAAATTAGAAGCAAGAAATACATGAATCACTTGATGTAGCCTTGGGTAGGTATTACTTACCATTGCAAAAATGGCCAACTCATGGCTTCTCCTAGAAAGAGTAGCTACATCACATGAAACTTGAGCAATTTCTTTAATAGTATTATCAGATCTTAGAAAATATATCATAAAATATCATCACTAGTTGATGAGCGGTGAGGTACCCCCACGCTCAACCATACAAATACGAGTGTTACGTGCGATCCAGTTGAACTCCAAGGACTAAGTGCTTATGCACCTTCATAGAACAAGGATGGGTTAGACGAACATTTTCTTTGCAAGCTTACTCGTATGGTGTGATTGTATGGTTAAGTAAACTTGAGGTATATGATTTTTATGCTTTTTATGTTGTATTTCCTGGTGCTAAAGAGGGAAGAAGTGAATTAATTGAATAACAAATTTAATTTAACTAATCAGCTAGGTCCTAACTAGTCCTAACACTAGCATCCATTCCCACTTTCCATACACATCCTGAACCAGTGTAACACTACTGGGATTACCAAATGCTAATCATTACTAGGTTCCCAAGTGTTCCACGCATGCTCGAAGTGGTCATATTGAGTGTGCTTACTTGTGAAAACTAATGAATCAATAAAAGAAACATTAATTAACTAATGAAAGCATTAAAGAATTGTAATTAACATTAAGGGTAAGAAATGAACTATTCTAAATGCTACAAGGTTTATCACAAAGTTCATCTTTATTTCTAGACACAATGTGTGCTTAGGTACACAATGCTCAAATAAATATCTATTCACTTTATGACTCCTACTACAGGCACTCAGAAATAATTCTAACTCTAAGAAGGAAAAACTACAGGGGTTTAGGTAAGGGACTAAGAACTAATGCTAGAAGAAAGTGTGCTTGCCTCTTATTTATAGGCAACGAGACAGGTCTTGACATCAAATGTCTGATATCGCTTGGCAAGATCTGATATCGTGGACCCAATATCGCTGACCCAATATTGTGGCCCCAATATCGTGGCTCATCATACCCCCACAATTGAATGAAAACTTGTCCTTGAGTCCCTTACAAAATATTGGGAAGGTATAGAATTATTGACTGAATGACAATTGACAGTGACATGGGATGACCGACTCAAAGTGCCTAGTGAATGGATCGACAAACATATTACAGCATTGGTGTTCATAACCATTGTGGTGAACACTATACATAGATGACATCCAAACCCTCATTTGATAGCTTGAAGAGAGAGAGAAAAAAAATGAGGCACGTTGCTACCGATGTTGAAACTATGCACCCCATTGTTCATCCATAGCCACATGACCAAACTGGTTCCTTGCGTAAACGCTCTAGCTCTAGTCCATCCTGAGTGCTTCCTCCTGTCCCAATCCATTATTCATGTAATTGCCATCTGCACACAACACAATCACAAATCAGCAAGGGTAGATAAAACCTAATGTAACTGATACCTTGCCTCAATGTAAAGCATATTGGCTAGGTTGTGTGTATGGTAGATACTGGGTTAGAGGTTTATGACTAATAACTACCCAAGGTGTAGGGGTAAGATAAGTATGGAATGGAAAAATTTGTGACAGGGCCCCCACGACTAAGAGCAAACCTCCAGTAGCAATAAGATGGAAAACTTTAAAGAACAAGAAGGATAAGAGAAATAACAACGGTCAAGCCAATAAAACAAAAGCAAAAATGGATGTCATTAATGAGGTGAATGAGAAATAGTTGATTGCAAGAAATGTTTAAGGGAAAGGTCTTAACAATTGCACTAAAAAGGAATGCCAGTGGGTCCTCCCCAAAGTAGGCCCATGCCCTTAATGCCCTAACAAACCTACAAATCAAAGAGTCCGTAGGCTCTTAGAATGACATATGGAAACAATGGTTAAGAATTTACCCATAAGAGTTTTACCGTAGAATAGCAGTGTGTCAACCAAGATATAAACTCATCATAAAATTGGCAATGAGGTGGAATGTGGAAAGCAATTTGGAAAGAGAGGAGAGAATGGAATGAAATCCCAAAATTAAGGTGGTGTAAAGTCCCTTATGTAATATGTGGTTAAGGTGACTTAATAAAATTCTGTCCAAATCTAGATTCAAACTAACCACTTCCAATGATCTTGCATCAATACACTTGGCCAATACATCCTCCTAAAGCAGCAAGAATACTTCTACAAAGTAACTACCATTACAACAAGAAAAGAATAGAAGAGTAGAAAGCAAGAAAGGGCCTTAGTTAGCGAGAACCTTCAGGCATGGGTAACATGTCTTTCCAGTGCCATAACTAGTGCTTGTAGCCCATGTTCCTTTATTATGTCTAAGGGGTGTGCTTTGAATTCCTACCAATTTTTTTTGTGAGAACCACACCATGCAAAGACTTATTTGATTTAGTCAACTTCTTGATATATTAGTCGATAATAGAATGGTAGAGGACTTTATGAAAAACATCCAAGTACCCAAAAGAATAACCAACACAAATGCATGGAATCCCCTTGAGGTCACATCCTTTTCCATCCATTTGAATCTTTCCTTGGTTCGAAGAGTACTAAGGCACCAATTCATTAATAAGTTTACTTAGAAAAGGGACAATACATTTCCAAAACAAGGGAGACCATAGAGTTGCATGGATAATTGGGTGACGTGGACTCATTGCCTATTTTATCAAAAGAAATCATATCTCAGCATCAACATTGAAAGTTAAAGGTAAAAACCAAACATTAGTAATCAACACCATTATAATACAACCCACCATCGTGAGCACTTATTATATAACAAGTAAGAATAAATCAAACAAAGAAATAGTAAAAATTTTAACGTTTGTGTAAAACAAAAATAAGTAAAGAGGAAAAATGTGTAAAATAAAAATATGTAAAACAAAAAAGGAGAAGGAACCGAGGGCTTAAAATGGTTAGCATTGGTGGCCATCTCCCCCACAACTAAGTTGGAATAAGGCAATTTGAAATAAGGAGCAAGGTTGTCCACCAATAGAGGTAGTATTGGTATTGACTATTTTAGGCTCATGGAAGGGTATGATTTTCTAGATGTTGACCAGTAATTTCTTATTTGGGCTTTTAGGTTTATAGATCATCATGACCCCTGAAGGAAAAGTTTCATGAATGATATAAGGTCCTTCTCACAACATTTGAAATTTAGTTTGTTATGGTACATGTGTGGGATTCCAATAAAGAACCTTATCTCCTAATTGGTATTTGACTTTCTTAATTTTTAGGTCATGATGTTGTTTATTAAAGACTTTATGCAATTCATTAGATGACAAGGTGGCTAATCGGTTCTCATCTAGCAAGTTAAGGTTCATTAACCGTTCTTTTTGTGCTAGATTGAGGTCAAGGTTAAGGTTGCATGCTGTGGATAATGTACAGAGCTCCACTTGAATAGGAAGCATCAAAAGTTTACCGTACTCTAACTCATAGGGAGAGTAGCCTATAGGGAGTTTCCATGTGGAGCGATATGCCCAAAGAGCATCATTCAGCTTGGTGCTCCAATCTTTTCTATATTTGCTAATGGTTTGTGTTAATGTTTTTGTGATCTCCCTATTGGTGACTTTGGCTTGACCATTTTCTTGAGGATGATATGGTGTAGTCAGTTTATGCTCAACTCCTAAGCGTTGCATTAACTTTTGAAAAGTTGCACCTATGAAATGTGTACCATTGTCAGAAATAAGTGCACAAGGCATGCCAAATCTGTTTACGATTTGTTGTTGAACAAATCGTGCAACGGTAGATGATGTACATCCATAACAGCAACTGCTTCTACCCACTTTGTGAAATAGTCAATGACAACAACAATGTAGGCTTTTCCATTAGACATTAGTGTGAGAGGCCCCATAAAATCAATACCCCATATGTTGAAGGGTTCTAGGGGTTGAATCCATTTTTTTGGACCCTCCATTCTAGCAGTCATTCCCCCATCGCATTGGCAACGCTCACAAGATTGGATGAAGTAATGAGCATTCCATAACAATGTAGGCCAATAATATCCTACAAGTAATATTTTTATGGCTATTCGTCTCCCAGCATAATGATCCCCACAAGGGCCCTCATGAGCATCTTGGAGAACTCACAATTTATCTACATCAAGAACACACCATCGAACCAAGCCATCTAAACATACCTTATAAAGGTGTCCATTGATTTCCATAAAATATTTGGCTCGGTGAAGAAACTATTATTTCTTTTTAACGTCTAACCCTTGTGGTGTTTCTTGTGTAAGTAGATAAGTGAGAATGCTACTATACCAATTTGTATCAGTGGGTAAGTGATTGTTTATCACACCTGCAAAGAGGAGTTCATCAGGGAAATGGTCATAGATTGGATATTCATCCTCTTTGTTGTCCCATCGTAACTGAGATAAATTATCAGCAACAACATTCTTGGTGTCTTTACGATCAATCATCGTAAGATCGAACTCTTGTAAGATCACGAGCCATCGTATGATGCAAGGGCTCACCATTCGTTTATTCATTAGGAAATGTATTGCACTATGTTCCATATGTACAAATATCTTATAGCCCAATACATAGTGCCTAAAATTTTCTAGTGCAAACACCACAGCCATTAACTCTTTCTTGGTTGTGGTATAATTAAGTTGTGCACCAGCAATACTTCAACTTGCACAGTGGATGTAATAGGATCGTTTTTGGTCATCTAACTATGTAAGTACGGCTCCTAAAGCAAAGTTGGATGTGTCAGCCATTATATGGAACAACTTAGACTAGTTATGAGCTTGTAGAATGGGTGTTTCTACAAGTTTCTGTTTTAAAGTCTAGAAAGCTAGCTCACATTCCCTAGTCCATTCAAAGGATACATCCTTTTTTGTTAATTCAACCAATGGTTTTTAAACCTTTAAAAAGTTCTCAATGAAGTGTCCATAATAGCCAGTATGTCCAAGGAATGATCGAATGTCTTTTACAGTTTCAGGTTGCCGAGTGATTCCTTGGATGACCTTAATCTTTTCAGGATCTACCTCTATCCCTGTTTGTGAAATCTTGTGCCCTAATAAAATGTCTTCTTGGACCATTAAATGGCCTTTTTTTCAATTGAGCCTTAAATTGGCTTCAACACATTATTTTAATACTTCTTTAATCATTCCAACACTTGATCGAAGTCTACTCCATAGGTGGAGAAATCATCCATGAAGACCTGCACACCATTTCCTATTTGCTACTAAAATATGCTCAGAACCAAATGTTGAAATGTTGTTGGGGCATTACACAAGCTGGACAACATTTTTTTTATATGAAAATGTCCCCCAAGGACTTATGAATGTATTCTTGGCTTGGTCTTCTAGTGCTATTTGAATTTGGTTGTATCCACTGTACCCATCCAAAAAACTATAGTAGCAATGCCCTACAATGGTATCTAAGACTTGGTCAACGAATGACAATGGAAAGTGGTCTTTAAATGTTGCCATGTTCAGTAGCCTAAAGTCTACACACACCCTCCATTTACCTCCCTTTTTAGGTACAATAACTAAGGGACTAACCCATTCGCTATCAGCAATGGGATAGATGAACCTAGCTTTTAGAAGTTATTCGATTTTTTCTTTAACCACTTGCTTAAGCTTTGGGTTCAATCACCTTTGCGGTTTTCATCAAGGCTTAATAGAGGGGTCAATGTAAATTCTATGTTGGAATATCCTAGGATCTATTCCAGTCAATTTGGGATATGACCAAGTAAAGGCTTTTGACCATTTTTTTACCAATTTCAGCAGTCTTTCTTTTTGTTGAAGAGAAAACTTAGCGTTAATGATTACCAGTTTTCCATTTTTGAGAAATTTATACTCCATAATGGTGGGCAATGATTTTAACTCAAGGGGCTCTTACTTGAATTCATCAAGGATTTCCAACTTCCCACTGTTGATATTTTTTATGTCAGGACTTGGAAGTTGGCGATAGACTTGCTCTAATGTGTCTATGCTATCAATGTAGGTGCAAGTCAAGCTATCATTTGGTTCCATGCATATAGTTGAATTGTCTTCTTGGTTAGTTGTTAGCCACTGGGTGCCTTCCTATCTTGTGGCTACTACATACAGGCATCTTTGTATGTCAGTTAATTGTGCACACTAGTTGCATGCAGGCAATGTTAAACATTGTACAAACTAGGACTTCTACATGCAATTACACCCTGTGTCATTGTATGTGATGCATGGAACTTTCTTCTTCTTAATATTTTTGAACGTATTTTATTTTGATATATCTAGGGAAAGATCACGTATTCCTAGGTGCACATCAATTGTGCTTAGCCATGCTCTTCCCATTATGATTGGGAAGTCCTCCTTACAATTGTTGACTTGAATCACTAGGAAATTGGCTGGATACGACCATCCACAAACAATGGTGATAATTTCCTCCACTAGTCCTAAGGGGATAGTGATGGACTAGTCAACCAACTCTAAACAAATGTTACTCTTTTTTAGTGGAGGTAGATTCCAAGCTTTATACATTTCTTGGGAGATTAAGTTAACACTAGAACCTGAATCCAAAAGAGCTTTGCAAGGCTCATTACCAATGATTTGCAAATATATAAGAGGACTTCCAGTATCATAGAATTTCCTAGGAATATATCCAACTTTAATCCTATTAGTAATGACATGAGTCAACATGATTGTGTTCATTAAGTGCGATCTTTGGTTCGAAGGAAGCTCCAAAGATTCGAATGGTGGTGAGATGTTCAGAGAATTTTCCGCTTGTGGTTGCAAGGACTTAGTTGGACTGTTGGTTCTAAAGAAAAGTCTCTTCTTTATGTAGTTGTTTAAACCAATAGTAGGTTGAGGATTGACAGCCCTTATAGCATTATGTTGTTGTGGCTAGGTAGGGAGCTTACCTTGCATAACTGGAGCAGGTGGTAATGGAGCTAAGGGTGGAAGAGGTGCGATCAAATGAGAAGGATAGTATGTTTGTGGAACATCTCCCCTAGGAGAAGGAGTTCTATAGTACTCATGGGTTTGGTAGTGAGACTAAGGAGTGACATGACTAGTGGAGTCATGTGGAGAGATTAGCTACTATACATAGTACCCGTATGGGTTAGGTTGACAGTAAGGGTACTGTTGAAGTGGTGTTGGCATTCCCCATGATTGTGGGTGTTGCCACTGTTCATTGGATTGTGGTGGAGTTCCACTTGTATAATACATCAAGGATTGGTGGAACTATATTGGGTTACCTTGAGGATAAGGTAACCTATGGGGTGTTTGCTATCTGTTTAATCATGTGTTTAGTGCATACACCCCAGACTCTTACAGATGTGAGATTACTGGGCAACATCCCTTAGGATGGTCATATTAGCGTATTTCACATCCACCATCATTTTCTATATCTAAATTCACAACCTCTTTAATGATGGAAACTTTTCCCTTACCTTTATTACATGCACATTCAGTTTCTTTCTTTTTTCTCCTTTCTCGATCACTACCTTGCTCTCTAGACTCCTCTACTATTTTGAGAATGGTTTGAAATTTATTATCTAGGGAGCCCCACATTTGATCTACCTTTGCCAATACTTCTAATGCAAATTTCTGAATAGGCAAAGTTTTCCTATTCACCATTTCTTCAAGTGGTGACTCTTCTTCATCCTCACAAAATCTCACTTCCTTCTTTCGGAGGGAAGGATCTCTATTGTATTCCTTCACACTCTCTCTTTTCCTTAACTCACCTTTCTCCTTGGCAACTTGCTCCAACAATCTTTGTACTTGATGGGCTCTAAGCTTGGATAGTCTTCCTTGGGCATAAGTCCCAAGGGTTCTTCCCATTTAATGCCTTATCCCATCTATGAGATGGCATAGTTGTTCCCTCTGCGAGTAACCATGGCTAGGGTAACAATGTAATAATGCATAATATCGGCCCATGGTAGCATCCAAGGGTTTGTGTCCTCCTTGTTTCCATCCTTAGATTTGCTTTCGTAGGTTGGACACTTAGGGGTACATTTGATACTTATCATTGAATAGTTCTAACATGGCACTCCATCGATGAATGGATTCTAGTTCTAAGGACCAGTACCAGCTTTCCACTTCTTTGATCAATGTCCATGGAAACAACTTGAGTTTTTGCCACTTTTTTTCTATGTTTTGCAAGGCACATGCATCGTAAAATTCTTGCAAATGATTTTGAGGATCAACGTTGTATCCTCCTTCAAATCATGGGATATTGTTCATGTCTAATCTTTTGATCCTATTGTCCTTTTGGTGCCTTGTTGAGATCCTAACGGCCTTAGTTATATCTAGCATACTTTGGGTAGCGAGTAGGGGTTCATCATGATCATATTTTCAATGGCGTCTATGATGCCTATGTTGTTCCCTACTCTCCCTCCTTTCGTGATGTGTTTCTCTAGAATTCCCTCATCCCCTTTCTCGACTATTTTTTCTATTATTCCTATTTCACCTACAATTATCCTCAAGGTCTTTTCCTTTGTGACTAGGTCCAGATGCTGAAGGAGAGAGGGAAGGAGATGATGAAGGTGAAGAGGAAGGAGGACTGGCACCATGACGATGCCTACTACCTTCTCTTCGGTGGTCACGGCCTCTGTCACGATTACAATCAAAATGTCCGTCTTTATCATGCATTCATGTTCCTTTTTCGAACCCTTTGTATCTGTCAGAACCAAAATCTGGGTTATGGATAGTTGACTGAATATTTTGATACATAACCCATTGACTAAAGTCAATGGGGGGAACATCATTTTGTGGAAAACCTCATGAGGCAGGTTCACCACCCTCATTTTCGCTTAGGACATATGAGACGTCTTGAGACCACTTCCCCTTTATAGATTTATGATTTCTCTCCTGTTGTAAGTCCCTTTGATGTTGTGCCTCCATGGGTCGATACTCTCTCGAGTCGTGTTCATGCACAACATACTTTACCTATAAGTGTTGAATACCAATTCGTGTGAGAGCATGAAGAAGCATGCTTGGGACTAAGTGATTGGGAGGTAGCACTATGTTACCTTCTAAATCACACCAATGCAGTTGTTCATCCTAGTGGAGGATAAAGGTAAATTTTGGTATATACTCATTAGGATGAACGTATACCACACGAAACTATTGGGGCACTAGCAGGTCATCATGTGTACTATGTCTTCGATTGTTTATTGTGTCAGATCTAGTCAGTGAAGCACTCTCATAAGAAGAAGGAGACATGATTAATTATTCAGTGTGCAATACTTTTCTCTTCTCTTTTCTAATAATTTTAAGATAACCAACCCTAAGGGTTCGTTCCAATGATGGGGAGATTCCTAAGTTATAATTAGTGCACAAACAACAAAGTCCCTAGCAACGGTACCAATGATGAGTGGCAAGGTACCCCTACACTCAACCATATGAATATGAGCATTACACGTGATCCGGTTGAACTCCAAGGACTAAGTGCTTATGCACCTTCACTGAACAAGGATGGGTTAGGTGATCGTTATCTTCGCAAGCTTACTCGTATGGCGTGATTGTATAGTTNGATCGTTATCTTCGCAAGCTTACTCGTATGGCGTGATTGTATAGTTAAGTAAACTTGTGCTATATGATTTTTATGCTTTTTATGTTTTATGTCCTGGTACTAAAGAGGGAAGAAGTGAATTAATTGAATAACTAATTTAATTTAACTAATCATCTAGGTCCTAGCTAGTCCTAACACCAACATCCATTCCAACTTTCTGTACACATCCTGAACCAGTGCAACACTACTGGGATTACCAAACGCTAATCATTACTAGGTTACCAAGTGTTCCACGCATACTCAAAGTGGTCGTATTGAGTGTGCTTACTTGTGAAAACTAGTGAATCAATAAAAGCAACATTAATTAACTAATGAAAGCATTAAATAACTGTAAATAACATTAAGGATAAGAAATAAGCTATTCTGAATGCTACAAGGTTTATCACAAAGTTCATCTTTATTTCCGAACATAAGGTGTGCTCAAGTACACAATGCTCGAATAAAGATCCGTTTGCTTTATGACTCCTACTACAGGCACTCAAAAATAATTCTAACTCTGAGAAGGGAAAACTAAAAGAGTTTAGGTAAGGGACTAAGAACTAATGCTAAAACCAAGTGCGCCCGCCTCTTATTTATAGGTAATGAGACAGCTCCCGACATCGGTTGTCCGATATCACTTGGTAGGCTCCGATATTGTGGTCTCGATATCGCAGCTTATCACTAGCTATATGACCCCTAGCCTCAAACTGAGACAAATTGCACAAACATAAATATAACATAATATTATGGAGTGCTACGGTGAGGGGTTACGACATCGTAGAAGGAATTTGATTGTTTAATTCAAAGAATGCATAAAATATTAGTCGTTCTTTATCTTTTCCATTTGATCCTCCTTCATCTTTTAAAGCCTTGCTTTTAGTCTTAAGTAGTTTATATTTAATATTAAAATTTTTATGTTGCATGTATGCCTTCCTTTTATCTTTTAAATGCTTCATGTCTCCTTGAATTTGTTTTTCTTGTAATTGCTTCTCAATTGAATTTTTATTATAAGTAGCCCCTAATTTTTCTTAGAGTCTTACTTACTTCTTTATTTCTTTAACATGAGTTTTCCCTCCTTCACTCTTTGATGTTTTTGACTTTTCTTGATCTTTAGGTGTGTCTTCCTTATCTTGATATTTTTCTTGAAGATATCTCCACATTTATTTTTTGGTCTTCATGGTTGAAATAGAATCTCTAACTTTATTGCAAATTGGATTGTCACCTATTTCCTTTACAAAGTCTTCTTCTTGAGATACCTTTTAAATTTTATTTTTTAAATTTTTGTTCATGCTTTTTGGTTTATTAGTGCAATAGTATATTAGTCAAACATTTTCATTTCCAAATATTTCCATAGCAGTAATTTTTTGGACTATAAAAAATAGTAGCAATTCTAATGATGTAACTGCATAAGCTCATATCTTCCAAAGTAATGCAAAGTTGATTTTCAAGTTTTAGATGTAAATTTCTAGGAATATTCTATTTCCAATGAAGTAATAATCAAAATAAAACATTACAAAATGAGGAAGATATCATCATTTCATTGATTGTCATTCATTTTTAAATAGTTTGAGAAGTAGAAAACTATGTAATTTGTAAAGTGTATATCTCCTAGATAATATTCAAGCTTTATAGAAAATTTAAATTATGTTGATGAAGTGTCTTCCTTGGGTTGTGTTGATGGGATGCTATCGATGTGATCCCATTGACATGGTTGCATCAACGTATGGTCCGATGCATTAACATGACCCTATCGATGTAGTGTCTATCTTTGCTTATAAATACGTGCTTACTAGTCACATTTATGACATCAATTCATTAGTGTTTTAGCGAAGCTCTTGCATTTTTTTGACTGATAGTTAGAATATTTTCTAAGTGCCCACCATAGGAGTAATAAATGTATAGATCTTTATTTAAACACTAAAGTACCTAAGCACCTTGATGTGATCGACAATAAAGATGAGTTTTCTTCACAAACCTTGCAACATTTGGAAATAGCTTAATGTTTACTTCAAATGAATTTATTATTTGATCAATTTACTTTAATGCATTGAATTAATTAATTAAAACACATAAGTATGACCATTTCAAGCATACATTAACGTTTGGTAATCTTAGTAGTGCTTAACGCTTAGTAACCCAATACATTGCAACATTGTTTAGGATGTGTACGGTATATGGGAATGGATGCTTATGCTAGGATTAGTTAAGACATTAGTTGGTTACTAGATTAGTTAAACATTTCATTGCTTTATTTTCTAGCACTTAGATGATTTAAACAATAAAATATAAAATGATAAAAATGATATGCCTTAGTTATTATTAACCATGCACTTGCACTTCACAAGTGAAATTGAGAAGACAACAATCATGCCCTTGATATTCATTATCTAGACCTAGTGTACTTAGAGAGCTAAAGTCCATGAAATTCAATTGGATCACTTAGTAAATGCTATGATTTGTATGGTTAGGCGTAGGATATACTTGTTTCTTATCATTGGCATCATTGCTAAGGACTTTAGTTAGCCATGTGTGTTATCTAGAAGTTAGTGAAATTATTCAATGATGTTGTAACGAATCTAAAATTCGAAATCATTAAAGATAATAATAATAGTAATAGCACACTATTTTCTTTTCAACTAAAATATCTTTTTCTCATAGGGCTAATTCTCCACCACCATTTGAACATACATCCAATCAACAAAGCCATGAAGGGTCAAAACCGCTAGTGCCCCAACAATGTAGAGTGGTATATACTCATCCCAATGAGTATATGCAAGACTTCACCTCCATCCTACATTAAGATGAACAACTATGGTGCAGGGACATGGAGGGAAACATTGTGTTTTTTCCCAATCAATCAGTTCCTATGATGATGCTCAAAACTCTCATGAGGTTGGACATCCAAGACTTCAATGCTGAATATGTTATGCAAGACCATGAATTTCGGTATTATCATCCCACTGAGGCACAATGCAAGAAAGATTAATAATAGAATATGCATGACAAAGCATCGAAGGGGAAATAATTCACAAATCCCTTGTTCCTACTAGGATAGAAAGAAGAAGAGGATCCCTTTTTGGGGGGTTCTCAATTTACTAACTCTCCTCCCCTTGTCTTTGATGAGGGGGGCTTTGAACCAAAACTTGTAGTCCACCATAAACAATCCTAGTTTGGGCAAGAATGGGTCCCATGACCATGGGGGATTTAAAGGTGGGAGTCAAGGCAAGAATGTGGACAAGCATCACAATGATGACAAGTATGCTAATCATGAACATGACCAATGAAGAGGGGATAGTAGGAATTGTGTTGGTGCTAGCTCTCCTCCCTCTTCATCTTTAACATCCTCATATTCTTCCTCCTCTTAGTCCAACTAAAACCATAGGGGATGTGACCATGATGAAGATGACTAATGGAATAGAGATGATTATAGGGCCCATCAAACTAGTAGAGACCAGGGGTGTGGGAAATCAAGGAAGGCCCACCACCATGAAAGAAGGGATAGTAGAGGACATCATAAGCATCATGGCCACCATAGAGGCTATGACTACATAGCAAACTAAAGTCCCTACCAATAGCACCAATGATGAGCCTTTACTTGCAACTAGAAATATGTTGAATATTACAAAGGCCATGAGAATCCCAACAAGGCATGTGAAAGAGAGAAAAATCAAAAGGTTGGATATGAATAATATCCCCAAGTTTGAAGGAGGGAAGGGTGCTCGAGCTAGGATGAATTCTATTTCGATGATTCTCTTTTTTATTACTATGCTATCATATGTATAAATACCCCTGTTAGCCAACTTTCATAGTAAATTCTATTTATTCTTGACTACTTTCAGTTGTGGGGATCACTTACTAGCCTTGATGGAAGTAGTTACTAACATTATAGGTTGTTGGGTGGCTGAAGGGTTGTGTGAGTCAATGTGGGAGACTAAACCATCTTGAGAAAGTGCTGAAAAGGTATGTGGAGATAAACCTTAGGCTCAACTAGTAGAAAAACTATTTGATGGTCTAGGAAGCCATTGTTTTGGGGCATAGAATTTCTTAAAAATGGATTTAGGTGGATTCTAAAAAGATAAGGGTCATCCAAGAAATTATTTGACAACTAGAAATAATTAAAGATGTGGGGCAATTCCTTGGACACACTAGCTACTATCAATGATCAATTATGAATTTCTATAAGATCACTAAATTTTTGGTGAAGCTAATAAAGAAAGATGCTCCATTTAGGAATGTGAGCATGCATTCCAGCATCTTAAGAAAAAGCTTATGAAAGCTCCAATTCTATAAGCACCTGACTCATCTAGACCTTTCCACATCATGATAGATGCATTGAATTATGCCTTGGAAGCTGTTATCACATAGTTGGATGATCAAAAATGTCCTTACTATATCCACTATATGACCCAAAGTATTATGGGTGCATAACTGAATTACACCACAATAGAGAAAGAATTGATGGTAGTGGTGTTTGCCTTGAAAACATTTAGGCACTGTGTGCTTGGATACAAGGTGTTTGTGCACACATATCACAATGCAATCTAGTTCTTGATGAACAAACCAACAGTGAGCCCTTGTGTCATACGATGGTTGATGATCTTACAAGAATTCAATCTTACGATGGGAGATCAAAAGGGAATCGAGAATGCAGTTGCTGATCACTTATCTTGATTGCAATGGAGAAATAAAGAGGAGAGCCCACTGTTAGATTAGTTTCCTAACAAAATTCTCTTTGCTATGGACATAACTAATAAAATGCCCACTAAATTCAATTGGTGCAATGACATTCTCATCTATCTTCTCACTCAAGAGATGCCACAAGAGTGAAACTACAAGAAGAAACAATAGTTTCTTCACCAAGCAAAACAGTTCATGGAAATTAACAAGCACCTTTACAAGGTGTGCACTGATGGCCTGGTTTATTGGTTTTTTTCTAATGCTGATCAACTACGCATTCTCTAGAACACTAATGAGGGTCCTTGTGGGGGCCACTATGCTAGGAGACGTATGACCATTAAGATCCTCATGGCAGGGTATTATTGGCCAACACTCTTTAGAGATGCTCACCAATTCATCTACTCTTGTAAATGATACCACCATGTTGGTGGAATAATCATTAAAATGAAGGGACCTTAGTAATGGATCCAACCACTAGAGCCCTTTAAAATTTGGGGCATTAACTGCATGGGTCCCATCAAACCCATGTTAAATGAAAAGGTGTACATCGTAGTTGTTATTGACTATTATATGAAATGGGTAGAAGCTATAGCTATCACCCACTATACGTCTTCTACGACTACTTAATTTTTATAAAAAAATGTTATAAATAGGTTTAGTATTCCACATGCACTTATTTCTGATAATGGAACTTATTTTACAAGCACTAGTTTTTTGAAAACTCATGCAACACTTGGGGGTTGAACATAAATCCACAACACCCTACCACCCCAAGTCAATGATTAAGAAGTGGTTACAAATAGGGAAATTACAAAGATACTAACAAGAAATGGTAGTAAATATAGAAGGGATTGGAGCAAAAAACTCAGTGATACCCTTTGGGCCTATTGCTCCACTTGGAAACTTCTTATTGACTACTCTCTCTATGAGCTTGTGTACGAAAAATTACTAACACTTCCTATTGAAGCTTAGCTTTGTACACAATCAACAACTTATGACCTTGACCTTGACCTAAGTCTAGCACAAAAAGAAAGATTGATGAACCTCAACTTGCTAGAAGAGAACTGATTGGTAGCCTTGTTATCCAATGAAGTACACAAGGCATGCAACAAGCAATGACATGACCTTAGAATAAGGAAAGTCAAATTTCAACCAAGAGATAGGATCCTCTACTAGAATTCCACACATATACTCTAATGAACCAAGTTTCAAACATTGTGGAAGGGGCCTTATGTTATCTCTAAAACCTTTCCTTTTGGGGTCATGTTAATATACAAACTTGAAAGCCCAAACAAAAAACTATTGGTCAACATGCAACAAGTCAAACCTTGCCATGAGCCCAAAAGAGAAAGTGACTAGAACACCTCAATATATGGATAATCATGCTCAATTTTTTGAATCTCCTCCTTCCAACTTAGTCATGGAGATGATGGCCATCAGTATTGATCTATTAAAATGGCTCCTTAGTTTTTTTACACATTTTTGTTTCACTTTTTTGTTTTTACACTTTGTTGTTTTACACCATTTTTATTTTACACCATCTTTAGTACATTTTTTTTCTCTTTCTTACATATTTTACTATTTCTTCTATATTTTACTTTATTTTTTTTTGAGTTTTCTATTATTTTTCCTAATGTTTTTTTTTTTATTTTTCTTGATTGCTACCAAGACTAAGTGCAACTGTAGCTATTAATTGATGGTGGTTTATACTATAATGTTATTTGATTGCTAATTTTTGGATTCTATTTTTGAATTTCAATATTGATAACTAAGACATGTTTTCTTTTTCATGACAATAGGTGGTGAGTCCATGTCATCCACCCATCCACAAAACTCTATGGTGTTCCTTATTTTGGAAATATGAGGTTCCCTTCCTTCATGAAACTTTTAGCAAATTGGTGACCTTGGTAGTTTCCAAACTTGGGAAGAATTCAATGGATAGACGTAGGTGTTACTTCAAGGGTATTTGATGTTCTCTATAATTGCTTACCTTCTTGGATGCATGAGTGTTTTCATGGATTTTCCACCATGTCGTTGTTGACCAATAATAAGAAGCTAAAAGCCTTTGCATGGTGTGGTTCCCATTAAAAACAAATAAAAAATAAAATTCAAAAAAAAATAACAAAAATGAAAATTCAAAGAACACCCTTAGATGAGATAACAGGCTACAAGCACTAGTTATAGGAATAGAAAGACATGTTACCCATGCCTGAAGGTCCCCTCTAACTAATGTCTGTCTCACTTTTTGTTTCTCTTATCTTCTCTTTTAGGAATGCTCTTGTATCTTAAGGGGGATGGACCAACCTTGGAGTGTTAATGTGAAGTCACTGAAAGTGGATGATTTTGATTTACACTAAGGATGGTTGTTATCAGGTCATATTAACCATGAAATTCATAAGGGACTTCATGTGACCACAATATGGAACTCCATTTCACTCTTTCTCATCCATCTATGCTTCCCATAGCCCACCTCACTATTGGTTTTTTATGTTTTGTTCAATGTCTTATTTTAATGTGTCAAAATTCTTACGTAGATTCTTACGGGATTTAGTCCTTAACTTTCAACAACCATTAATCACCTATGTGATCCATGGAATCCTTGGTTTAAGTGCATGGAAGGGCATTAACTACATGAGCCTACTATGGCAAGGACCCACTTGCATACCTCTTGGTTAGGATAGTTAAGTTTCTTATATTTAGAAATTTTTGCATTGAAATCATTTGTGCTCCATGTTGATTATGTCCAATTTTGCACTTCTTCCTAAGTTTATCCAATCATTCTCTTGATAAAAAAAACTCCTTTTTTGTGAATTATCTAGCCCTCTTCATGCATATCTTCATGTTAATGGCCTTTTTGGGTCTCTGTTGACTCCAATTTCATGCAAAAACTCTCTTTTTTATGCAAATTTTCAAAGTGAAAATTTCTATCTTTGGTTGTGTCGATGTGGTCTTGTTGACGCAGCCCCTCACATTGACACAACCTTGTATATGAGATCCTATTAATGCAACCATCAAAACCTATAAATATAGCACAACACTTTAAAATGTTTTACCATTTGCTTTAAATGTAAGAGGAGTTTTTACAATTGTTTAAAGCCCAGAACCTTCTTGAGCCCATAACTTTCAAACTACTTGTTTGATTCACCTCATTCTTCATTCCTATAGCTACTGAAGGTAAACTCTACATTGTGGGGGTCACAAACCTTAGTTTTCTAATAAAAAGTTTCCAAGTTCCACAAGGTTTAACCAATAAAATAACATTAAAATCACTCATTTATGAGAGTTAAACCTTCCCAATGAAGTCTCGTAGACATTAAGATAATATAATAATAAAATGACTAATCCACCATGATCACAACTTAGCCAAGTGTAATGAATCCAAGAGATAAGGTACTCAACTATTATAAAGTTATACATTAAATGCTAATCCTTGGTGATGTTGTGATCACAGATGAAATCAAGACCAAAGCACCCATTGGAAGGAAGAATGCCCTAACCAAGGGATAAGTTACCTAGAACTGGAAGGGGCTAGCAGGAGCAGACCCAAGAGCAAGCAACAGAGACACATGCAATGGGACCTCTTTGTGAAAACCCTAAAGTGAAATCTATCTGATAGATTCCAAAAGCTAAAATGGAGCAGTCCCACCGAGATGAGATGCCTAGTCCTAGACCTAACCTTGAGGTCACTTTGATAAAGGCCTATCATAGGCAAATTGAATCTAGGGAGGTGAAAACGTAACTCGAAACTTCCCCCATGTGGCCCATTCTCACTTCTAGTAAAGAATGGTACATGGGTGAAACATACCTCTTCTGGAATAATAGACAAGGTGATGCCACAATGAAGATTAAGGACATCTCCATGTCCTACTCAGTGAAAGCCATTTCTGAGGCCCTTAGATTACTTGAAACTACTTAGTAGAGATATCAACACAAGCAAACCTTGAGGTCAATAAGGAGTGAGTCTATTAGTGCTACGGTGTTAACCATAAGGAGTTTGGTTTTCTCGCAATAGTAGAGTGTACATACTTTAAGATGGTAGGCTACCACCTCCATCCAACAATGAGGCCCAACAAGATAACAACCTTCATTGCCCCTATGTGCACCACTCTAAGCAGAAAATTCCTGGTCAATCTTTGACAATTAATCTATCTAAATATGAAGAACCATTTTAAAGAAAATGAACATGGAAGGAAATCCAAAAATTATGTAGAAGGGGAGGAATAACCCACTACTCTAATGATACCATTAGACATGCTACTTCCACCTCTTGGGTAGAAATGATGAAGGATAACGTCCCTACCAAGGTGATTAAAAAGGAGTAGCTACCACCATCACCCACTCATTAGCAAATAATGCCAAAGTTCCACACTACCATTTAGTGCATGCACAAGCTCAATGAGAAACTCCTGTAGTAGTAGCAAGCAAGACCGACTGGTGGTGAATCCTCCATCTACAAACCAATGTTAAGTCATCTAAATGAATTAGCATGATCCATCAACAAGATGATAGGTTAGCACTAATGTTTTCAACCCAAGGAATGCAAGTGCCCATGAGATCAAATCCTAGTGCCTAAGAGGTAATGATATCCCTCTCTTAATAGCAGCAATTCTTAGAAATCTATTAAAATGTCACTACCTTTTTGGTACGTTTAGAGGAGGGCAAAGGGGAAACTATTCTAGTGATGTAGGAACAAAGGATAGGAAATGATTGTAGAAGTGGTTGATCACAGAGTGGCTAATGCATTCAATGCTGTTATAGCATCTATACAAGATGTTCCTACACTTAAATATGTGTAGGTATCTACAAGAGCACCAAGTGGAAGATTTAGTGCAACCTAGCATGAAGAGTTGTTGGACCAACTGATAGAAATTGGGTAGCCAATTCCATATATCTTTGATATCCTAGAAACCATTTTAGCAAACCAATTAAAGCTTCTTAAGGCTAAGGGAAAATTTTTCATTGCCAACATCAACTAGAAATAGCTCGAGCTGAGATTCAATGCTTAGTTGTAGAAGTTGGAAAACTAAAAACCTGCCTCCTTGATCCCACCATACTTAGCCAAGTAGTATAAAAATTTGAAGCTTTCCAACAGCTTCAACAAAAACTCAAAAAGGCTGAGTATGCAAAGGAGTCGATGGTCTTTGACCAAGCCCTTATTGATGCCACTACCTATAATATTCAAAAGGACTAGTTGGAGGTGCACCAAGAGAACATAAGGCTGATCCAAGAAAACCATTACCTGTGAAATGTTAAGATGTAGAAAGAACAGATGGCTGAATTCATCCAATAGTAGCAGGAGTAGCTTGATAGAGTGAATACTAAACTAAGGAGGTTGGTAATAGAAAATCAAAATCTTTCAATGGAGGAGTTACATGCCCTTTGCCAAAAGTCTACAATTGAAATCACTGCTTGGAAGAACAAGGCCTTGAAGTTTGAAAGGGTCAACAACCACTATAGTGATCAGGATGGTTTGTAGAAGGAAATTAATGAAAAACATATCTAGCTAGCAAAGGCAAAGGTGAATGAGACCCTCCACTAGCTCAAATAAGGAGGCAATGTGTGGTAGCCCATCTTTGATGGATTGAACACATATAATATCAAGGAGATGATAGAGTACATGGAGCTTGCCAACCCCTGTTACTTAAACTTGGCAATGATGACTATTAGAAGGCTAAGGTCAGAGTTTGAGAAGTGACCAACTTGTACTTTCTATATGAGGCAAATTTCAAGTACCAAAGAGACATGGTAGAAGCTTGAGATAGCAAATGCAATACTTGAGATTCTCAAGGTAAATTTCACTGATCAAAGATGAATGGTAGAGAACCTAGCCAAAAGAATGAATGACTACCAAAAGCTACAAAATGCATTCAAGGTGTTCAATATCAAATGCAAATAGTTTACTACCTGGTTTGTTAATGTTAAGGAGTTGTTCCCTACAATGCCCTATGCTTAGGATGTTCCCTATAATGCCCTATGCTTAGGATGTTCCCATACTATATATGATTCTAGGAATAAGAAGGAGAAGATGAAAGCATTACTAGATACTTTCCATCTTCCACCAAAAGTTGCAACTGCAACAAGACAGCCATAACCACTGCGTTAACAACCACATGCACCTAAATTAGAAGGTTCTTCGAATCCTCAAGAGACTCCACCACCTACCGTTTGATTTTCTTTCTCGTATTCAAGCCATCAGAGGGGTTGTGCTAAAATTTTTTGTCATGGTGTTTAATTTTGTTGTCTTGAACACCAATTTTTGTAATAATTGTAAATTTGTACACTTGAGCACTTAGTTTTTATTTGTGTCAGTTGTGTGTTTGTAGTTAATTAATAATCCCATACCTTCCCAAAGTTTTGTAAAGAACTTGTTCCTCCTTTTGTTCACTCAAGGATAAATTTTCATTTAGTCATGGGGGTATGATAAAGTATCTTCCTTAGGTTGCATCAACGTGACCCTGTCAATGCAATCCCATCAATGTAGTTGCGTCGATGCATGTTTTGATGCATTGACATGATCCTGTCAACACAGTATCTGTCTTTGCCTATAAATACATGCTCACTAGCTACATTTATGGCATCAATTCATTAGTGTCTTAGCAAAGCTCTTGCATTTTGTTTATTTGATAGTTAGAATATTTTCTAAGTGTCTACAATAAGAGTGAGAAGTGTACAGATATTTATTCAAATACTAATGTACCTGAGCACCTTGGTGTGACCAACAATAAAGATGAGCTTTCTTAACAAACCTTGAAGCATTTGGAAATAGCTTAATGTTTACTTCAAATGAATTTATTATTTGATCAATTTAATTTAATGCATTGAATTAATTAATTAATTAGTGATTAATTAAAACACATAAATATGACCATTTCAAGCATATGTTAACATTTGGTAATCCTAGTAGCGCTTAACACTTGGTAACCCAGTAATGTTGCAACATTCTTTAAGATGTGTATAGTAAATGGGAACATATGCTTACGTTAGGATTAGTTAAGACATTAGTTAGTTACTAGATTAGTTAAAAACTTAATTAATTTATTTTCTAGCACTTAGGTAATTTAAATGATAAAAATCATATGCCTCAATTACACTTAACCATACACTTGAACTTCATAAGTAAAATTGAGAAGACAATGATCATGTCCTTGATATTCACTACCTAGACCCAGTGTACTTAGAGAGCTAAAGTCTACAAAATTTGACCAAATCACTTAATGAACGTTAGTGATTCATATGGTTGGGCATTGGGTATACTCACTACTAATCATATGTGTAGCCATAATCTCAACTTTCATAGACAACTAGAATCACTTAAAAAGATTGAGAAATGATAGAGGTATAATTGAAATGGAAACTGCCACTCTTTTTGAAAATATAAGTGTAAAAATAATATTGTATGGTGATGATGTTTAATTAATAAAAGGTGATGAACATGAAAGTTGATGATTGTTGATAAAATTATGATAGAATTTGAATGATGAATGAAATTTCTTGATGAGAGAATTGATGATGTGCTATAGTTGTTTCCTTTGAAAAAATCCATGGCCTAAGCATCTATGTAACAATAAATAGTATATGCTCATTACTTTATCAAGGGATTCATGTGTCCCTTGCTTTCATCCTTGGATTTATTTTCTTGAATTCAACACTCTAGAATAAGTTTGATATTTGTCATTAAAAATTTCTAGCATGGTAGTCTATATTCTAATTGATTCTAGTTCTAAAGATATGTATTAACTTTTTACTTCTTTAATGAGCATACTTTAATTTTCACCAATCATTTTTTATATTTTGTAGGACACAAGTAGCATGGAAGGCTCAAAGGAAATGTTGCAGATCTGCATTATATCCTCCTTTGAACTTTGAAATGTTGTTCATGTCAAGTTGCTTAATATAATTATTCCTTAAATGCCTAGTAGGTATATACACTACTTTCCTAATGTTAATCATACTTCAAGTGGCTAGTGGGGGTTCTTCATAATCTTCAAGCTCATATGCTCTATTGTAGTGGTGACCCCTTTGATACTCGTGATGTTTTATTCTCTCATGATTGATTTTTCATTCTCTTTCTTTCTCTTCTTCATCATCTTCTACCTCCTCAAGATGTCTTCTTATTCTATTATCATGTCTCTCATGATATTTTCCTCTTTCCCTATCATGATCCATTGTTATTCATTCTCTCCTATTAGAGTCTATTGATGATTATGATGAAAAGTATGGGGGAGTTGGAGAATGATGTCAACTAGTTCTCCTCCTATGACTCCTAGATTCATCTCTTCTAGATCTATCAAAGGTTTTACGCCTAAAATTCCCCTTAAGTTTAGACTCTACCTCTTCTCTTCCTAAAATTTCTGCATATGACTAAATGTTTGGAAATTAGATCTATGAGTCTAGTGATACTTTTTAGCTTTATATGAATCATCTTCTTTCTTCGTAAGGATGATCATATATGACACATTTTCACCTTTTTCTTACTCATATCTTACTTCAATAATAGCATCCCTTCTTACTAAGCCTCTATTTTATAATATGGTCTGATCATATTCTTAGTAACTTGGTACTCTTCTTGTACATGATCAAGATTTGATCTTAGAAGAAATACTTGAAGCATTGATGGTGCTAAACATTCTAGTGGTAAGACAAAATATTATCTTGTAAGTCTCTCCATATAAATTATTTATCCTTGTGAAAAATAAATGTGAAGTTAGGATAATATGGATCAATATGAACATATAAGATTCTTGTTTACATCAATGCAATCCATTCTTCTCCATTATAATCTTTGTCATTACTTTCGTTAACATTAATAGCAGGTGGAGATTTCACTTTGAATATGAAAGCCATTTTAATGTGGTTGATGCTTAAGTATGTATGTATTTTGAAAAATTATTCTAAGTATGAAAGATAGACTTGATGATACTTGATACAACAATCTGTGTAAAATCAACTAACTAGAAAACATTGACACATCCCCAATAATGACACCAATGATGAGTGGTAGAAAATTCCAACACTCAACCATACAAGTCAAAAGTATCCACATACAATCAAATTGTAATCCATGGATGGACAGTTTAAGTATACTAGTAAGTTGATAGTAAGTTTGTGATCATTGTCTTTTCACTTAAAGTTAGCAAGGCGCAAATTATATGGTTTAACTCTTAGTGCGGTATATAATAAAATGATGTTGTTGGCTCTTAAATATGCTAATTATAAACATAATGAAAATGAATGTAAATTCTATATCTAAGTACAATTAAAATGTAAAGTTATTCTAGCCTAATGGTGATAAGTATCTATTCCTAGTTTTCTATACACATCTTGGATTGATGTAACTATTACCAAAATTACCAAGTAACTTTACTAATGAGCAAATCAAGTAAAGTCAATACTAGGTTACCAAATAGTTAGACTTTACACTCAAAACTAGTTGTACTCATTCTACCTTACTAATGAACATTGGAGTAATAAATGACTTAGGAAATGTCAATGACATAGTAAAGGTAAACAACATGGAAAAGCAAATCTATTCTATGAGATATGCTACAATTATGAAGAACAATTTCAATCTTTATTATCATTCATGAATTATATCTAGGAACAATCCACTCAAATAAAGATGTCGTACAACTATAATTCACCCTACTACGATCATTCACAACTAACTCTAACTTGAAAAAAACAAATTGCAAGAATTTTTTAAAGTATTGGGAAAAAATTATTTTCAACGTGATGGTGGCTTTATATTTATAGACATGACCATGGCCCACTATATCATATCTATGACAATATATGTTAGGCTACGATATTGCATCTACGATATTGTAAAAGTCATTAACATAGAGGTTTTTTTATCACTTATTATCTAATCTTCTTTGCACATGCCCAAACCATCATAATATCATTATTGTAACTTATTTGAAATAGAAGTCACTTCAAGTCTTCTTCTAATTTTTGTATTGTGCAATTTATCTTTTTTGATAATATTTAACATCAACTAAGAATACATATTTCTAATGCATTAATTTATTGTTTATGTGTCTTTTGTATTATCCAACATTCAACATCATATAAGATAGAAAACCTAATTACTATCATATAAAATTTTCCCTTTAGCTTTAATGAGATTATTTTATCACAAAGAACACTACTAGCTTATCACCATTTTGACCATCTTGCCCTAATCCTTTTTTCTTCTATCTTTATTAATTTCACTATATGATTGAAGAATAGATCCTAGCTATTAGAACTATTTGCAATGAAGGACCTTTTGTCCTTAAATTTTTACTTCTATTTCATCATGATGTATGCTATTATTGAAACTGCATTCCATATATTTTTTTAATTCTAATTTTAAGCCCTTTGATTCTAGAGCTTATTTATACTTCTCCATTTAAGAAGCAATATTTTCTCGAGCTCTATTCACCAACACTATTATATGCAAATAACATACATAAAGGAATTTCATCTTGTGTTTCCTTTATTAATTCATTTGTAACAATAGCAAATAAATATGGGATAAGCTCATACCTTGATGTAGATCTACTATGACTGGAAAATCATATGTAGTTCCACAAGTTACTCTAATTTTAGTGATAGCTCCTTCATACATATATTGAATCTCTTTTCTATATTTACCAGGAATGTTTTTCCTTTGCAAGACTCTCCAAATAATATCTTTGGGCACTTTATCATATGCTTTTTCCAAGTCAATGAAGATCATATATAAATTTTCTCTATGTTTTTTGAATTACTTCATTAATTGTTGTATTAAGAAAATAGTCTATATTATAGATCTTCCTAGCATAAACTCAAATTAATTCAAGGGTTAGGCCTTGCTCTATGACTCTTTACCAAAGATTCATAGTATGGCTCATTAGCTTGATCTTTGTATAGTTTGCACAAGTTTGAACATCTTCCTATTTTTGCAGATGGAAATAATAATGCTTTTTCTTTAATTTTTGGGTATTTCTCAATTATTCAATTTTTTAAAAAAATAATTATGTCAACCATGAAACACCTATATATCCTGGTGCTTTCCAAGCTTCTATAGGAATGTTATCTAGTTTAGCAGCTTTTCCATTTTTATCTTTGATAAAGTTATCTTCACCTCAAAGAAGGAAAATTCATTAACCAAAGCAAAATTTGGTTCTTCTTCTTAGATGTCTTCTTTTGGAAATTATTATTTAATAATTCCTAAAAATAAATTCTTCACCCATCTAAAAATTCATTGTCTTTTACCAAAATTGTTTCATCTACCTCCTTAATGCATTTGACATTATCAATGTTCTTAAATTTCTTATTTCTAATTTTTGCTAGTTTGTAAATAGATTTTTCTTCTCTCTTTGTTTCTAATTTTTCAATTAAGCTATCTAAGATCTTATGTTTAGATTTGGCTACTGCTACTTTTGCCTTCTTTGTTTCCATTTTGTACATAAGCCTATTGATGAGTGACAAAATAAACTGTATGCCCAACCATACAAATTCCTAAGAATTTATGCATTTCTGATCATATTCCAAGGATTGTAGTGTGATACCTAGATAGTTAGGCATGATCATAGGTTATTTTCTTTTCAATTATACTTGTATTGGTCTTAGTTTGTATGATTAAGTATAATTGAGACATATGATCTTAATGTTGTTTTGGTCATAACTAAGTGCAAGGATAAATGATATTCTGGCCTAAGGGTGATAAGAGTTTGATTTTCAATTTACCATACACATCATGAATGCTCATATCTATTTGGATTACCAAGAATTATGCTACTAAACAAAATGAAGTAATGACACTACATGAATTACCAAGTGATTAGGTGTTTATACTTAAAACTAGTTGATGAGTGGCAAGGTACCCCTACACTTAACCATACGAATACAAGCATTCATGCACAGTCAAGTCGACCTCTACAGATGGACTAGTTGTGGTATTTAGGTAGTTACACATTGATCACAATTCGTTGTCTTTCCACCTAGACTAGTATTTGCTTTGTCACATATGGTTTAGTCCAAAGTGAGGTGTATGATGTGTTCCTAACTAGTGCTACTCCTAGAGGCAATGGAAAATAACTTTGTTTAAGCTAAGAGGGAATGGAAGAAGAGAATCTAAGCTAGCCTAAGTATGCTGAGCATCTGTCCTTAATCATCCATACACATCTTGGACCTCGTGGACTACTACTAGGATTACCAAGCACATGTCCTAGGTATGCTACTGGGATACCAAGTAGTCACACTTAAATGCTCGTGATTAAGTCGTACTCATTCTGCGTTTAATGATAGGGATAGTAAGGGAGGGTAAAGAAGTATTAATTAAGAAGTAATAAATAAAACTAAGTGAATGTTGCAATGATGAAGTAATCTCAATCTTTATTTTCGGTCATGTGCATGTCCAAGTACATCACACTTGAATAAAGGTTTCGTACAATTACAATCATCACACTATAGGCATGCACTGGGGAAAGGGTTGAGAGAAATTGAAATTGACAAAAAAAAACTCTACTCTAATACTAACTTTCCTATTTCTCTCCTATGTGCCCAACTATGTATTTATAGGCTCACACAGGAACCATGATATCGTGTATCCAATATCGCTAGGGAGGCCACGATATCACATACCCGATATTGAGGGTTTGATATTGAGGGTCTAATATTAGAGCCTAACAAATCATGGTTCATCATACCCCCACGACTGAATGAAAACTCATCCTCAAGTCAAACAAAATGAGAACAAGCCCCATTGATTACACAGTGGATAGGTATGGGATTATTGACTAACTAGGAATTTATTCATGCCACAGTGGAGGATTGCATACAACAAAATTGGGACACAGACACAAAATTACAAAAGTACAAAACTTAGTTGGAACTCATGTGGTTCCAGGTGGTGGTGGTTCCTCCATGGGTCGCTTCCCCTTATCTTATGCTCCAATTTTTGGAATTTGATGGCTCTGAAGGAGTTCCTGGAGCTTTTCCTCTTCAGTTCAGGGGTCCTGTGCCATCCATACTAATGCTCCAATGTTTGATGGAGTCAGCACCTTCCATGGACATGGAAATTGGGGGAACATTTGATTTGCTTTGACATACTAGGCTGCAAACAGTCGTTGTTCCTTCTTGTAGGCTCTAGCTTTATCCTTGTATTCCTAGTAATCTGTAAGCCATCGAGCCAAGTCTGCCATGACATCTTTTTATCCCTAATAGCTGGTTTTGACCACCTCTAACTTAGAATTTTTCACTTCTAACTTCTGCAGTGACTTCTTATGCTCTGCAAATTCTATTTCATATTTTGTGTAGGTGGTAGCTACCTGCTTCTCCAGCTCTGTTCTCAAGCATCCTACTATCAACATGGCTAAATTGGCATATCATAGGTTTGCCAATTCCATGTACTGCATGAGATCTTGTATCTGTAAGTCCTGACTTTTGAGATCTTCTTAGTGGATAAATGCATAGGTGTTCGATATGGCCCACCAATCAACATGTTGAGCACTGAAGGTGTTAATGTGGGCCTTCGCCATATGGATGTTTTTTTCAATGACTTGCTTATACATCCCCACCTGATCTCTAAAGTGTTCCTTTAGTTTTTCATGCCACTTGACCTCATTTTTCCACACGCTTATTTCAATTGTTGTCTTTTGACAGATTATGCATACCTCCTCCATTGCGAGGGTTCGATTCTCTCTGGCCAAGTGATTCATGTCCTAGTTGACCCTAACTAACTATTCTCGTAACTGCTAAAAATTCTCTTCAAGAACATTCTTTTGTTTCTTCACAGTGGTCAACCGAAGATTGT
>MNCI01000828.1:88314-99142 GCA_015680685.1 Gnetum montanum
CTTTCCAACTCTGCCTTTGCATGCTTGACCCTGATCTCTACCATGACCAACTTCCCTTTGGTGGAGATGATGTCTAGTTGAGTTGCTGTGACATCCTGCGGGATGTCAAATAAGGATGTCATCACTTGTCTTGTTTGTAGCAATTGATCAAGAACATCCTCATGCTCCACAAGAGTCATCGAGAGACCAGCCAAAGTTTGAGCATCATGTGCTCTTGTGAAATCCACCAATGGCACAACAGGAACATTAAAGGACTCTTTTATGTGGTTCATGACCACTTCTGTGGCTCTTGATGCATCTTGGTGCTGCATGACCATGACTGTGGTACCTTCACCCATTTTCAATTGCACCTAAAAGTATGCAGCATTTCCCGAGATCTGTTGTGACCAGTGTGTCTCCCCTCCTCTTGGTTGGATGAACACTTTGCCCCATGTGTGATCTATGGAAATCATGGATCATACAGTGTCATCGATGACCCAAAAGGGATTGGCATCATCATGACTTCCCCAACTAACCATCTCAGCGATGGCCCTGAGATGGCTCATCAATGGTTAATAATCCTATGGCGGTGGTGGTGATTAGTCTCTCTAGCCTATGTTGGGCCCCACTTCTTACTGTTGACTAGGACTTGTGCTTGGGAGTTGGCTAGGCCATACAGTTTGAGTTATCATGGGCCCCACCATCTATTCTTGTTCCAACTCTAGTGTCTCACCAGCACTCTTCCTTAGGGCTAATGGCTTTATCAATTCAAAAAATGAAGCATTTTGGGCTCTTCTGGAGATGTCATTGGTGTACCCCAGAATTCTAGCATGCTAGCATAGCTTCCTGATGAGACAAGGGAAAGGCAATGCGAATTTCCCTATCTTTCATTCCTCAAATCGCCTCAAAATTTTCATGAGATACAGATGGGGTAGGTTGACATTAATCTTGCCCATCAATATTGCACTTCATTTGGCTACATACGTTGAGAATCTATTTAATCCTTTAATGGGGAAGATATCATAAGTACCAATCTTGAAATAGATCTTTTGCTCTAGGATCAACTCTCCATACACCTTGTCTTCCTTGTTGTACATCCTTTTCAACTAGATTTTTTTGCACATCAGCATCAGAGCGAGTGGGCAGGTGAGCAACTTTTGGCCCTATATTTGGAAGATTCAACACTTCTGAAATGGCCTTGGAAGAGAAATCTACAGAAACACCACCAATATCAACTATGGTGCCCTCTTCTTTATTGTGCCAAAATTGGTACGTCTCTCCTAGGTACCAGGCACCATTTTTAGAAAGGATAGGTTATAATGGGAACCCTTTGAGTTGGTCCCTAACTGCTTCAAGAGTGAACTCTGTGAAAGGTCCAAAGTTGAGTTCCATGATCACGACTACTAACATGGACCTTTCATGGATCACCTAAATACATTCTGGGGGCAATGCGAGACGTTGTCCTTGTTCAGGTGCTTCAACGACTCCTCTTTTAGCCTATCCTGATTGCACAGTAATAGGAGGCTCTTGATGGATGCTGAATGATTGTGCCTCTTATTCTACACATTCCTTTGGAGACACTTGGCCTCTACCTCTCCTTGGTCGTTTGAACACACCTTAAGAGGGTTCTTATTGTCCATATTTAGGGGCCATCTACAATCACATGGGGCTATTCATTAGTAAGGTTGCTTACAAATTTTGATTTATACCTTACTTCTTGCCTTTAATGAATTTGTTTCTTATTTCATGTAATCCAAAGTTAGGAAATTTTATGAAAATGTCCCCTAAAAGTTTTGATATTGGGCCCAATTCGATTAGGTGGTTCCAAAAATTAATTCCCCTGGTATGAGTGAACAAATAAAGTTGATTTGGCAATGTGTTTAATAGTTTTTATGGTCCTTTACCCTTTACGATATCCTTAGGACAACGATGAATTTTGGAAAAATTATGCGTGACTTGGAGTGTAGCCTCCCCTCACAACTAAGTTGAACACTCTGCATTTAGACAGGTTCAATCGGAATGGGAATCAAAGCGTTAACGAGCAAGTTATGGATGTTGGAATGAGAGGCACGCAAGTTAGCAAGTTCGTGGAGAAAAATTTGAACAACTCCCCTTGCATGAATAGTGTAAAATGATGTTGACATGTGTGGGGGGATTCATATATATAGTTTTAATGGACCCGATATTGCGTACCCGATATCGCGTCGGACTCGATATTAGGTACCCAATATTCCAGCCCATTGAAAATAGGGTACTTAGTAAAATTAATGAATTTCTAAATTTCCAAGGCCACAAATGAAGGATTTGAAGTTAATTGGAAAGGTGCATGGTAACGTTGAATAGACCAGAAGGCGCAAAAGGTATAATGGGATGGAGACTGACAATGAAATTCATGAATAGAATGATGAAAAAGGACATGAGATGGTGCATAGGAACGCTTGAACTTAGAAAGATGATAAAGGAAAGAATAATGTTGGCAATGTGGTACTTAGAGGATAAAATGATGTGATGGTGATGTGTAATGTGTATAAATTACAAGGATTACGCAAGTGGGTCCTCCCCAAAGCAAGTTCCTACCTATGATGCCCTTATGTAACCACCTTAAAAATGTCCATAGGCACTAGAGGGTGAATTGTAATCCACACAAATTTCCACAAAACACACACATACAAATAACACCGTAATGAGGTATGTATTCTATGCGACACAAGACACAAGTCACAAACACATGAACAGCGAGATGAGATGAATTGTAGAAGGGATTGCAGAGATGGGGGTGTGAGGTAACTAACCCAGGGCATAATGAATCCTGAGTGTAGGGTGTGAGTAATGTGTCATTAACCCATCACTCCAAAATCAAGACCAAGTCCATTCCTTCAATCAATGACATCGCATTGTTTCATCCAATGATGGACAACCATAAGAGCACCATGACAGCAAGGTGTATGATCACTTGGTATTTTTTCCAAGGAAGGAGTGTTTTGGAATTTCTTGGCAGCATGTTTTTTTTTTTTGTTTTATTCTTTTCTTTTTCAAGCCGCTTTGGCACTTTGTTCTTTCCAATAATGAACTGGAGAAGCCGCCAACCTTTAGGCATGGATGCATGTCTTTCCAGTGGGACCCCTAGAACAACATTGAGTTTCTTTATTGAGTGCCTTTATTACTCTTACTCTATATCTACAAGGATCTTAGTACAACCAAGCTACATGATAACTCCTACAGATGTCACCAAAGAGAATCCACAAGTCCCCTTGATGTCACACCCTGGCCATTCCTTCTTAGTCCATTATTCTTTGCTTTGGGCATAATGAGCACAAAATTACTTTAAGTTTTAATGATGTTAAGAATATCATCATACCCAGAGTAGGACCTCTTATTAATAGAATCGGTGGGTGGATGTGATGGGCTCGCTGTCCAAATAATTAGTTACCTAAGACTTGATAACATAGAATGACACCTCAACCAACGAGTCACATGAGTTTTTTATTCATAGATGAGATTACCCATAAAAAGATAAAAAGGTAAAACAATAAATAAAAAGATGAACCAACTAATAAAAAAATAAAACAACAAATTAAAAGATGAAAAACTGGAAAACAAAATTTCTAAAATTAAAGATAAGGAAAAATATTTATTAAATTTGCTTGTTAGAATGGAGGATATCCCCCATAACTAAATGGTTGAGCATGGCTAGAATTAATAAATGGAAGGTTAGGGTCCATGCATGTTGGAAATATTGGGACCTGGTCATATCCAACCCATTGGGTGTCTTTTGATGTGGTGGTTGGAATGTACCCAAACTAGGGTTCACACACTTGATTAATGTTGACATAGTGGGGCAAGTTATATGATGTGGTTAATTGATAAGGAGTTGACCCACTATGGCACCTGTGACCATACGATGGTATGCAAGGATTGGTATGTCTCCCTACGTGGCTATATTCATTAGTCCCCATAGTTGTTGGATTTTTGATTGGTGGCCCTGATAAGGTAACATGAGGCATTGGATTCAAGGAGAAGGATGCACCATAGTGTTGACCTTGTGCTGAGTGGGAGGATGCAATGGTCTCGGAACTGTGCGGTCCCTTCCTATGATCATGTCTAAAGAAAGGATGCTTCTGGTGTTGTGGAGGACCTCCACTGCTATTAATAATAGTAGCACAAGGGACCTTCATGGGTTGGTGCTATGGTGAAAAACCTTCTAGAACAATTGGTGACGATGTAGAAGGAGGTGAAGGATGAGATTGTTGAAACTGAGAAGTGTAATGTACATGAGGTGGTGGTGCTGTTGGAGAGGATATGGGTTGATAGTATTTAGGAGAATGATAACAATGTGGTGAGAGAGAGGATGCTGACCCAGTTGGGGAAACAAGATACTGCACTTGATAGGCACTTGGGTTCAAATGATATGAAGGGTATAACCAATTTGAGGGTGGCCTCCCCCATGATTGGGATTTTTACCACTATAATTGAACACAGTATTTTTGTGCGAACTTTGCATGTAACATTTTTCCCCAATGCTCATGTAAATGTGACAATATTGGGCATTGACCTTTGGGGTGATCGTGCAGGCAAATGTTGCAGTGATACATATGATTAGTAGTTGAGTTCTTATCCTTATTCTCTTTAACCCTTCTTTCCAATTGTCTAAGGGTGTGTTTTCCTATTTCTAGGTTCATCATGGTTCTACTTCCAATAGTGTTGGCATATTCTCCACATTTTTCATGTATCCATTCTATCATCTTATTGATCTTTGCCTCAATTTCATCTAGTGATTGTAGTACTGGCAAAGATGGTTTCACCTCCTTAAGATGAGTTGATTTTTCCTCTTCCTGATTATGGACCTTTGTTAAATTGAGATTTTGGTCCCGTTGAGATTTTTCAACATTCTCCCATTTAGCCATTTCTCTTCTTATTTTGCTACCTGCTTAATAAGTTCTTGGATTTGGTGGGTTCATAGCTCGTATAGTTGACCTTGGGTGTACATCCCTAGGATCTCCCTTGTTTCATTATGGAACCCATCTATGATGTGATACATTAGCCTTTCCTCAGAGAACCCAATGCCTAGGCAGTTGTTTAACAATGCATAATATCTTTCTAAGGCCATGTCCAAGGGCTCATGTTGCACTTGTTTTGACTCTTGGATTTTTTTCCTCAAGGCTGACACTCTCAAATAGGTTTGATATCTTTCGTTGAAGAGTTATACCATTGTCGGCCAACATCAAATTGATTTTGGTCTTAAGGACCTATACCATACTTTTTCTTGGCCAACGAGTGTCATAGGAAAGAGCTTAATTTTTTTCCACCCATTATTAATATTCTTCCATACACAGGCATCACGGAAGGCTTGTAAATGATGTTGCAAATCTAAATCATAACCTCTTGAAAATCTAGGAAAGTTGTTTAAATCAAGCCTAAGTAGATGGCTTTCCTTGCGATGCCTATGGGATATTCGAACAGCCTCTTGTATATGCATTAGGCTCTTAGTGGCTAGCAGGGGTTCATTGTCACTAGGTAGGTTATGAATTTGTGAGTTGGGACAATGTTGTCCTTTTTTATGTGCATAGGAGACCCCTGCATAAGATTGAGTACTCCCAACTTCATCTTCATCATTGTATAATTCATTGGTTCTCCAATGAATTGCCTTACTAGTTGTTGCATTATCATAGTCTTGTGAGGGAGACATTGTTGTGAATTTTTGTGTGAACTATTTGCAATTACTTCTTTCTAAAAGATATATCATCAAGGCTTTGTTACAGCAATCTTGGATGATGTAACTAATCTAAATAACTAGCACCATCCCTGGAAACGATGCCAATGATGAGTGGTGAGGTACCCCTACACTCAACCATACGAATACAAGCATTCATGCACAATCTGGTTGAACTCCGTAGATGGACTAGGTGTGGTATTTAGGTAGTTACACGTTGATCATAGTTCATTGTCTTCCTAGCTCAACTAGTATTTGCTTTGTCACATATGGTTTAGTCCAAAGTGAGGTGTATGATGTGTTCCTAACTAGTGCTACTCCTAGAGGCAATGGAAAATAACTTTGTTTAACCTAAGAGGGAATGGGAGAAGAGAATCTAAGCTAGCCTAAGTGCGATGAGCATTCATCCTTAATCATCCATAAACATCTTGGACCTCATGGACTACTACTGGGATTACCAAGTGCATGTCCTAGGTATGCTATTGGGATACCAAGTAGTCACACTTAAATGCTCATGATTAAGTCATACTCATTTTGCGTTTAATGACAGGAATAGGAAGAGAGGGTAAAGAAGTATTAATTAAGAAGTAATAAATAAAACTAAGTGAATGCTACAATGATGAAGTAATCACAATATTTATTGCTAGCCATGTGCATGTCCAAGTCCATCACACTCGAATAAAGGTTCCATACAATTACAATCATCACACTGTGAGCATGCACTGGGAAAGGGTTGAGAGGAATTGAAATTGACAAAAAAAACTCTACTCTAACACTAACTTTCCTATTTCTCTCCCGTGTGCCCAATTTTGTATTTATAGGCTCACACAGGAACCATGATATCATGTATCCAATATCACTAGGGAGGCCACAATATCATGTACCCAATATCAAGGGTCCGATATCAGAGCCTAACAAATCATGGTTCATCACTAGTCATACTCATTCTAACAATTCATTAATATGCAAGGAAATGTAAATCCTAAGCTAATGTGCATTAGGAATTAAATTTCATTTAGATAAATTCTAGGCTAAGTCAAATTGATACATGATATGAAGTCATATCAGTCTTTATTATCATTCATGCCAAATGTCTAGATACAAAGCACTCAAATGGACAATCACTTTGAACAATAGTATGGGCACTCGTTGGCTATTCTAACTTCTATAAAGGAAAACTGAAAGATTTTGGTTATAATTATGACTAAAAATGTACATTTGATGGGGTAGGTGGATGATATTTATAGATTTAATTAGCTGTGCATGCATCGTATCTATGACACCGAATGGAGACATAACATTGCACTCTACAATGTTGTAGCCCTCACAAATACACCATCCCCTCTCCTCCTTGTTCTTCCCCCACCCCTTCTATCCTCTCTTTTTCCATGACTAACTAAAAACTTGTCCTCAAGTTAAACAAAATTAGAATTGAATTTGTTACAAAAATATAGGAAGAACTCAACTAACTAATTGATTGATTGACTAACTTGAGTATCATATTTTATCATTTATTTGATTGGTTTATAAAAAAACATTGGAAATACATTAGAAAAGGTACAAAATTGTAAGTTTTAAAAATCTAAGCCAATAGTAGGACTTCACATTATTCTAGGCGATGGTAGCTTCTTCTACTATGGTGGCTCTTGTGGTGGATTGGTGACCTGATCTTCCATGTCAAAATGATTTAGTGTGGCTTGCTTGATACATTTCAACATATGTCCATGGATATTTGATGGTCCAAGACAAATTGGCTAAATTTGCAATTGTTAGAATCTTCCACAAACATGATAGATTTAAAAACATCTTATTCTCTTGTACAAATTAGGAAGCAAATAGTTTTGACTTAACATCAAACGTTCTTGCTTTTTCTTTTAGCTCCTAGTATTTTGTTAATCTTTTTGCTAGATTCTCCACAACATTAAGTTGTTTAATTTATTCTGCTTAGAGAACTTCTATCTCTACCTATGTTACTTGTAGCTTCCTCTTTTTCTTGTCATGCAATTTTTTCTCATGATCCAATAATACAAATGTTGTTGTAGCTTGTTTCTCCATATCATTTCTAGGATGGTCAGTTATTAACATGTTGAGATTTACATAGTGAATATTGGCAAGTTCCATATAATGTATTAGTTCTTCTACTCATAGATCCTTGATTTTAATATCCACTTGGTGAACATCAAGATTCCATAGAGAATACTTTTCTAAGTGGCATATGTAGTTTGTTATAAAGGAGCATTGATGCAAGCCTTCATTTTTCTTATTTTCTTATGGAGGCCCACCTATTCCCTATAATGTCTTTTAAACATATACTACTTAATGGCCTAATTTTTCTAGATCCCAATTTTAATTACGAATATTTGCTACAATGTATGGACTATCACGATGGATAAGTTTTAATTTTTCCTTACTAATCTCTTAATATCTACATTCGCCTTGATAAATTTCTCTCAAAGGTGACTTAGCTAAGTTTTAAATTATTCATTCTCCTATGCTATTTGCATTATGCTTTGGTTCCCCATTTTCATCTCCTTTTTCTCTTTCTTAAATATGGTGATGTTCTTTTATAAGTCATAAGCCTTAGTATCAATGATAAATGCATCCCATGCAGCCTTCTTCTATTGGACTTTCTCAATTTTGAAGTTATCAAGAAATTTTGGTGCCACAAATCTAATTGGATTTTATAACTAAATATGTATTTGGGCATCCTCATCCTATAATTATTAAACGTTTGATTTTACATGCTATAATTTGTCCTAACTGCACAATAAGTTTTCTTAATCAGAATTAGTTTAGATTGAACTGTTGTGATAGTCTTCGGGA
This sequence comes from Gnetum montanum, assembly GCA_015680685.1. NCBI lineage: Eukaryota > Viridiplantae > Streptophyta > Gnetopsida > Gnetales > Gnetaceae > Gnetum > Gnetum montanum. Next base: position 96,827 of record MNCI01000828.1, read on the forward strand.
TTTCAAAAATGTCCTAGAGGATGTGTGATGAGTGGCGAGGTACCCCTACACTCAACCATACAAAACGAGCGTAGCACGTGCGATCCGGTCGAACTCCATAGACTAAATGCCTAAACGCCCCATGGAACACTTGGGGTTAAACATTTGTTGTCTTCCCAGACTTACTTGTTGTTGTCACGGTGTATGGTTAAGTAAGTCCGAGGTATATGATTTTTTTGGTATTTTACAGTTTATCTCCTATGCTAAACAGTGAAGGGTTGAGAAACTAAAACTAACTCTAACTACAGCACTAAGTCCTAGCGTCAGCATCCGTTCCCACTTTCCGTACACACCCTGAACTGTGCAACTGTGGCTACCAAATGCTAATCGTCTCTAGGATTACCAAACGTAACGCACGTGCTCGAAGCGATCGTACTGAGGCACTTCACTAACCTAAGTGTGACAAGCAGCCAATTCCTTGACTAGCCGTACACATCCGTAGATGCTCGTAATCAAGTCGTACTTGTCCCACATTCTAGGAGGAAAGGGTGAGAGAATCTAATCGCGATGAGTAGCCGATTCCTTGGCTAGCCGTACACGTTCGTCAACGCTCGTAACCAAGTCGTACTCATGCCGCGTTACTAGGAAAGCAATAAATAACATTAATTAAACCTATCCATGCACTGCAAGGTTTATCCACAAAGCTCGTCTTTATTGCCATACACAACTTGCGTTTAGGTACAAAGCTGCTCGAATAAATAACCGTTCACTTGGGGGACTCCTACTGCAGGCACATGAAAAATATTCTATCTCTGGGGTGATCAATCCGCCAGAGCTTCGCTACTTTACGCCTAGGATGTCAAATGAGGGGAGTTCTGCCTCTTATTTATAGATTTGGCGGCGGACCGCGATAACGCGTACGCGATATCGCAGGGAAGGACGTGATATCGCGTATGTGATATCACAGGGGATGCGATATCGCGTCGGCCGCAATATCGCGTTATCCGCATCTCATCATACCCCCATGACTGAATGAAAACTCGTCCTCAAGTTTCTTACAATGATATCAGGTAGGTATGGGATTATTGAGGGGAATGGAACTAATGAAATGACATGTGAACGGTTCATTATCACAAGACTTGACAAAACTGGTGTTCATGACAACAAGGGTGAACACCTTATTACAATGACATCAGGTGACATTTGGCAGCTGAGAGAAAAGATGAGAGAGAAGAGAAGAAAAGAAGACAGAAGAGTCTTGCTACTGCCAACGCCTAGATTGTGCCTTCCATTGTCCATCCGTAAGCACATCATCCATTCTACTCCTTGTATAGCTGCTTCAGCACTGCTCCATTCCAAGTGTTTGCTCCAGATCCAATCCGTTGTTGTATGATTGCCATCTACACACACAACACAATCATGTATTAGCAAGGGTAATTGAATCATTAAGTAATTAATACCTTGCTTCGATGTAGGTTCATTGGCTAGGTTGTGGTATGGCTGATATGGACCTGGGAAAATGTAGATGATGACTACCGAAGGTGTAGGGGTTAAGAAGAAAAATGAAAAAATTCGGGGCGTAGGAGAAAAATCAAAAAAGTAGGCCCCATACCGCCATGACTAATCGCAAACCTCTGGTAGCGTTAGAATGGAGAAAGAAAAAGAGTAAGAAAGATAGGTAAAAAGGGACAACTATGGCATTAGTGAAGTGGATGTCAAGGTGGAAATGAACAAAAATAAAATTAATTGCAAAATGTTAAGAAAAAGAAGTTAACTAATGTTCCAAATAGGAATGTCAGTGGGTCCTCCCCAAAGCAGGTTCATGCCCTTAATACCTTGACAAACCCACATTCAAAGAGTCCGTAGGCTCTGGGAATGTCCTTTGGAACAAGAGTTAAAGTCTTAACCGGAAGAATTTACCAAAAAGAAAATAATGCATTAACCAAAATATATACACTAATGATATAACCGGCAATGGGGTGAACAATAGAGAGAAAGATGGAAAGAAGAGGATGGAATGGAATCCCAAGGACAAGGTGGTGTACAGCCCCTTGTGTGTTTTATGGTTAGTGTGACTTGACGAATCTCATTCCAACTTAGGCCTCAAACCAACCACTTCCAGTGACTTCGCATTAATGCATTCGGTTAAACCATCCACTTGGATAATGAGGATGCATCGTCAACGAGCCACCACCATTCCAACGCAACAAAGGAGGCAATGAGAAGCGAGAAGGGCCTTAGTTAGAGGGAACACCTTGGTTCCATAACTAGTGCTTGAAGCCCAAAGTTATTTCATCTAAGGGGTGTGCTTTGAATCCTCACTTTGGTTTTTTTTTT
>MNCI01000828.1:106166-123561 GCA_015680685.1 Gnetum montanum
CTAATCGTGATGAGTAGCCGATTCCTTGGCTAGCCGTACACGTTCGTCAACGCTCGTAACCAAGTCGTACTCATGCCGCGTTACTAGGAAAGCAATAAATAACATTAATTAAACCTATCCATGCACTGCAAGGTTTATCCACAAAGCTCGTCTTTATTGTCGTACACAACTTGTGTTCAGGTACAAAGCTACTCAAATAAAGAACCGTTCACTTGGGGGACTCCTACTGCAGGCACATGGAAAATATTCTATCTCTAGGGTGATCAATCGACCAGAGCTTCGCTACTTTATGCCTAGGATGTCAAATGAGGGGAGTGCCGCCTCTTATTTATAGATTTGGCAGCGGACCGCGATATCACGTACGCGATATCGCAGGGAAGGACACGATATCGCAGCTTGTGCAATCCGCGTCTCATCAATATGGCTAGTTTGAAATAATTGGTTGAAGGTATCTTTGTGCTCTAATTTATTAATCTACAACCTCCTCCAATACTTGTAGGCTCTTAAAAATTCTAGGCACTAATAAAGTCAAAAATGGGAGCCATAGTAATGTTCAAGGTAGTGCTCACATATTTTGCAACATTCTTAGTAGCATCTTCTTGGTCTTCATGGGGCATAAATAAGATTTTGAACCCATCACTAGATGAAAGGGTAACCTAGAATGTGGCCATTATAACACCCTATCCTACTACATTCAGCTAGGATGAAGCAATGCCTAGGATCACTAGTAATAACACAATAGAATCATGAAGATACATTAAGACTAAATCACACTATATATATATATATATATATAGAAGCATGAAGATATATATATATAGGATCACTAGTAATAACACAATAGAAGCATGAAGATACATTGAGAATAAATCACACTATATATATATATATATATATATATATATATAGAAAGGTCAAACTATATAAAAATCTATGCCAAATCAAAGACTAAGCATACACTTCAATTTATAAAACTGCATGTCTCTATGTAAAAAAAAAAATTTGTATTACTATACAAAACATAAACATCATCATATACATAAGAGCATAATGAGGATCATGCAAGTATAAATACTCCATAGAAAACTATACATTGAGATGGACATCAGCCAATCCACATAGACATCCCTCTCATTAACTCTCTCAGTGCTTTCCTACACTCCTACAACCTCCACTAATAACAAAGTAAATTCAATATAAAACTAAGTGGAAAGCCTTGATACTTTCCCTACTAGAAGGTCAACAAGTGCTACTCAGGAGAAAAGGAATGGGATACAAAGCAAATTGCATCAATTATTAATCTCACACATGTACATATGATATCAAATACAATATTAGCACAATCATTCATGTATACATTGCACAACACCATATGTATTTTTGTATTAGCATGTCCATGCATTCATATCCACATCATATCATTATGTATCACACAGACCATACATTCATAGATCAATCATAAGATATATTATTATCACTATAACTCACAAAATGATACTAACATAACATAATCCATGTAGTCACTATACCAACATATACATATTGTTGATCGAGAACTTAGAAGGGATGTTGAATAAGTTCCCCAATTGAAATTTCACCTATCATACAAAAACACCAAATTTTATTCGGTTCCCCAACTTAGGTACTTTCATACTTGGAGCATAGAATCCATGCATACCTCTAAACTTTGTTTCTTAATAAAATGTGGTTTGAAGGGTACCACATCCTATACAAGCTCTGAGCTCCACATCGGAGTGTGCCATCACTACAAAACCATTCAACCCCACAAGATTCCAACAAGCTCAAAATGTGGTTTCAAGGATCCCACAACCTTTACAAAATTGAGCTCCACTCCAAAGTGTTTTGATGCTAAAAAACCACTCAAATTTGTAAGGTCCCAACAAGCTCAATGAGGATGCCTTATTGCAAGAAGCACATAAATCCCATAGGGCTACATGAAAAAGAAAAAGACACAAGGAAAGAATGTAATCAAATTTACAAGTCCTTGTCATTGAAGCTCAATACTACATACAACCAAGAAAATGATGTTACAATGAATAAGAAGAATACAATAGCATAGATGAGAAAATAATTGATTTAATGTCAATAGTGCTTACTCAATTCCAAAGAATTTGGTATCTTTTTATAGCGTCGAAGTTTCTGAAAACTCCTCAAAATTCATGCAACAACTATCCAACGACTAGTGTAGATGTCTTCTTCAAAGTTCAGACGTCTACCTAAGATTAGCCTTAATTTAGGATAGACATATCATTGGAAAATGGAATCTCTTATGTGGGACATCTCTAGGGAGATGTCTTCTCTAGGATAGAGACATTTACTATTTCTAAGAGATGTCTCCTCAACTTTTGGGCTCTTTCTTTTGAGGCCTTCTCTCATTAATTTATCTTCTTCCTAGCCCTTAGAGCATCTTTATTTAGCCTTCTTTTTTATCCATGCTCTCATCTTGGCCTATGTAGTCTTTACTCTATCTTCTCATTATATATCTTTTTTCTCTTGAATCCTCAATTCTCATATGGAGTTCTTGTTCATGTCCCGAAAACACATCATCCACAACAAACATTCTATGTTCTCCATTTTCCTTAAGATTTTGACATACCAAAAGGTCAACAATCTCCCCCCCCCCTTTGGTGATGTCCAAAACTTAAGAAAATGGGTTAGTAGATCCCAAAATAAATTAAGCTAAAGATGATGAAAGATTTCAAAAGTGTATCCTTAATACAACACACAACTCATTAGTCATTAAGACACTTGTGAATTTTTGAATGTGGACATTTATGACCAAGAACCTAGAAACAAGAGCATTAGTACCATCATAATGTCAAAACTCTATATTTAGAAAGATAACCATTGATACCATCATAAGGTCAAAGTTGTTCAAATATATTCATCAAGTATGTTCATAAATAATGTTGCTCATGACACTTGTTCAAATATATTCATAGGATTCCAAAGTTTCTCAATCCATACCAATGAGGACACATAGATCACAATCATATTATAAGTCACCACATTTATCACAATTACATATGAAATCTAGGATAAGATCACCATGAGTAATGGATTAATCACATTTGATAACTATATGATATTTAAGATCATCATTAAATTCTTCCCCTTTTTTGGCATCATCAAAAAGGAGTAGAGCCTTACAACTAGCAATAAGATAAATCAAAAGAATGCACAATCCAAGTAAGACCTCATAAAAATTTCTTAATACATTTCCATAACCACAAAACTTTCATATGAATAAGTACATACATACTCAACTTATAAAATACATGTCAATTTCTAGATCAAGAGATAAAGAAATTTTTATTGTGTCCATATGGACCACATGTATCTTAGGGAAGCTTGAGGTATATTATCCATTTCAAAACTTCCTAAGAAACATTCATAATTTTAGAATAGAAGTGTGAGTACTTCATCTTAACTTAGTAAGAGTTGTTTAACAACAAGGAACTTAAATACTCAAAAGAATATATATTCATGATATGTAAACTATCATAGAGATATATTCAAATGAATTCCAAATACTTGCACAAATGATGATCACTCTTAGGCAACAGAAATATTAAGGATTGAATTAAAAACATTTTTCTGTTTTACCTTTAATTTGTATCAAACGAATATACCTTTTATTTCCTTCTTAAGAATTATATCTTAGAGAAGATCTTCATAAACCTCCCAAGTATTGATGCTTCATAGTAATTCATGAGGTCCAAGATCCCCCTACATATGTGCTTACCTTTTCTTTAACATTTTCAAAACCTAAAGCTAATTTTGCATAATCTTGCTTATTTAAGAATATTAAGTAATCCAACATGATTTAGAGAAAGACAAAAATATTAGAAAAAAATTAATGGGCACAAATCATAACAAATTTTTCTTGCTTGATCTTCCAACTATGCCTTTCTTTATAATTTTTATACAAAACTTGGCCCAAGTTTTCATGTTAGTAGCATCTTATGATAAACATGGATACAATGCCATTCTTGATTCTCAAATTCAAATATTCTTTAAGAATAAAAAATTTTAACTAAATAATTCATGAGATAACATGAGAGATAGGCATACTACTTTTATCACTTTTTCTATGAATTAAGATATATGTTTTCTTTAATGATTAATGAAGTCACAAGATATTCAAAAATTGACCCATATTTTAACTAGCAAGCAAGGAAATAGAAACTTATCATGACTTAACTTACTTGCTTATTGATGTAAGAAAGACTAATGAAGTTTGAGATGAGAGCCTCTTTCATGGAGTTCCTCTTATGCACACTTCTTCTATTTCCAATGAGTGGCTCACTTTCACAAATATGTTGAAGAGGTTTTTCTTGTAATCGTCTTCTTTCCTTTTTACTCTCCATACCTTCTTGACACCCTTATTCTTTTGAGTTGTCTTGATTCTCTTATTTTCCTGCATAGATACCTTTCTAGACACATTTGGATGAGACCAAGAAGTTTTATGATACTTCCATGTGCTCATATGATAAAACTTTAAATTGCAATTCCATTGCTTGTGTCCAAATCTATTACAATAAAAACACTTAACCTTTTTTGTTGAATTTGTCAAACCTTGGAGTTACCCTTTGGTTACCTATAGTGCTAGTAGTTACCTCAATCTCTAAAGTGGTCTCTTGTTCAGATGAGGTTGTTGTAGATAGTTTCTCCTATTGACAACATCCTAGTCCACATTTTTCAATTGGACTTCTTCTGTGGCAAAGAACTATCTAAGAGATTCTTTTCCTTTGACTAGCCTCTCATTTACAAGTTTAGCATATGCAAGTTCTTCCTTAATCTGCTCATAGGATAGGGTTAGTTTTTCATTCTCAACCCTTAGTTTTAGGGTTTCTTTTATGAGATTCAAAACTTTCATATTTAATAAAGAGATATCTTGATTCTTATTTTTTTAATTTCTTATTCAACTTTATACAATGATTTTCAAGAGATAGAAGTTCATTACACAAGAGACCATACCTTTCTTCATTAGTTTCAATTTGATCATCATCATTAGAAAGGCTAGCATTGTCATCTATGAGAGCCATACAACTGATATGTGAATCTTTTAAAGTATTATTCACCTCTTCTTCACTTTACCCTTCATCATCCTAGCTTGTGTAGAAGTTGGTCTTTTTTTGTATCCATATCATTCCTATCTTTCTATTATAACCTATCATTACTAGGACATTTGGAGGTCACATGGCCTCTTCCACCACATACCCAACATTCTATTGAAAAAACTTTCAAATTATAATTTAAAAATTTTTTACCTCTATTCTTACCTTTGGAGTTGGATTGGTTGGGTCCTAATTAATTGAGGCTTCTTCCCTTTCTTGCTAGAAGCCTTTGAACTTTTCTTGATAAAAGAGATATTTCTTCTTTGTTGCTCAAATCCTATTCAATTAGTTCTTTCTCTTTGGATCCTAATTTTAAGGCAATGGGTTTTTCTTTTAGTGCTTCTTCTCTTAAGAAATTCATTTCATAAGTGATGAGAGCACTTTGGAGTTCTTCAAATTTTAAGACTAAAAAATTTCTAATTTCTTCCATAACTATAACCTTAAGTCTAAACTTGGGTTGTAGTCTTCTAATCATTTTAAAGATTACATCACTTTCAAGTAAGTCCTTACTTGTACTCCTAGCTGCTACAACTATATCATTTACCTTCAAATTTTAATTTTTTATCTTTTCTCCTTCCCTCATTTTGAGTTTTTCATACTCACTTTGCAAAACCAAGAGTTTTGATTATTTAACTATGGATGTGCCCTCATAGGTAGCCTCTAAGTTTTTCCAAATTTCTTTAGCACTTCTACATCTAGCTATTCTATTAAATTTAGATTTATTTAATGCACAATATAAACAATTTTTTCTTTACAATCATACATAAACTTATCTCTTTCTTCTAGTGTCCACTTGCTTTGTGGCTTAAGGGCCTTTGATGCACTATTGACAGGTGGTGTGTAACCTTCAAGGACAAACTTCCATACCTCAAACTCCATTGACTCAAAAAAGCCTTACATCGCTCTCTTCCTATAGGCAAAATCAAACCTGTCAAATATTAGTGGTTTTGTGTAGGATGTTCCCTCCATAATTCACTCTTTGAAATTTAAAGACAAATGTAAGAGCATCGGGCTCTAATACCACTTGTGAATCAATAACTTAGAAGGAGGTTTGATTAAGTTTCCCAATTGAAATTACACTGGTCACACAAAAACTCCAAAATTTTACATGGTACCCCAACTTGTGTACTTTTGCACTCAAAGGGTAGAATCTATGCACACCTCCAAAGTTTGTTTCTCAATAAAATGTGATTTGGAGGTCACTACACCCTATACAAGCTTTGAGCTCTATAGTAAAGTTTTTCATCGATGCAAAACCACTCAACCCTGCAAATTTCCCAACAAGCTTAAAATGTGGTTTCAAGGATCTCACAACCTTTACAAATCTGCTCTAGAGTGTTTTGACATTGCAAAACCACTTAACCTTGTAGGGTCTCAACAAGCTCAATGAGGATGCCTTCTCACAAGAAACAGATCAATCCCACACGGCTACAAGAAAAAGAAAAAGACACAAGTGATGAATCATTTGTAATGTCGCTTTGATGAGCATGTGTCAATGCAACCCCATCAATGCATTTGTGTTAATGCATACCCATTGACATAGGAAAAGATGCATTGATGCATATGTGTTAAAGGAGTGTCTAGTCTTACCTATATAAATGCATACACCCATCGCATTTATGGCATCATTCATTTAGTCGCATAACAAAGTTCTTGTAGTTTACTTTCATAACAATTAGAACATTTTTTAACTACCCATAATAAGAGTTGAGTAGTGTATGAATCCTTAATTGAACACTGATGTACCTAGACACTTCGATGTGAACAACAATAAAGACAAAATTCTTGATAAACCTTGCAATGTTGGAATTAGCATAATGTTTACTTTAATGTACTTTATTGTTTATGAAATTTACTTTTTTGCACTTAGTTAATTAACTAAATACAAATAATTAATACACATAAGTACAATCACCTCAAGCATATGTTAACACTTGGTAATCCTAGTAGTACTTATGCTTGGTAACCTAGTAGTGTTGTGATGTGTTTAGGATGTGTACAATAGGTAGGAACATATGCTTATGTTAGGCTTAACTTAAGGCATTAGATAATTGTTGGATTAATTAGCATTTAATTACTTTATTTTCATGCTTAGGGTGAAGAGATAAAAAATATAAAAGTTATAAATATCATGTGCCTCGATTACACTTAACCATGTCATTATACCTCCATAAGTGGAACTAAGAGGACAGCGATCACATCCTTAAGTTCACTGCCTAGATAATGTGTACTTAGAGAGCTAAAGTCTACAGAATTTAACCAAATCACTTAGTGAATTTTGGTGATTCATATAATTGGGTGTAGGGACAACATGTTGCTCATCAACAAGGAAAGAATGTAACTAAATTTATAAGTCCTTGTCATTGAAGCTCAATACAACATACAACCAAGAAAATGATGTTACAATGAAGAATAAGAATACAATAGCATAAATGAGATAATGATTGATCTAATGTGAATAACACTTACTTAATTCCCATGAATTGGGTATCTTCTTATAGCCTGGGAGTTTTCAAAAACTCCTTGAAATTCATGCAACAGCTACCCAATGGCTATTGTAAACATCTTATTTGAAGTTGGTACATCTACCTAAGATTGGTCTTACTTTTGGAGAGACATTTCACTAGAAAATGAGACATCTCTAAGGAGACATTTTCCTTAAGATAGAGACGTCTACTATTTTTGGGAGATGTCTTCTCAACTTCTAGGCTCCATCTTCTTAGGCTTTCTCCCATCAAATTATCTTCTTCCTAGCCCTTGACCATCTTCATTTGGTTTGTAGACTTAATTTTTTTTCATGCTCTCATCTTAGCCTATGTAGTCTTTACTTTGTATTCTGATTGTAAATCTTGTTTTTCTTGAGTCCTCAGTTCTCATGTGGAGTTCTTGTTCATGTCCTGCAAACACATCATCCACAACAAACATTCTATGCTCTCCATTTTCCTTAAGGTTTTAACATACCAAAAGGTCAATACATATAATCCATAAGATCACTATACCAACACACACACTTTACCCATATTATCACTAGCATATTGACACTTTGTGTAGCATGTGAAACATTACCATAAGTACTGATAATTAGTCATATGAATGTAGATCTTTTATGAGTCCTTTATATACTTGATCAATATTAGGATTCATCAAAATCTAACCTATAATCACTAGCCTTCTATAGAATAGGCTATAGGAACATACACACCTATGCCATGTACCAACTGTGGGGATGAACACACCTACACTCTTTCACTCTTAGAATGAGGCCTAAGACAAGCACCTCAGTGATGCATCATAGTGAAGGTCAATCTAGAACTACCTTCAAGGTACCTCATCACCAACCAATCCACATCCTTGTGTTGGCACCATCCACCAATGACCACCACAAGCATCATTTTGAAGACATGTATCAATCTAGGCTAGCTTAAGTCATCACATGTCATAAACACAACACATTTGAAACAAATATAATATAACTACATATATCCACCAATAATAGCCACACTTACTCTATGAATACCATACCACAACATGACATAACAAAATTATATGCTACAAACATACTCCTTAAACTACATATAATTTCATAAAAATGACCACCATTATAACCTTCAAAATGATAAATGCCAAAAAAGAAAACAAATTCCATGATTAAAAAGAATGTTAAAAGATTATCCCAAAAACACTAATTTCATCTCAATCAGACTCATAAAGATAACTTTATGTGTTTAGAATTTAATTAATAAATAATAATATTTAATTACAACCAGTGATAATTAAAACTCCAAGAAACACCCACACAAGAACATACCCCTAAAATATAATATCAAAGCCATGTTAGTCCTTTAAACATCATATCTAATACTCCATTCCCATCGTCTCATTCATCACATATCTATTTATAAATAATCTACAAACAAAACTATAAATTTTGAGTAATCTACAAAAAAAATACCTCCAAAGTCAATCTTTAAACTATCCACCCCACATACACACATTGCATGATGATATATACTAATCTAGTATAAAAATATAGGGAAAGGGTAAAAATAACCCACCAATTAAATTTTTCAGAGTAGAGAGTCTAAAACAAGTATAAAATCCTCAAAAATATAGCAAAACTCCATTTCGCTCCACACAAATTTTGTACCCACATTGATGCAACTGCAACAATCCCAAATCTAACCTCAGAGCAAAGAAAAATCCATCCACAAAGCTAAAAATTTAGAAAAAGAGCTGAAAATGGAAGAAGATAAGAGAAATTGGGAAAGAATATACTTAAACTTGGTTTCTTTTTGTACAAAATAGAAAAATAGAAAACCCAAGTTCTATCGGTAAGTAGTGCCAAAGGCAATGTATTTTTATTTTTTTATTTTTATTTTTTTGTGATATATATATAATGTTGTTACATTATGCACATCATATACCATTAGAAAAATAACTTACATTTACTTTTTTAATTTTTTTAAAAGAAATATTTTCATAAACCCATTTCTTTTATTTTCTCTTCAATTAACACCCTGAACTTTAAACATGTATAACAAATACACTAGTATTTCAAATTAAAATTCATTTGAACCTACGAGATCCATATCAAACACGCTACACATCCATGTGCTAAAATCACATCTAAGCAACACATATCATAGTACAACAATTCAAATCCATAAATACTAAAATCATACATAATGCATAAATACATACCAAATAGTTACTCTTATACCCCAATCCAATATCTTTGCTAGTTGCATTGCCTATCTAACACATTGCACAGGAATAATATACATAATCATGTTAATTAAGCATGTAAATACATCATAAGCATATCATAAGAGTCAAAGTATCATAACATATAAAGTGTAATCATAACAAACTACTCATCCCTGATAACCCACTAAAACCATACATAATATATAAATCATAACAGTAATGTAATACCCAATGTCTATGAAAAGGATGTAACAGCTACATTCTTAGAAATCTCTGCAATCTAATTATACTTTGTAGGTTACATTGAAATTCTTGTTGATACCAAGTCCCAGTAGACTTTAGGTTCATCAACGAATGTCTTTAGTCCTCTAGCTCATAGCCTTTGACATTTCTTGTACATGGCTTGTTGCTAGATGGTAGACCCTAGAATTTGCCACATTACCATAAGTACTTGATTCTACACCACTTGTTTCTACTATAGGTATGTATTGTGGAACATCAATGCCAGGAGGTGATTACACCTAATTCTTCTTTGAGGCTAAGAATGTTTCATTAGGAGCCCTCCTAACCACATAATTTGTGTATCTCAGCTTTCCTCCAAAGCTTCTTAATAAGACATGAAAATGAAAGTGTTTGTTTATTCATTTTCTTTTCCTCAAATCAATGTTGGATCTCTAAGAAAATGTGATGAGCTATGTTGGTTAGATATTTCTTACTTATTATGGCACTTCCCTTAGCTACATAGTTTGATATTATTGTTAGGTTCTTGGAGGGATGGATGTGGTAGGTTCCTTACTTAAAGTAATTTTTCTCAACTATTGATAGGAATCCATATTGTTTCTTCTTATCTCTATAGGATTTATCTAACCATAGACATTTGGTATTATGATCAAATCAAGTGAAGATCACAATAGTCTCTACATCCATGTTAGGCAATACTAATGCCTTGATAATGACCTCAATAACATAAGACACTGAAATTTCCTTAATTTTGACTGTGGCATCATCTTTCTTGCTATATCATAATTGTTGTCTTTCCCAAATACCAATATTTGCTAATCAAAAGAGTTGGCCTAAATAGAAAAGCTTGCAATTGCTCACATATCTCCAATAGTGCAAATTCAAGGAATGGTTCAAAATTAATCTCTAAAATTACATCAATCATAAGGGATTTGTCATCGATGGCCTTAACACAAACATTAGGACCTACATGCCTTCTTCTAAAGTAGGTGGTACTAAAGCTTCTACTTGTAAAAATTGTTATGTTTTTGTTCTTACAATGTAGGTTGATCTTCTTCCTATTCAATTCTTATTCGTTCACATGGGACTATTGTGGTTATTTGCATTCTCACCCTTATCTTCTGCCTTTGTTATGTTCTCCATGTGGCCATGTTCTCCACATGGGAATGTGTTTGGATGTCACCTATAGTAATAAAGGACCAATCATCAGTATTTTAACATTTTCCATTATGACTTTAACCCTTCTTGACCCTTTAGATTTGTTAAAACTTAGAAAACATGACATTAGTAATATCAGGTAACTACAAAATGTCATTTCTTAGGATTTAATATAACTAGTTCATTAGATTATTGATCAAATATCATTAATTATCTTAGTGAGCTTAAAAACATAAGTTAGAAAAATTTTCAAATTTTACTCCTAAGGTCCTCCACAATAAAGAGCCCAATTTTAGAAGCTTAAGGATTTTGGAATCACATTAACAAAACTTATAATTTGAAAGTTGTGATGCTTAGAAGGGTCTAGGTTCTAGATATGATAAAAACTCCCTTCTCGTTTGAAAGAAATGTGAAACATTCTAATGACTGTATGCCTATATATACTAATGTATAAGCACAACATCATAGCCCCTATTATGTTGTAGCTACAACATCAATAATGCTACAAAAAATATTTTTCCTTATTTTTGCATCCAAATGTTGTCTTTATCTCATGTTTTGAGTGTCCCAAGGCTTCTTAAGGCATGCTTGAGTAGAGAATGATTCTTACATATAAAGAAAATGATTAGAAATAATTAAACTTGCATCATATTAAGCTTCTATTAGGTGAAATTAAGATATTTAGGAATAATAATTCAAACTTTAATAAAATACAACATAAATCTAAAGAAAAGTAGTTGTCACAATAATGCATGAATGTGAATCAACTATCCATGATATTTTGGAGGGTGTCATATTGATCCTTAGTCATGATTTACAAGAGTTTTATAAGTGGATCCTCACCAAAGTAGTCCCCTACCCATAATTCCCTTATATAACCACTCCTATAGGTGTCCATGGAAACTCAAGGAATTGAATGTGAGTTATTTCTTTAGTGTAATACACACATATACAACTATTGATGCTAAAATTCTACACTATGCTACACAAACCATCAAATTCATAATAAAAACACAAAGGTTAGGTGATCATGAAGTTAGAAATGGATTGCATAAGCAAGGCATGAGATATCTTAACATGGTTACAGTGGATTCCATGTGTGAAGTATGATTAAAATAATCAATCATGCCTATCTATTGGACGTCCAAATCAAGTTCATATTAGTTGCAATGACATCACATTATGTCACCGAGAGTCCACCAACATAAGACTAACTAGCCATCATGTTAAAAACAAAATCACTCAATAAGGAAGGATTGGAAACCATACATTAGATTCATTAGCAATAATTAATTAATTATTAATGTTCATGGTATGATCCTTAACCATTGGTTGGAGAAACACCTTCACACATGAATTACATGTCTTTCTAGTCATACAATAAGACTACTCCAAGGAGCCCTAAGATTCTTAAGAGATGCCTACCTTTAAGGATGAGTCACATGTTATTCCTGTTGTATCCTAACAATTATTTTCTTAAATCTTAATTAATTATTTTAATTTGCTATCATTTCCATAAGACTACCTTCAAACATGGGTCACATGCTTGTATAGTGACATAACAAGGGAACAATTATGTTCAAATAATATATCCCAAACTAGTTAAAAACATAAATACTAATGTATCAATGTGGAAATATAGTAGCCAATGGTAAGTGTTAGAGTAGATCGTACGTCCAACCATATAAATCAAGAGCATTCATGTGTGATCAATCATATTCTATGGACTGAATTAGCATGACACCTATACAATTAGACATGATTGTAGGTTATCTTCCTAATTACACTTGTATGGGCCTTAATGTGTATGATTAAGTGTAATTCAGGCATATGATCTTGATGTTGTTTTGTTCATAAATAAAATATTATTAAAATATTAAAAAATAATTTAATAAATACTAAGTACAAGGATAAATCCTTGTCTAGCTTAAGGACAATGAGTATGCAATTCCTAAATTGTCGTACACATCCTAAGCACAAGTACCCACCACTACAATTACCAAGTGAACTCATGTTTATACTCGAAATTGGTTACACTCATTCTATTAATTCATTAATATGTACATATTAAGCTAATGTGTATTAGAAATTAAACTAAATTAAGATAAAGTCTAAGCTAAGTCAAAGTGCTACAATGATATGAAGTAATATCGATCTTTATTGTCATTCATACCAAGTGTACAAGCATAAAGCACTCAAATAAAGACTTCAAACAATCACTTCAAACCATGTTACAGGTACTCACTAACTATTCTAACTTCTATTATAAAAAATTGCTAAAGTCTAGTGATGAGCGGCGAGGTACCCCTAGGCCCAACCATACAAATCACGAGCATTCACGTGTGACTCGGTCAAATTTTGCAAACTGCAAGCACTTGCATACACTGAACTCTAGCCAGCAAAACCTTAGTTAGAACGATCGTTGTCTTCCCAACCTCACTTGTGATATTCTAAAGTGATGGTTAAGTGAGATTGAGGCATATGATTTTTATTGATTTTCTTTTTATCTTTTAAATTCTAGTTCTTTAATTGTAAGGAAAGAAAAGTTATGTAATCTATAATTATTCTACCTTATTGCTTAACTCTCCCTAGCCTAAGCAACCGATCCCATCTTCTGTGCACATCCTGAGCATACCCTAACCACTACTAGGTTACCAGATGTTAAGCATCACTAGGTTACCAAGTGTCTAATTTATGTTTGAGATGGTCATGCCTATGGTTCTCATAAAATATGAAAAGACATTAACAATAAAATGATAACAATAAAAGCTTCTAAAATTATTAAAGTGTGGAAACATTAAACTATTAAAATGCTTAAGTGACTAAATCCAAATGCTGCAAGGAATGCTCAAAAAGCTCATCTTTATTATTGGTCATGCCAATGGGCTCAGGTACATAACCACTTGAATAAAGAGTCATATACCTTTCTCACACCTGTTGTGGGCACTTGGAAAAATATTCTAACTCTTACAGGAACAAACTACAAGAGTTTCACTATGACTACTACAAAAGATGTTATAAATGCTGAAGACACAGACTCTGCGTTAACGAGGTCACGTTAATGCATGGATGGATACATCGATGGAGTCACATCAACGTGGCTGCATCAACGAGGCTCTATTAATGTGGCCTAGTCGACGTATCAACCAAACACTTCATCATACCCCCACAACTAAGTGAAAACTCATCCTTGAGTTTATTACAACTTGGAAGGTATGAAGTTATTGACTGAACATACAATGAAACATATTTACACACACTGACTTTATTAACATATCAAGTGCTTGAGGGTATAGAAAAAATAAATTACAAATTATGGTATTCAGAGACAAAATTGAACACCTTGTCAAAAATGCTAAAGTTGCTGGAGAAGGTCACACCATCCCTAGAGGCGGTGGTTCTGATGGGCCTTCACCAGCTTCTAGCACATGTGGTTGTTGTGGCATTGGTAATGGTTTCCCTGTAGCAGTTGCAACTTCTGGAGATAATTGAAAAGCCTTCAACAATGCCCTCATTTTATCTTCTTTTCTTTTGGGATCATTCACTATCCAGGTAGCTTCACCAATGTGTGCTGGAATAGGAACATCCCAAGGACATGGAAGTGTAGGAAAAAGTTCCTTCAAATTGATAAACCAAGCAGCAAATTACTTTCATTCGATGTAAAATGCTCTAATCGATGTTTGTAGCTACTAGTAGTCATTAATTTGTCAAGTCAAGTTCTCTGCAACTGCACGTTGTCCTTCAAAAAGAGTGCAAAGAACTTCGAGTTTCACATTGGCTATTTCTAGCTTTTGCTTTGTCTCTTTATGCACTTGGAACTCACCCTCGTATAAAGAATACGAGGTGGCCACTTGCCTCTCCAGGTCTGACCATGGCCTTCCAGTAGTTAGCATTGCCAGGTTTGCATAACGAAGATTGGATAACTCCATGTACCCCATCATCTTTTCAATTTGTAGCTCCTTAAGACAGATCTCAGCCTGATTGTAGGCGTTCAATCTATCGAAGATGGGTTGCCACACCTCACCTCCTTCCTTGAGCTGTTAGAGTACCTAGCTTATTTTAGCCTTTGCGACTTGAATCTCTTTTTCGTTCACCTCCTTTTGTAATCCCACTTGGTCCCTATAGTGATTTTTAACTCATTCAAACTTAAGGGCTTCATTTTTCCAAGCGGAAATTTCAATTGCTTATTTTTGTCAAAGGCTCGAAATTCCTCTAGAGACAAATTACGATTTTCAGCTACCAATCTCCTCACATCAGTGTTTACCCTAGCTAGCTCCTCCTGCTATTGATGGATGAAGTTTTTCGTGTGTTGATTCTCCACACCAACATTATGCAGGTGATGAACTTCTGTGGTTAGACTGACATTATCCTAGCGAACCTTTGCCAAATCCTTTTTTAGATGGTAAGCATGAGCGTTTTTTAAGGACTTGTCAAAGATTGCCATCGCCTGCTCATCCTCAAACTTTTGAAGTTTGGTTTGAAGCTATTGAAAAGCTTCATCTCTGGTAAGTTCATGGTTGAGAAGAGTTGGATCAGCAAGTTGAGACCTCAATTAGGCAACCTCCATAGCCAAGCGTTGATGACTTGCTTGTGCCACTTTAAGTTGCCCCTCCAAGATGAGGCACTTGCCCCTTACTAAAAGCAGCTCCAACTGGGTTACAGTAATGTTTTTCAGAAGATCAAAGATATCTAGAAGCAATTGCCCAGTTCCCACCAGTCGGTCCAACAACTCTTCATGTTGGGTTGCATTGATCCTGCTATGTGAAGTTCCTACAAATGTCTGTACATCTTTAAGTCCATGTACATCTAGTACAGGCATTGTAGGTGCATTAAGTGATGTAGCAATTATGTCAGCAACCACTTCAGCTGTAACTTCTTGTCCCTAGTGTTGCTTACTAGGAAAATTACCCTCTCACCATCCTCCAAGTGCACCAAAAAAGTTGTGGCATTTTTTGAAATTTCAAGAAATAACTGTTGGGTGGACACCATTACTTCTTGGACAATGGGATCAATTCTAACGAGTACTTGTGCTTGGGCGATAGAAAACATTGGCCCTACTCTCTCTAGAAAACTCACCAATCGAGCCACTTGCTCAAGATGTCTCATCTCAGGGTGATAGACTAAAGGGTCTTCTCCTCCGCCAATTCCTACTGATCACTCTTGTTGGCTCAAGAGCGATTGTCAGATCTCGCGTATGTGTTCACGATTGTCTACAAGCCCAACCTTGTTTCTTGCACAGGTAGTGGAGGTGGTTGTTGCTCTTCCTTGAGTTGTGTTGTGTCCGAAGACTTGTCCTTCATCATCTCTCACCATGAGGCAATTGGGACATGATGAAGTGTGTCATTGGCGTATCGTGCTATCCCTGCCCATTTACACAATTTTCTGATTAGACAAGGAAAGGGTAGAGCTCACCTTCCATGTTCATTTTTAGTAGATCTCTTCTCAATCTCTAGGAAAAGTAACTATGGAAGGTTGATGAGGAACTTTCTACTCAGATTGACACATGCACGAGCAGAGACGGTCGTGATCTTGCTGGGTCTTACCGTTGGATTTAAGTGGTAAGACACAATTTTTGAATAAACCCTCTCTATGGTGGTTAGGGTGCCAAACTCTTTGTGTTCTACCCCATAGCACCGGTTGATCCACTCCCCTTTTACCTCAGGGTCTACTTGTTTAGGAATCTCTGTCACATAAGCTCCAATCTTTGGCAACCCCAGAGCTTGTGCAATTGCTTCAGTAGAGTAAGAGACATGAATGTCTTTGATTCTTACTCTAGACCTCGGTTGCTGATTAATCCAAAAGAGATAAGTTTCGCCTAGGTACCATTCACCACTAGAGGTGATAATTAGCCACATAGAAGAATTTTGCAATTGGGTTTTAACTTCCTCTAGTGCATTCTTTAGAAATGGTCTAAAGGTCAACTCCTAAAGGACTGTTTGTTGTAGCTCCCTCAACTTAATAGCATCAATACAAGCTTGGGTCAAGGTGACCTCAAGCCATGGCGCTACCACAGGAGTCTCATCACTTTGTGATTGTTCACCAAGGATGTCCACTTCAGGAATTTGAGGAACAGATTCAATGTTAGGTTCTTCGTGGAGGGGGCCAGTTGCATGTGAGCCCTCCACATGCTCTGGAGGTTGTGTGCCTCA
>MNCI01000828.1:132218-152260 GCA_015680685.1 Gnetum montanum
AATAAGACATGAGTTGAAATTTATAGTGTTGTTTTTTTTTGTTTGTCTACTAAGAGGTGTTAAGTCTTTGATAATTATAATAATAATTAGAGACCTCAACCCCTCCCTTCATGATGAAGAGCATACCTCCGGCTGCTAAAGGGTTGAAAGAATGATTGGATTGGGACATGTAGTGGAAACGTTTTGTGCTCAGAAAGAAGTGGTGCTGCAGAAAAAATGGAAAAAACTCCCCTAGCTCTTTGCACAAATGGACAAAATTCAAAGGCACAACGTGGGTATATATAGCATTTTTTCCATGCATCGACAAGGCTGCATAGATGAGGCTGCATATATGGGGCCTATTTGACATAGTTGTGCTTTGATTGTTGACCTGCATTGACCGGTGAAGAAAAGTCCAAAGCTATGAATTGGAGCACAACACAGGGGTGATTCGAGATTTTAGAGACCAAAGAATAGTATGAGTGTAAGAGGAAGGAATATTGTAAGTAGAAGGAGAGTCAAAATGAGGAGAATGTCATAGTATGGAACTTTGCGGATGAGGGACCGTGTGATGGTTAGCACAAAAATGATTAACCAACCATATCAAGGGAATAGGAGATTAACAAGTGAAACCAAAGGATATGCAAGTGGGTCCTCCCCATAGCAGGTAGTAGCCTTAGTAGCCCTTGCATATCGTCAACATAGGACTCTATGGGCCTCGTAGTTAATTAATGGTGACCACAAGTTAATACCCAAAACCATAAGAACCAGCCAAAGAATTAGAAGTTCAAGTAGAAAACAATAGACACTCAAGACATAAAACCAGTAGTGAGGTGAATAAGGGGAAGCAAATGATGAAGAGAGGAGGGAATGAAATGGAATTCCTAATGTTGTTCACATGAAATCCCTTATGAAGTGTGTAATTAAGTGACCCAGTAGGATTCATCCTTAGTCCAGACCTAAAATCAACCACCTGCAGTGACCTCGTAGCAACATTTAAAGACTAGTCCATCCCCTTGGAGTCACAAGAATGCTTCCACAAACAACCACCACTCCAACATGAGTGAGCGAGACGAAGTGAAAAAGGGTTGAGTTAGAGGGGACAAAGAAAGCCCCATAACAAGTACGTGTAGCCCATTAGAGGCGATCTAAGGGGTGTGCTTTGAATTCCTAGGTGTTTGTTTTTCTAGGAACCACACCATGCAAAGGCCCATGCGTTTTCACATGAATTTGACCAAGGGGTGTCCTTTGAATCCTCTTTTTTTTTTTTGAATGCTGAGGATCACACCATGCAAGGCCAAATTGCCAAGTGACTTCTGGTTAGGAGAAGATATGGAGTGATAAGAAGTCCATGAGGACACACACTCGCATACAAGGGAATAGAAAAGTATGAAGAATGTTGCAATCCCCTTGAAGTCACACCTTGTTCAACCTATTAGGTCCTTCTCAAGTCTTAAAACTATGGAAGTCATGAATTAATTAAAGTTGTATTTAATTGAAAGGGATGGTATGTTTTCAAAATAAGGAAGACCATGGGATGGGTGGATGGGTGGATGACATGGACTCACTGCCTATTACATGAATGAGGGTCTAATGTGACTGCCTAGAACAACAATGCGAAGGCAAGAGCTAGATATATTAGGCGGACCATAGCATGCAACCCATCACAAAGAGAAACAACTGCACCAGTACATCCTGTCACAATAAGATGGATTATTAATGAAAAGTATAAAACAAATATATTGATTAAAATAAAAAACAAATAAATAGATAAGTAAAGAAAGAAAGAAAAAGTAAGCAAGAATGGCAAATGTACAAACGATGTTGTAAAACAAAAATTTGCAAAAACAACTGATGGGTCAGTAGAATTGGTTAGCATGGAAGGTGATCTCCCCCATGACTAAGTTGAGAGGAGAAGATCCAAAAAAATGGAACGAGGTTGGCTGTGTGATGAGAGGGTAGTGGCACTAGTTTGTTAGAGTTTGTGGAAGGGTTTTAATTGTTGTGTATTGACTAACTGTGTTTTTGTGGGATCCTTAGGTTTATGCATAAGCAAGGCCCCAGATGGAAAGGTTTTGGAAATGATATAAGGTCCTCCCATAGTGTTTGAAACTTAGTATGTTACGGTACATGTGTGGGGTTCCAGTAAAGTACCTTATCTCCATGTTGAAATGATACCTTTCGAATCCTAAGATCATGACGTTTTTTATTATAGGCCTTGTGGATTTCATTTGATGATAGAGCTACTAATCGATTCTCATCCGAAACATTCAAGTTGATGAGTCGTTCTCGTTGTGTTAATGATAAGTTAAGTTCCAAGTCACTGGTGGTAGATAGTGTTCGGAGCTCAGCCTGAACTGGAAGTTTTGGTAGTTTCCCATACACTAACTTGTAAGGAGAGTAGCCTATAGGAAGTTTCCATGTGAAGTGGTAGGCCCAGAGGGCATCGTTAAGTTTTGTGCTCCAATCCCTCCTATATTTACTAATGGTCCTAGTTAGGATCCTTGTAATCTCTCTATTTGTGACTTTAGCTTGCCCATTGGCTTGAGGGTAATAAGGTGTTATAAATTTATGTTTGACCCCCAAGTGTTGCATAAATTTACGAAAAGTAGTACCCATGAAATGAGTTCCATTATCTGAAATGAGTGCACGTGGCACCCCAAACTTGTTCACAATTTGTTATTGGATAAACTATATGGCTGTGTTTGGGGAACAATTGGTGACAGTTGCTACCTCTACCCACTTAGTACAATAGTCTACAATGATGATGATGTATGCCTTCCCATTGGACATGGGTGTTATGGGACCCATGAAGTCGATGCCCCAAATACCGAAGGGTTCTAGTGGCTGGAGCCATTGTTGGGAGCCCTCCATTCGTGTAATCATCCCACCATCTCTCTGACATCGTTCACAGGAGCGAGCAAACCATTACGCATCTCTGAAGAGTGTGGGCCAGTAATATCCCACAAGCAAGATCTTAATGGTCGTGCATCGTCTAGCATAGTGGCCCCCACAATGGCCCTCATGAGCATCCTTGAGGATGCGCAATGTATCCACATCAGGGATGCACCATTAAACCAAGCCATCCGCACCCACCTTATAAAGGTGTCCATTGATTTCCATGAAGTGCTTAGCCTTGTGAAGAAACTATTATTTCTTCTTATGGTCCTACTCTTTTGGTAATTCTTTTGTTGAGAGATAAGTGAGGATGTCACTGAACCATGTTGCTTGGGTGGGCATCTCCTTATCGATTGTGCCTACGAAGAGGGCTTTGTCTAGAAATTGATCAGAGAGTGGATCCTCCTCCTCTACACTGTCCCATCATAACCGAGATAAGTGGTCAGCAACCACATTCTTGATTCCCTTCCTATCTACCATAGTAAGGTCAAATTCCTAAAGGATCACCACCCACCGTATGATACAGGGACTCACTATTGGTTTGTTCATTAGGAACCAAATGGCACTATGGTTAGTATGTACAAACACCTTGTACCTAAGCACATAGTGTCAGAATTTTTCCAAGGTGAACACCACCATCATTAATTCCTTTTTGGTGGTGGCGCAGTTGAGCTGAGCATCCACAATGCTTTGGCTTGCATAGTGGATATAATATGGGTGTCTCTAGTCATCCAACTATGTAAGCACAACTCCCAATGCATAATTAGATTCATCCATCATGATATGAAAAGGTTTGGACCAATTAGGTGTTCATAGAATTAGAGTTTCTACAAGTTTTTGTTTGAGTGTTTGGAATACAGATTCGCATTCCCTAGTCCAGATAAATGAAGCATCTTTCTTTGTGAGTTCCACCAATGGCTTGGCGATCTTCAAGAAATTCTCGATGAAGCATTGGTAATAACCAGTGTGGCCAAGGAATGACCAAACATCTTTTATAATACTCAGTTGACTGGTGATTCCTTGGATGACCTTGATTTTTTCAGGATTTAGACTAATCCCTGCTTGTGAAATGCGGTGCCCCAGAACAATGCCCTCTTAGACCATCAAGTGGCTCTTTTGCCAGTTGAGCCATAAATTTTTTTCTGCACATCTTTTTAAAAATTTCTCAAGGTAATCCAAGGCTTGTTCAAATGTTGCTCCATAGGTAGAGAAGTCATCCATGAAGACTTCTACTCCATTACCAATTTATTAATGAAAGATGCTGAGGACAAGGTGTTGGAAGATTGCAGGCGCATTGCATAAGCCAAAGGGCATCTTCTTATATGTGAAAGTCCCCCAAGGACTTGTAAATGTTGTTTTGGCCCGGTCTTCAGGTGTGATTTGGATTTGGTTATAGCCACTATAACCATCCAAAAAGCTATAATAACAATGCCTGACAATAGTATCCAACACTTGGTCCATAAATGGAAGTGGGAAGTGATCCTTGAAGGTCAATATGTTTAGTAGTTGGAAGTCTATACAGACCCTCCATTTGCCACCCTTCTTTGGCACAATAACAAGTGGGCTAACCCATTCACTATCTACAATAGAATAGATGAACCCCACCTTCAACAATTGTTCAATTTCATCTTTGACAACTTGATTTAGTTTGAGGTTGAACCATCTTTGTGGTTGTCATTGTGGCTTCATGGAGGAATTGATATAGATTCGATGTTGGCATATCCTAGGGTCAAATCCCATCAATTCATGATATGACCATGCAAAAGCAACCATCCACTTGTTCACATTTTCAACAATTTCCTCTTTTTCTCAAGAGCAAGAGTGGAATTGATGATTACAGGCTTGCCATTCTACAAGAATGTATATTCCAAATTGGCCAGTAAGGTTTTTAGTTCCAAGGGCTCCTGTCTAAAGCTTTTATGGATCTGTAGCTTTCCCCAATCATCAATATCATCAACAATGAAGACTTGTTGAAGTATCTTTTCCAATTCATCCATGCTTTGCATATAGGCACATACAAGGCCCTCAATTGGTTCTATGCATAAAGTGTTGCTATTAGAGTTAGCGGTTAGCCACTGGGTGCCTTCTTAATTTGTGGCTACTGCATATAGGCATTTTTGAACTTGGGATTCTTCAGCACACTGACTGCATGCTTGAATAGATGTCCACTTAGTGGACTAAAGTTGCTGCACATAGTTGCACCCTGAGTCACTATACATGATGCATCAAACGTGCTTCTTCTTGATCTTCTTGAAAGGATTTTGTTTTGAAATTTCAAGGGAAGGATCTCGGAGTCCCAATCATGCTTCAATCGTGCTGAGCCAGGCTCTTCCCATTATGATTGGGAAATTTCCCTTGCAATTTTCAACCCGGATAACCAACAAGTCAAGAGGATAGGAGCACCCACAAACAGTGGTCACAATATATTCTACCAATCCCAAGGGTACAGTTATGGATTGGTCTACCAACTCGAACTGAATGTTTCTTTTCTTCATCAAGGGCAGGTTCCAAGTCTTGTACATATCGTGTGAAATCAAATTGACACCTGACCCCGAATCCAAGAGAGCTTCGCATGGCTCATTTTCTGACACTTGAAGGTATATGAGGGGGCTCCCTAGATTAATCAATTTCTATGGGAGATGACCTACCTTTATCCAATCCATCATAGTGTGTGTGAGCATGACAGTTTGTACTATGAAGGGTGTTTGGCTTGAAGGTTACTCGAAGGATTGAATAGTGGAGGCGATTGGAGGTTCAGAGGCACTGGCCACAAGTGAATGTGAGGGTGTGTTAGGGATATTGGGTTGGAAGAAAGGGTGTTTCCATGGTTTTCATTCCGGTTCACTCAGTTGAGATGTTGGTTATAGGTTGACAACCCTCATGGCGTTGCGTTGCTGTGGCTGTGGTGGTATCTCTCCCTGCATAGGTGGAGCAGGAGGTAGCTAACTAGAGGTTGATGAGTAGGGATGGTAGGAGAAGGTGATGGAGGATAGTATAGATGTGGGTTATCCTCCCATGGTGATGGAGACTAAGTTTCAAAGTATTCCAAGGGGTGGTAATGAGTTTGAAATGCCACGTAACTAGAAGAGCCCCGCAGGGAGATTGGTTGTTGAACGTATTGCCCATAAGGATCTGGCTGTCGATAAGGGTACTACTACCTTGGAGGTGGCATCCCCCATGATTGTGGATGTTTCCATTGCTGATAATACTTGTAAGGTTGCGATGGCGCTAACACTTGGATAATATCCTTATGGCTGGTGGAACTACCTAGGATTGCCTTGTGGATAAGGAAATCTTCAGGGTGTTTGCCTTTTTTCCAAACGAGGGTTCAATGCATACACCCTAGACTCTTGTAGATGTGACACCACCGGGAAACATCCCTTGGGATGTTTGTATTGGCATATGTCACATCCATCATCCTCCTCTATATTAGAGTCTACAACCCATTCTGCCGCAGCAACTTTGCCCTTACCTTTATGGTAGGCACATTCAGCTTCTCTTCTCCTTTTCCGATCTTGCTCATTACTTTGCTCTTTGGATTCCTCTGCAATTTTTAGGATAATTTGGAACCTTTCATCAAAAGAGTCCCACATCTTATCAACCTTTGCCAAAATTTTAGAGGAAAATTTTTGTATGGACAAGGTTTTTCAGTTCACTGCTGCATCTAGTGGTGATTCTTCCTCCTCTTCACAAAATCAAACTTTCTTCTTTCGGATTAAAGGGTCCCGATTATACTCTTCTGAACTCTCTTTTTTCCTTAATTCCCCTTCCTCTTTAGCCACTTTCTCAATGAGATGGTGTAGTTGATGGGCCCTTAATTCAGATAGCCATCCCTGAGCGTAAACGCCTAGGGTCTTTCTTGTTTCAAAGCGGAGCCCATTTATGATACGGCGAAGCTTTTCCTACTAAGAATAGCCCTAATCAGGGCACTAATATAACAATGAGTAATATCTACCCATGGTTGCATCCAAGGGTTCATGACCACCCTGTTTCCACCCTTGGATCTGTCATCTCAAGTTAGCCACTCTAGAGTAGGTCTGATACTTGTCATTGAAAATTTCCAGCATCGTACTCCATATCCTAATTGATTTTGATTCCAAAGACCGGTACCAGCCCTCCACTTCCTTGATGAGTGTTCAGAGAAATAGCTTGAGTTTTTTCCAATCATTGTCTATGTTCTACAGGGTGCAAGCATCATGGAATGCTTGCAAGTGAGTCTATTGATTACAATTGTATCCCCCTTCAAATTTGGGTATATTATTCATGTCAAGGTGCTTGATCCAACTATCTTTCAAGTGCCTACTGGGTATTTGAACCACCTTGGCTATGTTAAGCATGTTTCAAGTAGCTAGCAATGGTTCATCCAAGTCATAGTCCTATTATTGCCCATGGCATTCATGATGATTTCAGCTACCTCTCCTTTCTTGATGGTGAGACTTGCATGATTGGTCACACTTTTCCTCACGTTGTCCCTGTCAGCCCTTGTGATCTTGATGGTCTTTTTGATCGCCATCATCCTGATCCTTCCTACCATGGTTGTGATCAAAGTTAGAACCTGGTGAAGACAAGGTGGAATGAGAAGATGGAGGAGAGGTAGGAGAACTACCACCACCTTGATGTCGATCTCCTCCTCTACTCTAATGATGGCCTCTATCTTTATGCCCATCCTTCTCCTTACCACGATCTTTCTTGCGCGATCCTTCATCATCCTAGTGCTCCTGGTCGCTTGATTATTTACTTTGGATGATGGATTGGATGATCTGATGCATCAGAGGAGGTTCAGCTAAATGGGAATCATGAAAAATAGGTTCCTCATCGTCATGCAAGTCTTGTAGGAACAAAGGCTTACTAAATTGTTTCTCCTTTAAGTGTTCATGGTGTTCCGCCTGTTGCCTATCCCATGCATGTTGTGCCTCAGTTGGACAATAATCTCAGTAGTCATGATCCTCCATTATGTATTATACACCATAGTCCTGAATGCCTAGTCTGGTAAGATTTTGAAGTAGCATTCCAGGAACCAACCGATCAAGAGGTAATATGATGTTACCCTCCATGTCCCACCATCGCAAGTGCTCATCCTGATGTAGGATAAAGGTGAAGTTGGGGATATACTCGTCTAGATGTGCGTATACCACCTAACACTCCTACGACACTGGTGGGTTGGATCCATCTTACCTATGACAAGAAGACATTTTTTAGATTAGATAATCAACTCAACTGGTGTACCTTATTCTTTTACTTAAACCACCTAGCATGCATAGGTTTCACTATCCTGGGTCCATTCCAACGAAGTGAATGATGATCTTGTTAATACTAGATAGCGCATGTAAGACTAACAGTCCCCAGCAACGATGCCAATGATGAGTGGCGAGGTACCCCTACACCCAACCATACAAATCATGGGCGTTCATGTGTGACTCGATCGAATTCCGTAGATTGCAAGCACTTGCATACACCGAACTCTAGCCAAAAAAACCTTAGTTAGAATGGTCGTTGTCTTCCCAACCTCACTTGTGATATTCTAAAGCCATGGTTAAGTGAGATTGAGGCAAATGATTTTTATTGGTTTTCTTTTTATCTTTTAAAGTCTAGTTCTTTAATTGTAAGGAAAGAAAAGTTATGTAATCTATAATTATTCTACCCTATTTCTTAACTCTCCCTAGCATAAGCAATCGATCCCATCTTCCGTGCACATCCTGAGCATACCCTAACCACTACTAGGTTACCAGACATTAAGTGTCACTAGGTTACCAAGTGTCTGATTTATGTTCGAGATGGTCATGCCTATGGTTATCATAAAATATGAAAGGACATTAATGGTAAAATGATAATAATAAAATCTTCTAAAATTATTAAAGCGTGGAAATATTAAACTATTAAAATGCTTAAGTGATTAAATCCAAATGCTGCAAGGAATGATCAAAAAGCTCGTCTTTACTGTCGGTCATGCCAATGGAGTCAAGTACATTAGCACTCGAATAAAGAGTCATACACCTTTCTCACACCTACTATAGGCACTTGGAAAAATATTCTAACTCTTACAGGAACAAACTGCAAGACTTTCGCGATGACTACTGCAAAAGATGCCATAAATGCTACGGGTGTGCACATATTTATAGCAAGAGACAAACTCTGCGTTAACGGGGTCGCATTAACACATGGATGGATACGTCGACGGGGTCACATCAACACGGCTGCATCAACGAGGCTCTGTTATGCAGCCCAATCGACATATCAACCGAACACTTCATCATCTAGCTACCACTATGATTGAAAAAGCGCATTTAATATGGTAGGTGAACAATATTTATAGACTTTATGAACTTGAAATACATCATATTTGTGATATTGTATGGAAGTATATGACATCATAACTACAACGTCATTGCTATGACATCATAGCCCTTTCAAAAAAATGCTTAATCACATATTTTATTGGTTTTCACTTTGTTAGCATTCCTTAAAACATTTTTTCTTGTTTTGGATAGCATGTTGCACTTCATAACTTCACACCATGTCTTCTTCGTGATGTAAATTTTTCCATTTATTTCACTAAAAATGTTATTTTTAGTTTTCTAAATGCAACTTTTCATTTTGCCCAAAATTAAAGTTGCAGAGTAATCCCAAATCTAGGTGCCTCCTTAAAGTAATTATTCTTTATATAAGGTGATTTTTTTCTTCCTTCAAATTCCACCATTTTATGCATTTAGTCCCTTTTCTCTCACTATATTTGAAGCTTTATATAACTAAATCCATGAACATTAGTCTATGTTGATTTGTGAGGCTCTCTCAAAGTATAATATTTTAGTCTTTACACAAGATCCAATCTCTTTTGTATAGTAAAATATAATGAATTTTTCTTTTATCCATACTACTACTCATATATAACAAATGTTCTATCCTCTTCTGGAAATAAGTATTTGCAATTGCAAGATCACAAGTACTTCCAAATTCTAATAGTGAATCTTCTATATCTTTCCTCTCTCTAAATCCATGTCCTCCATGAATCCTATGATATTTTATTTTCATAGATCCAATATTATCATTAAAATCCCCTTAAATAAATATGCTTTCTTGCTAGGAAATTTCTTGAAGCACCAAATCCAATGAATCCTAAAAATCTTGCTTGATAAAGTTTTCTAGGCAAATTTGTAAAGCATATATGTTGATGATGTTGATGATATCATTTCCAAGCACAAGTTTTATGCCCTACACAATTTTATCTGTGATACATTCATCATCCTTTTTTCCTATGTTACTTAAACTTATACTAACTTTCTCTTAATCTTTATCCTTGAACTTTGCCTTTATGTTTTTACTTCAATTCACTATACTTTCTTATGTACATATGACTTTCAATTAACTTGAGTTTTGGCTTGTTAAACTCATTTTTTTCTTCTTATTTGAAGTTCACAATATTGGCAAGAAATTTCTAAAAAAAAATATACATATATATATATATAAGTTCAAGTGCATGCTAGAACTAATAAAGCTTAAACATAGAGATAAGGTCTCACAATATAAACCTAATCATGTGTCATAATGCACCAAATTTCAAGCACTCTAAGAGGAACCTTACCTTATCTACAATACCTATAAATCAGATGCCTTGCAAATCTACCATCATATTACATTGGATAAATTGATCTTAGTTTACATATAGTAATTTAAACATTTATGTGAATCCTATGACATTAGAACCACCTTGCAGAACACTATCCATGCATGATCCATCTTCATAATATCTTTTTTTGAACTTAGTCATGGAAGATATACAGTTAATTAATCTAGAATTGATATATTTATTTTTGATTTTTTCTATTTTCAAAAATTCTTCTATTTTTCCATTTTTATGTTTTGCTATTTTTATATGTTCTTTACTTTTTTGATATTTTTCATTTCTTTAATATTTTTCAACTTTTACCATTTCTACTTTTTTTCTTACTTTTTGTATTTCTTAATACATTTTCTATTTCTTGATAATTTCTCTGAGTCCTTAGTTTAGTAACTGTGGTGATATTTGCTCCTAATTTGATGAAACACTTATCGTGGTGTAGGAGTGACATTATACAATTACAGAAAATTCATATTATCATTTGTTGAGAGTATACAATTGTATCATGCAATAAAATCATGTCATCCATCCCTCCATTTCCTATTAATTATATGTCATTAGCATGATGTTAATGTGCTCCTTATCATACTAAGAACTTTTAAACAACTTCCATGGTCACCAAGCCCAAACAAAAGTAGAAAAGACTTAGGGCATATGGATAACAATATGGCATTAAGGGGATTTATTGATTCCCCAAGATCCCATCATGGGATCCATTGATAACACATAATTGCATAAGTTAATCCATCTACATAGAAACATTAGAAGAGGATCATACTTTAAGAAATAAAACCTATTATCATGCCACTAAAGAGGCATGAGATCCATGTGTGAAGGTAGGCCTCTGTTAAGATGCATAATTAATTGATTAATACATTGGAGCTAACCATAACGTATCACTCAAAAGTCATGTAACCAATCTTTGAAGGTAATCTACTTTTAAGGCTAAGTTAATTGGACTAACTTCAATGCATGATTGGAAGGGCATGTAACCCATATCATGCATTGCTAACCAATGGTCTAAGGACAATATACACATAATGAATTAATTAATCCAAAAATGTACTTCATATTGGGTTTCCTTTTATCTAATCTATATGATCCTATAATTATGTTACTTCTTCAATGATCTTATGACAATGGTCTTGGGAATGATGTAATGTGATACCAATGAAATAAGATAGGACTTGGTCTATATTCTAGATAGACATGCAAGTAATAAGAACACATTAATAATAAATTATACATAAGATCCATTATGACCATGTGTAGGGTACCTCAAGACTTGATTTCTCCTTTTATTCTTTCCTCTACTTACCTCACTATCATTTCATAGTTGCTAATTCATCAAATGTGATAATAATATAGTATGAATATTCATAACTGACTATTGTGTATTCTTTTGACTTGTGATAATAGTTAACGTTTAAGTACGTAGATGCCTATGAACATCTTAATTGATAGTCATTCAATGGTAATAAAAGTAGGAGCCTAATATGGGAAGTAACCACTTAGATAACTATTAGTGATTTTGATCTCAAACCATTGGAATTCTTACATGTTCTACATGACATCATCTTGAACTCATTAGAATGCTTATCATATTTTTCAAAATTTTGCTCATATTTTTAGAGCTCACAAACCTTCTTAGTTAGTAATTTCTCATGTTTTTCAATTAGTTTTAATAATTTTTTATAAAATTTCATGATATCACAATTAAAACTTGGGGATAAAACTTCAATATTAGCCTAGATGGATCCCAAGATGCTTAGACAATCTAAAAACAATGAAATTTGGGCAAGAAACCTTAGGAGAATTCAATGGAAAATTGTTGTCCTACATTGGGTGGGCACATCTACATTGAGTCAACACATTTGGATAGGTGCTTTTATGTTGGTACAAGAAGCAAAAGTGTCTCTATATATGCACCATGTCCTTTAATTTTTCTTACCATTTTTTCATTTCATGCCTAGGGGAGTTTCTACCACAAAACTTCTAAAGCCTTATAAGTGTCATAACTCATGCATTTGATGTCTAATTATTCCTATTTCTTCACCATTATGCATTTGGATTCATGATTTAGTCATTAGGAACAAAGATAATAAAAAATTTGAAAATTTTCACAAACACCCAAAATTGGATTCTAAGGTAAATTAATTAATAATTAATAAAAGTTTAATGAATAAAATATCTACAAGTATTAGGTGACCATTTTGACAAATACTTAGGATCCTAATGCCTAATTTTTCAAGAGATCAATCCTAAGATCCAAGAAGGGATAGACATTCAATTCAATCATCAAAAACTAATCAATCTATTTTTGGGTGCTTATGAATGATACCTAAGTATGGGTAAGGAACATATAGAAAAAGAAAATGTTAGGAGAAGAGGTTAGAATTGACAAATAAGAAAAATAATTAGCCCAATCTAGGTTGGAGCACATAAGTGAGAAGAACCTAAAGTGTAACTTGTGAGAGTGCTTCAACCCGAAAAGCCACTTCACAAGCCTCTACCTACAGGCCAATAGCTAGTCAACTAAAAGATCCTACTATTTGAATTTTCTCTATAGTTCCTCAAGGACAAACATATGCATAGAAATATTTAGGTTGAATTAAATTTTACTTATTTCATCAAGTAAATTTTAAAAATTGTAAAACATAGATATAGCAATTATTGATGTGGCCCATCTTAACAGGTAATGAGGAGTGGTATGTGAATGAGATGCACCTCTTTTAAAAAAATCACAAGGGCAATACCATTGTGAAGATTAGGGAGATTAATATTTCCTACAATGCAATTGCCAAAGCATTTGAATAGCCTATAAAGGAACCAAGGTTGCTTGAGATCTCTTCACAAATACCTAACACAACTTTTATGTCAGATATATATTTGGGGATGACCATAAAATGGATAAGGACCTAAAGTAAGTAGAGGAAAGCTTTTGTAAAATGGTTATTGGCTTTCTAAAGTCAAAGAAAATAATTTTTATTTTCATTATATAATATGAATTTATTTTAATAAAATATAGAAAATTTCCAGATTGATGAATAATTATAATGTTATTTAGCCCTGATTCATATGTATATTTAATTCTTAAGATTTTTTATCATTGGGGCTATGTTATATTATTTTTAATAAATTTTGCCTAACCTGTTACATATATATATCCAAGGAATCTCTTAGAAATTTATATCATAGAATCATCGACATAATTTCACCAGGAATTTGACTATTTCATCATCATTTCTTCAATCTTTCATTAATTCATCAACATTATTCATCATTATTTACTCAATCTTGGAATTCATCATTTTGATTATATCTCAATTATTTCGTAATATTTTTTAGTAATTCTAGATTTATTAGAAAGCTAGAATATATGCCTACATTTAATTAAAATTTCAATTCAATATCTATTGCAATTTAGGAAAATTTAGCTATATAATTTGGTAGTGTTTTTTAATCTAGAATTTTTACTAGAATGAATAATGCTTAATTATTAAAATATTTCATACTTATCACACAATGATTTGATGTGATATTAGATTTATTTGAAAGCTAATATCTATGGAATGCTTTAGTTAAAATTTTAGAATTAGAAACTTTTGGCAACTACTTAGAACCACCAATGTTGGCCTTTAGTTTTGTGACTAGGATCATGGGAAATGAAGGTGTTCCTTCAAACTTGAGTTTAGGTGCTTGCTAGTTTCTGGCAACACAAAGGCCCAAATACCTCCAAATAAACTTAGTGGTAATAGAGAAAACTAAGCATAAATGTGTGTTTTCTATTATGAATGTTGAAATGGTTAGGGTTGTATATGAAACTGTAATTGGCTATTATAAAAAAAACTCAGCTAACCTTGTCAAATACTATGAGTCATTAAAGATTCCTATTTTGTCAAGTCACTTAATCTATATAGTCCCTATAGTACATTGGTTAAAACAAATAAAATTTCACAAAATTGCTTGAGCATAGTTCTACCAAAATCTACTCCTAATTTTCCCCAGAGAGAAACTTTCACAAGAAAACTAGAAATAGAGCGAGATTCAATGGATTTTAAAAGAAAGAAGAAAAAAATGTAGATTTGTGTAAAATCTCAAACATTTAGCGAGATAAATTGAACATGATGGAACACTTTGCAATAAATTTATTTCAATTCAATCTAAATATTAAAAATTGTCCAAACTCTCTAAGCTCAACAAGCAATTTTGTAAAAGACACCCTTATTAAACTACCAAAATTCTTTGTAAGCAACATAGTACAAGCTTTTATTTGGCTAGTTAATAGTTTTCAAGAATTGCAAACAATAGAGCTATTAGAAAAAATTTAAAAATTTCAAGATTGAAATATCAAGGCAATAAACTTTAAAAAAATGAAGATATTTCAAATCAAGTCAAAGTATCAAAGATTTTTCTAGACCCTCTAGACTCAAATAGGAAATTTTATAAAGACATTACTACTAAATTGCTCAAGACTCTTTTCAAAGACAACATAAGTTCTTATATGGTAACCTCATAGAAGTATAGAATTGCATGAAATAAAGCTATAAGAGCAATCTAGAAAAATTCCAAAATTAAATGCCAAGCACAATACTCTCTATATGATTAGCTAAACAACTAAGACAATATGGGAAGAAAAGAACTCATAGGATTAAAACAAAGTAGTTAAATTGATGCCTTTATAAAGCCATGCTTTACAATCTTCAATATATTTCTTCTTAATTTTTCAGAATTTCCCCCAAAGTTCCCCATAAATTATCCCCTTGAAGCTCTATTTATAGTAGCTTCATGGTAGTTACAATCATCATGAAAGATTAAGATGAATTACAAATAGGAAGTTATAAGAAATTCAAGCCATAGTTGGCAAGTTCTTCTTGGTAATTACAACATCATGGGAAATTAAAATTAATTACAAATATCATGGAGCTTAAGTTATAACTATCATAGAAAGTTATAACTTCTAAGGAAAGTTTCAAATCCTATAGAAAATTAAGGTACATTTGTTCCAAATGTCCCTTTGTCCCTAAATAATAGGTGTTTGTTCTTTGTTTTTTTTTTAAATCTAATTACAATTTTAACCATTTACGGGAAAACTAATGGTTTTGTAATGGTTCCATAAATGTGATCGTTACAAAAAAAACTAATAGTTTGTAATGGTTCCATAAAAGTGATCGTTACGGGAAAATCAACAATTTCTAATGGTTACCACAAAAGAGGTCTCATATTTGCCATTTAAATCAAAAGTTTGGTAACTGAAATTTTTCTAGCCTATAAAATGCTCCTAATGCTAGAACAAAGGCACTAGAAGAAATCACGACAATGTTACAGATTTGGTCCCTATCACAAATGCTCAGAGTCTACATAAACAACTATTGTTGAGCATCAGTGTGATAGAAAAATTAGAACACTAACCGCAACAAGTTCACATAAAGGCATCAATGGCTGGAGGTTAGTTTCGATTTATTTTCACATCTTTGATTCCCTATGCAATTAAATTATTGTGCCATTTAGACAATGTATTTCTGCACAATTTTTTTCAGACATTTAGTATCGAAGCTAGGTTTGGTCTCTATCTTGATGCTTAACCGTATTTGTTTTTCCACTCTTATAATGGTGTCAAACTAGGGAGAATTTGAGTCAATTCAATTATTGACTAGAAAATGTTTATTGTGGAACTATGGTATGGCATTTCATTTATGTTATCTACCTAGGTTTTATATTAAAGTATTTTGGCATTGCTAAGATTTTCAATATAGTAGTTTAGAACTTGGGGTTTTAACCACTAATCATCTATTATGTCATTACTTCTTTAATGGTGATTTTGGTTGCAATTTCATGGTGATTTTGTGGTGATGATTGTTATGATGTTATTGATGTCTTTGGTGGCAAGTGCTACCAAGATTCNATAAACATTGAATTATGATTAATTATATGTAATATAATAGATTTTATCTCATAGGAATTTTTTTTATATTTAATATGATTAATCAGGATGATGTATTAAATTATTTTTCTTAATTTTCCCATGGGGATTAAGAAAAAGGATATAATTTAATAGTTTCATCATAAGGATATATGAATTTGTTTGAATTAAAATTTAGCCCATGAGCAATTTTATGTTATTTGAATCATATTTTTGCATGATTTACAATGGTAAACATGTCATATAGTATTTTAACCTCAAATTTAGTGACATAAGGATGTTTTAATTTTTGCAATTATACAACCTACGAACTACTTTGACTTTAAATGTGACATTCCTTAATTAAAGAGTGATAATTATAGGATGTAGAAGAGAGGATTCTCCTTCATTTAGGCTAGATGGACATTGACTATGCTATCTATAAGGATGAACCACCTTCTGTTATAGAAACCAACCAACCAGATCATGTTGGTTCTTTTGAAAAATGCAAGCAATCTAATCACCTCTATGTCATGTTCATAAAAACCAAGATTTTGACTGGTATTCATGGTTCATTGGAATAGTATGATAATGTGCGAGCTTTGATGAAGGAAATTGATGAAAAATTTAAGTCATCAAACAATGCTTTGGCTAGCACCTTAATAATGAAATTTTCATCCATGAAGTTCACCAAAATCTATGGTGTGCATGAGCACATCATGCAAATGAGGGATATGGCAACTTAGTTGAAAACACTTAAGGTTGAGTTGTCAAAGTCTTTCTTTGTGCACTACATCTCGAACATGCTCCTACAGTAGTACAAACCCTTTAAGATTTCTTATAACACACATAAGGGAAAAATGGAAAATGAATGAACTAATGACCGTGTGTATACAAGAAGATGGTAGACTTGCTATGGAAGTGAGAGAGTGTGTGCATATGGCTACATAAGGAAAGAATAAGGGGAAAGCCAAAAATAAGTGGAAGGGCAAACTCCCTACACAAGCTGATATTAAGAAGGAATCTATATGATTTTTCTACAAGAAGGGCATATAAAGAAGGATTGTCCTAAATACCAAAAATGGTTTGAAAAGAAATGTACTCAATTCTAACTTATTTGTTTTGAATCTAATATGGTTGATGTTGGCCATAACACATGGTGGATTGACTTTAGTTCTACAATCCATGTTACTAGTTCCTTGCAAGAGGTGCAAAACTTAAGGAAGCCAATGAGAAGTGAGTT
Organism: Gnetum montanum; assembly: GCA_015680685.1. Lineage (NCBI taxonomy): Eukaryota > Viridiplantae > Streptophyta > Gnetopsida > Gnetales > Gnetaceae > Gnetum > Gnetum montanum. The sequence goes on from MNCI01000828.1 coordinate 149,856, forward strand.
GTGCATCTATTCAAGCAACAAGAAGCACTCACATGTGGAGGCAATTGGAACATGCAAATTAGTTTTAAGTAGTGGTTTTGTTTTAGAGTTGGAAAAGACATTTTATATTCAAAGTTTTAGACTTATGTAATTAGGATTTTCCTTTAATTTTTTAGACACTATATTCAATTTATATTATAGATTTGAACTTATTGGAAATGGTACATTAATGGATGGTCTTTTGAAAATTAGTTTACAAAATGAAACTTCTTATACTTCTATGCGTGTTCATGATAGTGCTAGTGTTAAGAGATGTGTTGTGAATGAAGAATCCTCTATGTTATGGCATCGTAGATTAGGACATATCTCTATTAAGATAATAAAGAAATTAGTAAATGATGGAGTACTTGACACCCTAGATTTTACTAACTTTGACACTTGTGTGGATGACATAAAGGGAAAGTAGACCAATATGTCAAACAAAGGTGCCAAGAAGAGTTTATACATATTAAAGATCATACATACAAATATTTGTAGTCTAGATATGGATGCATATGGTCAAAGGTATTTCATTACTTTTATCAATGACTACTCCTAATATATGTATCTCTACCTGCTTCATAACAAGAATGAAGCTTTAGATGTCTTTAAGATGTTTAAGGCTGAAGTAGAGAAACAGTGCAGTAAGAAAATAAATATGGTGAGGTCTAATAAAGGTGGTGAATACTATGGTAGATATACTAATGAAGGACACCAGAATGGGATTATTGCCCAGTATACTATACCTAATTCTGTACACCAGAATGATGTGGCAGAAAGAAGAAACTGAACATTATTGGACATGGTGCAAAGTATGCTTAGCAACATTGAGCTTCCTAAGTCCTTGTGGACTAAAGCTCTCAAGATGGCTATGTATATATTAAACTAAGTTCCAAACAAGGCTATCTCAAAGACACCATTTGAATTATGGAAAGGTTGGAAACTAAATTTGTGACATATACATGTTTGGGGATGCCCATTTGAAGTAAAAGTCTATAATCCACAAGAAAAGAAGTTAGACCCAAGGACCACAAGTGGGTATTTTGTTGGATATGCTGAACGATCTAAGGGATAAAGATTTTATTGTCCATCACATACTAAGAGGTTTGTGGAATCAAGGAATGCTAAATTTCTTGAGAATGACTTGATTAGTGGGAGTAACCAATCCTAGAACACTATTCCAGAGAAAGATCATGCAGGTACCCAGCCCTCTACTTCAAGTGAAAGACTAATTATTGTACACAACATGCCTAGAGCACAAACACATGATGAACAAAAACCAGTCATTGAAGTTCCACAAGCTACTAATCAAGAAATAATAGATCCAGATGAACAATAGATAGCAAAACCTACTGAACATCATGCTCCTTAGGAGAATGATGAACCAACATTAAGAAGATCTACTAAAGTAAGGTGATCAGTGATTCCTAGTGACTATATAGTGTATCTACAAGAGTCTAACTATAACACAAGAGCCAAAAATGATTCCCAAACATTTTCATAAGCCATGAATTGTAAGAAATCTAACTTGTGGTATGATGCCATGAAAGATAAGATGAACTCTATGTCATCTAATGGAGTTTGGGATCTTGTCAAGTTGCCTAATGGTGTAAAAACCATTGGATGCAAATGGTTCTTAAAGACAAAGAGAGACTCATTAGGCAACATTGAAATATATAAGGTAAGACTTGTTACTAAAGGGTTTACTCAAAGAGAGGAAATAGATTACACAAAGACCTTTTCTCCTGTATCTATGAAAGATTCCCTTTGTGTGATTATGGCATTAGTTGCCCATTTTGATTACAAATTACATTAGATGGATGTGAAAATGGCATTCCTCAATGGTGATTTAGAGGAAGAGGTTTATATGAAACAACCTAAAGGAGTTTCCTCTAGCGATGGTGAGCAATTGGTATGCAAGCTCAAGAAATCCATATATGGATTAAAACAGGTCTTGCATTGATGGTCTTTAAAATTCCATGATGTCATCACTTCATTTGGTTTTGAAGAGAACATAATGGATCAATGTATATATCAAAAGTTCAATGGGAGAAAAATCTATTTACTTGTCCTATATGTCGATGATATCCTTCTTACGACCCATGATAATGGATTTCTATATAAGGTTAATGAGTGGCGAGGTACCCCTACACTCAACCATACGAATACAAGCACTTCACACACGATCTGGTCGAACTCCGCAGATGGACTAGTTGTGATATCTAGACAATTAGTTACTCATAGATCGCAGTTCGTTGTCTTCCCACCTAGACTAGTATTAGCTTTGTCACATATGGTTTAGTCCAGAGTGAGGTGTATGATGTGTTCCTACACTAATGCTACTCCTGGGTATGATGGGAAATAATATCAACTAAGCTAGGAGAGAG
>MNCI01000828.1:155239-169571 GCA_015680685.1 Gnetum montanum
GGGTTCACACACCTGATTATAGTAAGCATAGTGGGGCAATTTATAAGATGTGGTTCCCGGGTAGAGAGTTGACCCACTATGATACTTGAGACCGTAAGATGGTTAGCGAGGATCGAGATGTCCTCTCCATGACTGTATTCATTGGGCCGTATGGTTGTTGGAGTGTTAATTGATGGCCCTGATGAAGTGACACGAGGCGTTGGGTTTGAGGAGAAGGATGCACCACAGTGTTGGACTTGTACTGAGTTGGAGAATGCAGTGGCCTTGGAACTATGTTGTCCCTTCCTACGGTCATGTCTAAAGAAGGGACGCCTTTGATGTTGAGGAGGTCTCTCACTACTGTTGGTAATAGTAGCACAAGTAACGTTCGTGGGTTGTTACTATGGTGCAAACATTTCAGGAACAATTGGTGGCGATGTAGAAGAAGAGAAAGGATGAGAATGTTGAAATTTAGGAGAATTGTAAGGTACACAAGGCGGTGGTTGTGTTGAGGAAATGGGCTAATAGTATTGAGGAGAATGATAGAGTATGTTGACCCAGTTGGAGAAACAAGATGTTGGACTAGATAAGCATTTGGATTTGGATGGTACGAAGGGTGTCTCTAGTTTAGGGATGGCTTCCCCCATGACTAGGATTGTTGCCACTGTGATCAAACACAGTATCTTTGTACGAACTCTGGGTGTAATGTGCTTCCCCAATGCTCATATAAATGTAACAAGATTAGGCATTGGCCCTTGGGGTGATTGTACAGGCAAATGTTGCATTCATACGTATGATTGGCAATTGAGCTCTTATTTTCCTCATCCCTTCTTTCTGATTGTCTAATGATAATTTTTCTTGCTTTTCGGGTTGTCAAAACTCTGTCTCCAATAATATTAATATATTCTCCACAANAGGTTGTCAAAACTCTGTCTCCAATAATATTAATATATTCTCCACAATTTTTATGCATCCATTCCAGCATCTTATTGATCTTTGCCTTGATTTCTTCTAATGATTTTTGTACTGGCAAAGATGGTTCTTCCTCCTTGAGATCGGTTGATTTCTCCTTTTTATGATTATGGATCTCTGTTAAGTTGAGATTTTGGTCCCGTTGATGTTTTTCAACACTCTCCCATCTAGCCATTTCTCCTTCTTCTTTTGCTACCCGCTTATTAAGCTCTTGAAATTGATGGGTTCATAGTTCGTATAGTTGACCTTGGGTATACATCCCTAGGGTCTCTTTTGTTTCATCACGAAGCCCATCAATGATATGATACATTAGCCTTTCCTTGGAGAACTCATGGCCTGGAAAGTTGTTTAATAGTGCATAATATCTTTCTAAGGCCATGTCCAAGGGTTCATGTTGTGCTTGTTTCCACTCTTGGATTTGTTTCCTCAAGGCCGACACTCTTGCATAAGTTTGATATCTTTCGTTAAAGAGTTTTATCATTGTTGGCCAACATCGAATTGAATTTTGTTTTAATGATCTATACCATACTTTTTCTTGGCCAACGAGTGACATAGGAAAGAGCTTGAGTTTTTGCCAACTGTTATCAATGTTGTTCCATGCACAGGCATCATAGAAGGCTTGTAAATGTTGTTGCAGATCTAAGTCATAGCCTCCTGAGAAATTGGGAAAGTTTTTTAAATCAAGCCTGGGTAGGCAGCTCTCTTTACGATGCCTACAGGAGAATTGAATAGCCTCTTGTATTTGCGTTAGGCTTGTAGTGGCTAGTAGGGGTTCATCGTCATCGAGTAAGTTATGCTTTTATGCCTTGGGATGATGCTCAGTTCGTTTATGTTTATAGGAAACCCCTAGCTCAGATTGCATACTCCAATCTTCATTGTCATATAATTTGTTGGTTCTCCAATGAATTGCCTCACTAGATGTGGCATTATCGTAGTCTTGTAGGAGAGGCATGGTTGTGAAATTGTGTATGAATTTGTATGTGACTTTTTGTAATTATTTCTTCCTAAAAGATATATCGTTAATTCCTATACAGCAACCTTGTATGATATAACTAATCTAGATAACTAGCACCATCCCTGGCAATGGCGCCAATGATAAGTGGCAAGGTACCCCTACACTCAACCATACGAATATGAGCGCTTCACGCATGATCCGGTTGAACTCCGTAGATGGACTAGTTGTGGTATCTAGATAGTTACTCGTAGATCGTAGTTCGCTGTCTTCCCAGATGGACTAGTATTAGCTTTGTCATGTATGGTTTAGTCCAGAGTGAGGTGTATGATGTGTTCCTACACTAATGCTACTCCTGGGTATGATGGGAAATAATATCAAATAAGCTAGGAGAGAGGATGAGAGAGAATCTAAACTAGCCTAAGTGTGATGAGCATCTGTTCCTTAATCATCCGTACACATCTTGGACCTTGTGCATGACTACCACTGGGATTACCAAGCGCATGGCCTAGGTATGCTACTCGGTTACCAAGTAGTCACACTTAAATGCTCGTGATTAAGTCATACTCATTCCGCGTTACTAGGAGATAAGGGTAGAGAGATATTAACTAAGAAAGCAATAAATAACAATAACAATTAAATAATTAAGCTAAGTGGATGTTGTAATGATGAAGTAATCTCGATCTTTATTGCCGGTCATGTGCATGTCCAAGTACGTCACACTCGAATAAGGATGTCGTACAATTACAATCATCACACTGTAGGCATGCACTGGGAGAAAGGGTTGAGAGGAAAAACTAACAAAAAGTCCCTACCTTAATACTAAAAACTACTGAAAACTTAACCCAAAAAAACTTCCTTCAAAATCTGCCTGCCTCTTATTTATAGATGAGGAGACAAGCTGTGATATCGCATTGATTCAAACTTCTTTAAAAAAATCAAATTATTCATTTTTTCTAGAGTTTTAGAACATCAGTAACCAAAGTTAACTCTCCAGGAATAACCTCTTTTTTTATTTTAAGTTCCTAAATATGGGAATCGAATTCTAAACCAAATTTTCTTTGCAATAACTGTCACTGCTCCATCAAATGGTAGAAATGTGCCAACAAAAACCTAACAACTATTAATTTATCATCTCTCAAATTTGCACTCCCAAAATTACAATAATTTTTGATAGATTGGAAAGAACATAACATAACCTTAGCTTCTCAATATCTTTTGTAGTACTTCCTTTTTCCAAATTAAAGAGAACTTCCTAAGATTTCAAAAAATATAAATTTTATTAGCTAATTTTTTATGAATTCAAGATAACCAAGCAGTCCTTTCATTGCCTAAAATTCCTTCACTTGGTATTAGAGTACTAGATTCACCTACAAAAATGAGCATTAAAGACATAGCTAGATGCTTCATCATCTTTGATGGCTCTAAATATTGTATCCTATGGATAAAGATGATGAAAGACCTCTTTGAACATAATGATTGTTGACAAATAGTTGAAATAGGTTTGGAATTCATCCATGATTTTAAAGATTTCATCATATTACAATCAAAGAATATGAAACAAAAAAAAAGAATAACAATTTGGCTCTCATGATGTTATTAGTTGTTGTCTCATAGGTTATTTCTACTAGATACAATCTTCATATTATTATCAAAGAAATGTGGGATGATCTCCAATTAGATCATAAGGAAAGCTTAGAAAATCAACAATTGCAACAACTAATCTACAAACAAAAATTTGATACCCTGGAAATTGGAAGAAATGAAAGTGTTGAAGACTTCTTTATTACAATGTATAATAGCTTATGAAAAATAGATAAATATGGTTATGGATATACCAAAAGGAAAAAGGTTCAAAAAGTTATTGAAGCTTTCTACATAGATTCAAGATTTTAAAATATGATAGAATTACTTGCTCAAGTCAAAGGACTTCAAACCCTGCAAATTATGAAGAATTAATGAAGGACTTCAAACTCTTTCAAAGGACTTCAACATGCTTAGTATTAATGAATTACTTGCTCAAGTCAAAACCCTGAAAATTATGAAGAATATCAAACAATCTAGTGAAGGTGATTAAGCCTACATAACTAAATAAAGAGGAAGAGGTAGACAAGGAGGATTCAAAAGGAGAGTAAGATTCAATTATCAAAATTGAAATTAAGAAAAAAAACTCAAAAGAAAATGGTGGTCAAAATACAAGAGAAAGAGGAAGAGGCAAATGGAATCAATCTAGAAGACAAAGGTAGGTTCAAGACTCAATACCATATTGCAACTTCTATAAAAGCAAAGGTCGTACCATTTAGTAATGTTTTTCTAGAATCAATTTTAAAATAATACATGAACAAACTTCACAAACAGAATGAAATACTCCCTCAGCATCTCAAAAGGATACGTAAAAAGAAGAGCCAAGAAAGTACACAACCTTCAATTCAATTAAAGAAATCAAGATTCTTGGATTATAAACAATGGATGCTCTAATCACATGATACCTTATAAAAATTATTTTTTAAATTACAAAATAAATAACAATCTTGGAAACATCAAAAGTGGAGACAGAAAATACTTAGTCATAGAAGGAATAGGAGATTGTGTCATTAAATTAAACAATATGGGAAAAGTCATCATTTCTAATGTGTGTTATATTCCTAATCATTCTAACCCACTCATCCTTGTTGAAAAAGTTTCTAATGGAGGAAATATTGTCAATTTCAATAGTAATTTCTGCATTATCAACAAATCTAATGATGAAGAAATCATGAAAATCAAAGCCTTGAATAAAAAATATATTTCCTTAAATTTGACTATCTCAATGAAAAACAAGATATCATAAGTAACCATGCTACTAAAGAAAAGCATATCCTTACAAAAGAAGCTAATCAAATGCCAAACAAAGATGAAGTCAAAGAAAAGGATATTAAGGATCTTAGCAAGTTCAAACTTTAGCATGGAAGGCTTGTTCACACCTCCTATCACAAAATTCAAAGATTGATTAAATAGAAAAAACCTACATAAATAAAATTTTCAAATATTTCTCAAGACAAATGTGACAATTGCATACAACAAAAGTAAACTAATTCTCCTCACAACTCTCACATTATAAAGAAGGAAAAACCAATTAATCTTATACACATGGATCTTGTTGGACTAATGATCACTGTTTCAACAAGAGAGGAAAATTATTTTATGGTCATAGTAGATAACTACTCAAGATACACTTGGACATATGATCTAAAGTAAAAGGATGAAGCCATCAAATGCTTTGAAACTTTCCACTAACTAATTGAAAACTCCATGAATGTCAAGATTAAGGCCATTAGATCAGACAAAGGTGGTAAATTCATAAATAAAGAATTTAACAAGTTTTGTAAAGAAAATGGTATCTTTCATCAAACCACATGTGGATATAGTTTACAATCAAATGAAGTAGTTACAAGAAAAAATAGAACAATACAAGATATGATAATATGCTTACTAAAACATGTCTCACTACCTAACCAATACTAGAGCACGAATGTCACAATTATTTGTTACATTTCTAATCAAATCATCACCAAAAGAAATAAAGATAGATCTATATATAATATTATATACAACATAATTCCTAACCTAAGTCATATGAGAATATTTGAGTGTCATTACTATGTAAAGACCCCAAAATAATTCATTGCAAACTTGAAGATAGAGGAAAGAAATGCATATTTTTTTGTTATAATTCTCACACCAATGGATACAAGTGCTATGACCCAATGAATCAAAAATGGCATGTTTCAAGAGATGTTATAATTGATGAGTTAAAGTTCAATATAGGTGACTTTTTCAAATAGCAAGAAAACTTAGACATATATTAAAGTTCAAAATCTTAGATTTAAAGAGACCATCCTTACACTCAAATGTTAGACAAATATTTTGAAAGAACAACTAAAAGATCTTACAATACTATAAATATGGCATATTCAAAAATCTTAAATGAACCAACCAATGTCAAACAAGTCATGGATAAAGAGTACAATGCCAAAACAAGAAATAACACATCAAAAATTTGTGGAGAAACTAAAAGATAAAAAGGTTATTAATTACAAGTGGCTGTAAAAATAAAGTACAATAAGAAAGGAGAACTCACAACACATAAAGAAAGACTTGTAGCAAGAAGATTCAAACAAAATATACACATTGATTATGAAGAAATATGTGTGCTAGTGGCCAAATTTGAAATCATCAAGCTCATCCTCTCCATAGCAACATATAAAGATCTAAAGGTTCAACAAATGGATGTCAACTCAACATTTCTAAAAAGATACATTAAAGAAGATGTATATATCTACTAGCCTAAATGTTATGTTATCAAAGGAAAAGAGGAAAAAGTATGAAAACTCAACAAAGATCTATATGACCTAAAGAAAGCACCTAAGGATTGATTCTAAAGAATTAATGAATATCTCACTAAAAAGAATTATTAAAATTGTAGGTTAAAAACAACACTATATTTTAGAAGGAAGGAGATGCTTTTATTATCATATTACTATATGTAGATGATATTAGCTTTATTGCCACCCATAAAAGGCTAGCAAAAGATTTTAAGAATGACATGAAAACTAAATTCAAAATGAATGATCTCAGAGAACTTTCTAGGATAAGGAGGGAATGATGATTCATCAAACCAAATACGCAAACTCCATCATTGAAAAATTGAATCTAAAGAATGAAAAGTCAGTTAGTACTCCTTTGCTATACAATTTAAAGTTAACTAGAAAAGATAAGATTCCTCTCATAGGTGTAATCATGGAAGAAATATAATATACTAGAAATAAAACAAATAATTATCCATTAGCTTATCCACTTGTGAAGTAGAATCTTTTTCCATGGCAATATGCCTCTAAGGAAACATGTTCTTCCATCTGCTCCAACGTCGAGTACACGATGTTGGAGTTGTAACATCGCGTACGTGACATCGGGGCCTTGGTCTGACGTCACATACGTGATGTTGGGGCCTTGGTCCGACGTCGCATGTCCAACATCAGGGTGTATACCCCAAGTCTATAAATAATACACCTAGGCTCTAGTTTTGATAGTTAGGTTTTTGGTCATTCTTAGTTAAAGTAGTGAAGCTCTTGCAATATATTTTCCTCAGAGTTAGAATATTTTTTGATTGCCCACAAAAGGAGTCTAAAGTGTGTACGGTTCTTTGTTCGAGCACTGATGTACCTAAGCGTAGCAATGTGATAAGAATAAAACAAACTCTTTTGAGAATCCTTGCAACACTAAGAATAGCTTAATATTTCCTTTAATGCATTTTACTTTTTCGCTCTTTATTTTAATGCATTTGAATTAAGCAATTTATTTTTAGTAGTTAATGAACGCAAGCATGACCACTTCGAGAATTCATATCGTACTTGGTAACCCAGCAACACTTAACGTTTGGTAGCCTAACAATGCTATATGTGTTTAGGATGTGTCCAGGAAAGTGGGACGATTACTTGTGTTAGGCTAGCTAGGCAATAGACATTAGTTTTCAATCTACTCTACCCTTATTCTTGTTGTAGGCAATTACATCCATAAAATATAAAATGACAAAAATTCATATACCTCAATTACACCTAAACCATACCCTTGATCCTCACAAGTATAGTTGGGAAGACAACAAATGTTCTCAACATCATTTCACTTCCTAGAGAAACTAGTGTATGAGATAACTATAGGTCCATGAAATTTGACCAGATTGCACGTAATGCCTTAGTGATTTGTATGGTTGGGCATAGGGGTACCTTGTGGCTCATCATTGGCACAGTTGTCAAGGACCTTTTTTTTGTTTGGTGTGCTATCTAGGACCTAGTGAAAGTATTTAAATTGTTGGAATGAACCTTAGAGTCATATCTTATTTCACAATTACTACAATCAATTCTCAGAGCACACTATGATTTTTCTTTCACTAACTGAAAATGTCTTTTTCTCACAGGAGCACTTCTTTGCCCAATGTCAATAATGTTCATTCGAAAAAGCCTTAATAGTACCGAATCATATATACTCACCCCAATGAGTATGTACCAAACTTCACCTTAATCCTACACCAAGATGAATAGCTGCAGTGGCATGACATGAAGGGCAACATTGTGTTGTCGCTCGATCGTGTTGCTTCTACAATGCTCTATCAATTTCTTGCACAATGTGGTCTTCAAGAACACCATGAGGAGTATAATGTGGAAGCTGTCAACACTAGGGATTATCATCCCACTAAAGCACAATGCCTGTGAGATCAACAATTGGAACAATGCTATGAGTTTTTGAAGGAAAAAGGGGTTAACAATCCTCCATTCCTGTTATACCAACAAGCTAGTGGAGAACCCTTCTCTGGGGGTTTTCCATACAATGATGCTCCTCTCTTTGACTTCGATAATGGAGGCCAAAATCAAAATCTGCACTCCAGAGTTCACAATCCTAATTTTGATAACAAGGGATCCAATAACAAAGAAGGATTCAAAGGGGCAAGTCAAGATAGAGATGCAGATAAGAAGCAAGATCATGACCATGCTCGTAATTGCCAAAAAGGTAGTACTAGGCACTATGATGGTGCTGGTTCTCCTTCCTCTTTCCCTTCATCTTCTTCTTCTTCTTTGTTTTCTTGCTTCAATCATGACTGCAGAAGGCAAGATCATGATGGAGGTGATTGAAATGAGTGCAATGACTAACGATACCACAATAATCAAGGGGACCATCAAGATAAGCAAGATCAAGGATGCAGACATTCCAGAGAGGCACATCACCATGAATGAAGGGATACTAGAGGGCATTGTAGGCACCATGAATAAGGCCTCAATGAGCCTCTATTTGCTACCCAAAGTATGCTTAACATTGCAAAGGTAGTTAGAATCCCAACAAGGCATATGAAAGATAGTCCGATCAAATGGTTAGACATGAAAAATATTCCTTGATTTGAAGGAGGATATAACTTTGATCCGAAAAATCATCTTCAAGCTTTCCAAGATACATGTGCTTTGAAAAACAGAGAGAACAACTAACAAAAATTAAACTTGTTCCCGAAGACACTCATCAAAGAACCAGAGAACTGGTACCAATTCTTAGAACTAGAATTTATCAGACGATGGAGTACCATGCTTGAGTTATTCAATGATAAGTATCAAACATACTCCAAGGTTTCCAACTTAATGAAGAAAATTCAAGGGTGAAAACAAGGAATACATGAATCCTTGGATGCTACCATTGGTTGATACTATGCCTTGATGCACAAATGTCGTGGCCATGATTATTCTCAATTAGCTCAGCTTCACCACATTGTAGATGAGCTTCGTAATGAAACAAGAAAAACCCTTGGTGTCTATGCCCAAGAGCGATTGTTAGAACTAATTGCCCATCAGGTACAAAGGTTAATAGAGTAGGTCACAAAAGAAGAGGGCAAACTAAGAAAAAGATAAAGTGTAGAAGAGTACAACCATGATCCTTCCATCAGCAAGAGGAAGGTTCGATTCTACGACAATGAGGACAAATCCATATTTGATGAGGGGATGCATAAGAAAGCCTTGCCACTTCAACAATTCCAATATGAACTTATGACCAAGGTTGTTTTGTTAAAGGACTCCATGGATAGCAGATTTCAAGTTGTCCTCAAAATCGTTGAAGAGTCCAAAGAACCAAGTAGTGACCATGATCATAAGGGATGCAAGGAAGTTGAACATGCATATTACAAAGGTAAGGGTAAAAATTGCTGCAATAGAAGAGGTTTCAAATAGTAAATCAAATGATGATCATGGATGTGATGTCTACCAGTATGTACATCCTAAGGGATGTTGCCCATTGTGTCACATCTTCAGGAGTCTAGGGTGTATGCCTTACATCCACGACTTACAGAAAGGAAAACATACAGAAGGTTACCTTATCCTCAAGGTAATCTCAAGCAATTCCACTAGCAATAACCATATTATCCAAGTGGAGCTCCACTGCAACTGTACGAATAGTACCAACAATGGTAGCAACCACAATCATGGGTGCTTGCACCGCCAAGGCAACAATACCCTTACCAGCAACCTGATCCATCTGGTTACCACGTGCAACAACCCATGTCTCCATGTGACTCTTCTAGTCACATTTCTAATATTCTGCCTTACTACCATCCTTTTGATTCTTACCAAGCTCATTTTCCATATGAAAGAAGGGATGCCACCTCTTATCCTTATCCTCCTCCTATCTCTACACAAACTCCTCCTCTAGTTGCATAGCTACCACCTCCTCCACTAATGCAAGGTAAACTGCCCACTCAACCACAATAACACAATCCTACAAGGGCTATTGATTTGCAATCTAATCATCAATCGAAAGGGTCAAATGCCAAATCAAAAAAAAGACCTTTCTTTCAATCCTGTAGTCCACCTAAGCCTTCACCTACACCCACCGTTAACAACCCTGCTCCTACCTCTTCCTCCATATCAAATTCCTTTAGGCCTCCTTCAAACCAAACTCTACCAAGGATCCAATACCATAATGCTTACTGACATAGTGTCTGATTGGATATGTGCAGGAAGCCTTCCCAGGAAATTAGCGGATCTTGGAAGTCCTCTAATTTATTTGTAGATTACTGGGAACAAACTGTGCAAGATTCTTCTTGATTTAGGTTCTGGTGTTAATTTGATTTCTCATCAGATGTACATTCCCTGGAACCTACCTCCTCTTAAGAAGAGTAACATCATATTGAAATTGGCAAACCAGTCCATCACTGTTCCATTGGGACTGGTAGAAGACATTGTGACCACTATCTATGGGTGGTCTTATCCTATCAATTTCCTAGTAATCAAAGTGGAGAACTGCAAAGGGGACTTCCCAATCATTATGGGAAGGACATGGCTAAGCACCGTAGATGCAAGAATGGGCATCAGAGATCTTTCCCTAGAAATGTCTAAAGAAAACACATTTCGAAAGATTAAGAAGAAGAAATTTTCATTCATCGCGTACAACAATAGTAGGTGCAATTGTGTGTAGAAACTTTGGGCCATAAAGCAAGCATCTATCTCTTCATGCAAGTAGCGTGCACCAGAAGTCAAAATTCAAAGGTTTCTATACGCAACAACCACAAAATAGGAGGGCACCAAATCGTTGACTGCTAATTTAGAAAGCAACACACTTTGCATGAAACCATCTGAGAGCCTGACATGTGAGTATGTCATGAGCATGGATGAAGTCGAGCAAGTTCATCACCAACTCTTTGAAGATACAAATGATGATGTCCACTAGGGAGAATTGGAAATTCTTGAGAAATTTAAGCAAGAGCCCCTTGAACTAAAAATTTTACTAGCTTAAATGGAATATGTATTTTTGAAAAATAAGAAGTTGATTATAATTAATGCAAGACTTGCCCTAGAACAGAAAGAGATGCTATTAAAGGTAGTTGAAAGATGGTTAGTAGCTTTTGCTTGGCCGTATTCTGAACCCACAAAGATTGATCCTAGGATATGCCAGCATCACATTTACATTGACTTGACCAGGAAGCCAAAATAACAACCATAAAGGCAGTTGAGCCCCAAATTGAAGCAAATTGTCAAAGAAGAAATTGAACAACTCCTCAAGGTGGGGTTCATTTATCCCATTGCAAATAGTGAGTTGGTTAGCCTGCTCATAATTATGCCAAAGAAAGGTGGCAAGTGGTGGGTCTACAGTGATTTTAGGTTGCTAAATATGGCAACATTCAAGGATCATTTTTCATTGCCATTTGTTGACCATGTGCTAGACAAAATATTAGGGCATTGCTACTACAGCTTCCTAGATGGTTCTAGTGGCTATAACCAAATTCAAATCACACTAGAGGACCAAACAAAGACAACATTCATGAGTCCCTGGGGGAATTTTACATATCATAAGATGTTATTTGGTCTATGTAATGCTCCTACCACATTTCAACGTCTAGTCCTAAGCATCTTTCAACAGCAGATTGGTAATGGTGTGGAAGTCTTCATGGATGACTTCTCCACTTATGAAGCTACATTTCAACAAGCCTTGAACTGCCTTGAGCAAGTGCTAAAATGGTGTGTTGAAACCAACTTGTGGCTCAATTAGCAAAAAAATCACCACATGGTCTAGAAGGGCATTATACTGGAGCACAAAATCTTGCAAGCAGGAATTGAAGTGGACCCTAAAAAAAGTAAGGATCATTCATGGAACAACCTATCAGCCAAAAATAGTTAAAGATGTTTGGTCATTCCTTGGACATACTGGCTACTACCAGTGCTTCATAGAGAATTTCTCTAAGCTCACAAAGTCATTGATGAAGCAAACAAGGAAAGATGCTCCTTTTGTCTGGACCCCAGAATGTGAAAAATAATTATAGTAACTAAAAGAAAAGCTTGTGGAAACTCCAATCCTACAAGTGCCTAATTGGTCTAGATGATTTTACATTATGATAGACACATCAAATTATGCCTTGGGAGTAATGCTTACATAGTTAGATGAAAAGAAACGACCATACTACATCCACTACAGTAGCCAAAGTATTGTGGGTGCACAACTGAACTACATCACCACAGAGAAAGAATTGATGGCAGTGGTCTTTGCACTAGAGAATTTTAGGCATTACATGCTTGGATATAATATGTTTGTACACATTGATCATAGTTCCATCCACTTCCTAATGAACAAGCCAATAGTGAACCCTCATGTCATACAATGGTTGGTGATCTTACAGGAATTTGATCTCACAATGGTAGATTAAAAGAGCACTGAGAATATGATCACTAATCACTTCTCTCAATTGGGATGGGATGACAAAGAGGAAGAAAGCCCATTATCTAATACATTTCCTGATGAACTCCTCTTTGCTGGGGTTGTAACTGAACAAATGCCTGATGAGCCAAAATGGCATGATAAAATTCTCACCTATCTTCTCACTCAAGAGATGCCATAAGGGTTGGACCACCAGAAGAAATAGTAGTTTCTTCACTAGGTAAAGCACTTTATGGAGATCAACAGACACCTCTATAAAATGTGCACTGATGGCCTGGTTCGTTGGTGTGTACCTAATGCTAATCAACTACATGTTCTCCAAGATGCTCATGAAGGTCCCTATGGAGGAGACTATGCAAGGAGATGCACGGCCATTAAAATCCTAATGGTAAGGTACTATTGGCCAACACTCTTTAGGGATGTCCATCATTATGTCTACCCTTGTGAACAATGCCAACAAGATGGTGGAATGATTTCTCAAATGGAGGAACCTCAACAATGGATTCAACCACTAGAACCATTTGACATCTAGGGCATTGATTTCATGGGTCCCATCACACCCATGTCAAATGAAAATATGTACATCATAGTCGCTGTTGACTATTATATGAAATGGGTAGAAGCAGCAGCCATCATCGACTATACATCCTTTACTACTGCTCAGGTTGTACAATAAAATGTTGTAAACAGGTTTGGTATGCCAAGTGCATTAATTTCTGATAATGGAACTCATTTTACAGGTACTACTTTTCAGAAGCTCATGCAACACTTGGAAGTTGAACATAAACTCATAACACCTTACCATCCCCAAGCTAATGGTCAAGCTGAGATTACCAATAGGGAAATCACAAGAATACTAACAAGAACTATTAGCAAGTATACGAAGGACTAGAGCACAAAACTCAATGATGCCCTTTGGGTCTACGACTCAACTTGGAAACTTCCTATAGGCTACTCTCCCTATGTGCTTGTGTACGATAAACTACCAACACTTTATATTCAATCTGAACTCCATACACTTTCAATGGCTTGTGACCTTGACCTTGACTTAAGTCTAGCCCAAAAAGAAAGACTAATGAATCTCAACCTACTAGATGAAAACCAATTAGTAACCTTATCATCTAACAAGTTGCATAAGGATTATAACAAAAAACATCATGACCTGAAAATTAGAAAAGTCAAATTTGAACCAGGAGACAAGGTTCTTTACTGTAACCCCACACACGTACCTCAACAAACTAAGTTTCAAACGTTGTGGAAAGCACCTTACATCATTTATGAAACTTTTCCTTCAAGGGTCATGATGATATATAAACCTGAGAGCCCAAACAAGAAATAGTTGGCCAACATCCAACAAATTAAACCTTTCCATGAGCATACACCAACTAACACAACAAGTGCCTCATCAACTGGACAACCACACTCCATATTTTGGATCTCCTCCTCCTCTCAACTTAGTTGTGAGGGAGATGGCCAACCATGCTAATCATTTAAGCGGCTCTTTAGTTTTTCAAATTTTTTGTTTTACACATTTTTTGTTTTACAACTTTTTGTTTTACACATTCTTTATTTTACATCTTTTTATTGTTATGTTATTAATCTTTTCTAATTTTTGTTTCATAGCATCATTAATACATTTGCTATTTCTTGAATATTTTACACTTTCTTTTATATTTTCTTTTATTTTTGTGTGATTTTCTAAGTTTTTTT
>MNCI01000828.1:170052-257792 GCA_015680685.1 Gnetum montanum
CATTCTAGGAGTTGAGGGTGAGAGAATCTAATCGCGATGAGCAGCCGATTCCTTGATTAGCCGTACACATCCGTAAATGCTTGTAATCAAGTCGTACTCATGCCGCACTACTGCAAGGTAATAAATAACAAGTAAGAAATAACATGTAATAAATCCTATTCCATGCACTGCAAGGTTTATCCACAAAGCTCACCTTTATTGTTGTACACAACTTGTGTCCAGGTACAATGTTGCTCGAATAAAGATCTGTTCACTTGGGGACTCCTACTGCGGCACATGGAAAATATTCTATCTCTAGAGTGATCAATCAACCAGAGTTTCCCTACTTCTAGCCTAGGATGGGAAATAAGGGGAGTGCCACCTCTTATTTATAGATATGGCGGCGGACCGCGATATTGCGTACACGATATCGCAGGGGAGGACACAATATCGCGACTCATGCGAATTGCGTCTCATTAGAATCCAAAGCACACACCTTGGACAAAATAAATGCATACTTCCTTGCATGGTGTGGTTCTCATTGAAAAAAGAAAAAAAAGAGATGAGGATTCAAAGCATAACCCTTGGAAAAAATAAATGCATGTATCTTTGAATGGTGTGCTTCCCATTTCAAAAAAAATAAAAAATAAAAAACAATGGAAATTCAAAGCACACCCCTTAGACAAAATAAATGGGCTACAAGCATTGGTTATGGGACTAGTCTCCTCTAACTAAGGCCCTTTCTCACTTCCTACTTCTTCTCTAATAAGCAACAGTGGTTATTCTATGGGAGCACTCTTATGTCTCAAGGGATGGATTAGTTTTAGAATGTTGATGCAAAGTCACTGAATGTGGTTGGNAGTTTGATATGTCGAAATTCTTAGTTAGTTTCTTCTAGGTTTTTGTACTTAACTTTTCTAACCATTAATCATCCATAGAGCCCACATACTCTTTGGATTGAAGTTATGCAAGGGCATAAAAGGCCTGTGCCTGCTTTGGGAAGGACCCAATTGCATATCTTTTGGTTGGGTTAGTTAAGTTCTTTACCCTTAGACATTTTTACAATCAAATTCTTTTTGTTTACCCCATTAACGACATCCAGTTGTACACATCTTCATAACATTTTTCAATGAATTTTTCTTTTCATTGTTGTGAATTCTTATACCCTCTTCGAATATTTCCTTGTATTGAACCTTTTCAAATTTAATGGACCGCTTAATTTAATTAACCCTATCTATCAGCCTTCCACTAACACTACTCAAGGAACCAATCGACCACAATCACAACCTAGTTGAAACGAGACAAGGCATTTAACCACCATGTGTTACACATTGCATATTAATTCATGATTTTGTTGTGATTGTAGTGGGAAGCATGGATTTGAAGCGAGACTATCTTTACCAAGGATGCAACAATACCACACAATGAGAACCATTTGTGATTGAAGGATCTCTTCTCTTTCTCTCATTCTTCTGCTGCCAGGAGGTGTTGGATGTCAGTGATATCCAGGGTGTTCATTTCTCTTATCATGAACACCCAATGTTGTAAAAATTGTAATTTCGTACACTTGGGCACTCAAAGTCAGTATGTCTGTTTCATTTAAGTCATTTTGTGATGTCTGTCAATAATCCCATACGCACCCAATATATTGTGTTGTAAAGAACCTGTTTCTCCTCTTCTATACTCAAGGACGAGTTTTCATTCAATCATGGGGGTATGATGAAACATGTTTTGCCAATTGCTCCAACATTAGGTATGTGACATCAGAGCCATGACATCGAGGCCTTGGTCCGACGTCACATGTCCAATGTTGGGGTGTATACCCCAAGTCTATAAATACCACGCCTTGGCTCCAATTTTGATAGTCAAGTTTTTGGTCATTCTTAGTTAGAGTAATGAAGCTCTTACATTTTATTTTCCTCAAAGTTAGAATATTTTTTGAGTGCCTGCAAAAGGAGTCTAAAGTGTGTACAGTTCTTTGTTCAAGTACTAATGTACCTAAGTGCAGTAGTGTGATGGGAATAAAATGAACTCTTTTGACAATCCTTGTAGCACTAAAAATAGCTTAATATTTTCTTTAATGCATTTTACTTTCTCGCTCTTTATTTTAATGCATTTGAATTAAGCAATTTATTTCTAGCAGTTAATGAACGCAAGCACAACCACTTTGAGCATTCATATAGTACTTGGTAACCCAGCAATACTTAACATTTTCTAGCCCAACAATGTTATATGTGTTCAAAATGTGTCTAATAGACATTAGTTGATGAGTGGCAAGGTACGCCTACACTCAACCATACAAATACAAGCGTTACGCACGATCCAGTTGAACTCCAAGGACTAAGTTCTTATGCACCTTTACAGAACAAGGATGAGTTAGGCGATCATTGTCTTCCTAAGCTTACTCATATGGCATAATTGTATGGTTAGTAAACTTCAGGTATATGATTTTTATGCCTTTTTTTATGTTTTATATCATGGTGCTAAAAAGGGAGAAGTGAAATAATTGAATAACTAATTTAATTTAACTAATCAACTAAGCTCTAACTAGTCCTAACACCAGCATCTATTCCCACTTGTTGTACACATCCTGAACTAGTGCAACACCACTGGGATTACCAAACACTAATCATTACTAGGTTACCAAGTGTTCCACCTATGCTCGAAGTGGTCGTACTAAGTGTACTTACTTGGGAAAAGTTACGAATTAATAAAAGTGACATCAATTAACTAACGAAAGCATTAAATAACTGTAAATAACATTAATTGCAATAAATAATCTATTCTGAATGCGACAAGGTTTATCACAAAGTTCATCTTTATTTCCGGACACAAGGTGTGCTCAGGTACACAATGCTCGAATAAAGATCCGTTCACTTTATGACTCCTACTGTGGGCACTCAAAAATAATTTTAACTCTAAGAGGGAGAAACTGCAAGAGTTTGGGTAAGGAACTAAGAAAACTAACCAACCTATTACCAAACCAAGTGCGCACGCCTCTTATTTATAGGTGACGAGATAAGTCCTAACATCAGATGTCCGATATCGCTTGGTAGGATCCGATATCACGAACTCGATATCGCAGATTCAATATTGCAGTCCCGATATTGCGACTCATCATACCCCCATGATTGAATGAAAACTTGTCCTCAAGTTCCTTACAAAATATTGGAAAGGTATGGAATTATTGACTGTACAACAATCTAACAGTGACATGGAATGATAAACTCAAAGTGCCTACTGAACAAATCGACAAATATATTACAGCATTGGTGTTCATACCCATTGTGGTGAACACTGTACATAGATGACATCCAGACCCTCATTCAATAGCTTGAAGAGAGAAAGAGAGAGAGAAAAGAAAATGAGATGCGTTGCTACTTAATGGCTAAAAAGTGGCTACTTAATGCGCAAGCACAACCACTTTGAGCATTCATTTAGTTGTGGGGGCCCTAACATATAATGTGATTGATACCTTGCCTCATTATGAAGTACATTGGCTAGGTTGTGGGTATTGCAGATGCTAGGTTAGAGGTTTATGACTGATAACTACCCAAGGTGTAGGGGTAAGATAAGTATGGAATGGAAAAATTTGTGATAGGGCCCCCACAACTAAGAGTGAACCTCCAGTAGAAATAAGATGGAAAACTTTAAAGAACAAAAAAGATAAGAGAAATAACAATGGTAAAGCCAATAAAACAAAAACAAAAGTAGATGTCACTGGTGGGGTGAAATGGGAAATAGTTGATTGCGGAAATGTTTTAAGGGAAAGAGCTTAATAATTGCACAAAAAAGGAATGCCAGTGGATCCTCCACAAAGCAGGCTCATGCCCTTAATGCCCTAACAAACCCACAAACCAAAGAGTCTGTAGGCTCTCAAAATGACATATCGAAACAATGGTTAAGAACTTACCCACAAGAATTTACCGAATAATAACAATGCATCAACCAAGATATAGAGTAATCATAAAATTAGTAATGAGGTGGAATATGGGAAGAAATATGGAAAGAGAAGAGAGAGAATGGAATGGAATCCCAAAATCAAGGTTGTGTAAAGTCCCTTGTGTAGCATGTGGTTAATGTGACTTAATAAAATTCTATCCAAATCCAAATTCAAAAAAACCACATCCAATGACCTTGCATCAACACACTTGACCAATACATTCTCCTGAAGCAACGAGAATGCTTCAACAAAGCCACCACCATCCCAACAAGAGAAGAAGCAGGAAGTGAGAAAGGGCCTTAGTTAAAGAGAACCTTCAAGCATGGATAACATAAGTCAGAACCACACCATGCAAAAACTTATTTGATTTAGTCGACTTCCTAATATTTGGTTAATTAGTTAAATGGTGGAAAACCTATGAAAACATCCAAGTACCCAAGAGAATAGTCGACACAAATGTGTTGAATCCCCTTGAAGTCACACCCTTTGCAATCCATTTGAATATTTCCTTGGTTTGAAGAATACTAAGCAGTAATTTCATTAATAAGTTTACTTTAGAAGAAGGGACAGTACAGTTCCAAAATCAAGGGAGACCATAGAGCTAAATGGATGAATGGATGGCATGGACTCATTACATATTTTATCAAAAGAAACCATATCTTAGCATCAACATTAAAAGTTAAGGTAAAAACCAAACATTAGTAATCAAGATTTATTATAATACAACCCACCATCGTGAGCACTTATTATGTGACGAGTAAGAATAAATCAAACAAAGAAATAGTAAAAATGTTAACGATGGTGTAAAACAAAAACAAGTAAATAGGAAAAATGTGTAAAACAAAAATCTGTCAAAAAAAAAAGTTAAAGGAACTGAGGGCTTTAGAATGGTTAGCATTGGTGGCCATCTCCCCCATGACTGAGTTGGAAGGAGAACATCCAAAATAATGAGCAAGGTTGTTCATTAATAGAGCTAGTGTTAGTACTGGCCATTTTAAGCTCATGGAAGGGTTTAATTTGCTAAACATTCACTAATAATTTCTTATTTGGACTTTCAGGTTTATAGATCATCATGGCCCCTAAAGGAAAAGTCTCATGAATAAGATAAGATCCTTCCCACAGTGTTTAAAATTTAGTTCGTTGTGGCATGTGTGTGGGATTCCAATAAAGAACCTTATCTCCTAGTTGGTATTTGACTTTCCTAATCCTTAGGTCATAATGTTGTTTGTTAAAGAACTTGTGCAGTTTGTTAGATGATAGGGCGGATAATCAATTTTCATTTAGCAAGTTAAGGTTCATCAACTATTCTTTCTGTGCTAGACTCAAGTCAAGGTTGAGGTTACATGTTGTGGATAGTGTACAAAGCTCAACTTGAATAGGAAGTGTTGGAATTATACCATACACTAACTCAGAGGGGGAGAGTAGCCTATAGGGAGTTTCCATGTGGAGTGGTATGCCCAAAGAGCATCGTTCAGTTTGGTGCTCCAATCTTGCCTATATTTGCTAATGATTCATGTTAGTATTTTTGTGATCTCCCTATTGGTAACTTCAGCTTGACCATTCACTTGAGGATGATATGGTGTAGTCAGCTTATGCTCCACTCCTAAGTGTTGCATCAATTTTCAAAAAGTCGCACCTGTAAAATGTGTACTATTATCATAAATAAGTGCATGAGGTATGTCAAACCTATTTACAATTTGTTGTTGAACAAATCGTGCAATGGTAGATGATGTACAGTCCATAACAGTGGCTGCTTCTGCCCACTTTGTAAAATAGTCAACAGCAACAACAATGTACGCTTTTCCATTGGACATTGGTGTAATAGGCCCCATAAAATCAATTCCCCATATGTCAAAGGATTCTAAGGGTTCAATCCACATCATGTTGGCAGTGCTCACAAGATTGGACGAAATGATGAGCGTCCCAAAATAGTGTAGGCCAATAATATCCTACAAGCAAGATTTTTATGGTTGTTCATCTCCAAATGTAATGACCCCACAACGGCCCTCATGAGCATCTTGGAGAACTCACAATTGATCCACATCGAGAACACACCATCGAACCAAGCCATCGGAACATACCTTATAAAGGTGTCCATTGATTTCTATGAAATATTTGGCTTAGTGAAGAAACTGTTGTTTCTTTTTAATGTCTAACCCTTGTGGTGTTTCTTGTGTAAGTAGATAAGTGAGAAGGCTACTATACCAATTTGTGTTAGTGGGTAAGTGATTGTTTATCACACCTACAAAGAGGAGTTCATCAGGGAAATGGTCAGAAATTGGATATTCATCCTCTTTGCTGTTCCATCGTAACCAAGATAAACGATCAGCGACCACATTCTCGGTGCCTTTATGATCAATCATCATAAGATCGAACTCTTGTAAGATCACGAGCCATCGTATGATGCGAGGGCTCACCATTGGTTTATTCATTAGGAACTGAATTGCACTATGATCCATATGTACAAATATCTTATAGCCTAATACATAGTGCCTAAATTTTTCAAGTGCAAACACCACAACCATTAACTCTTTTTCTATTGTGAAGTAGTTGAGTTGTGCACCAGTAATACTTCTTCTTGCACAATGGATGTAATAGGGTCATTTCTGATCATCTAACTGTGTAAGTATGACTCCTAAAGCAAAGTTGGACACATCAATCATTATATGGAACAGCTTGGACCAGTCAGGAGCTTGTAGAATGAGTGTTTCTACAAGCTTCTATTTTAAAGTCTAGAAAGCTAACCCACATTCCCTAGTCCATTCAAAGGATACGTCCTTTTTTGTTAATTCGACCAATGGTCTTGCAACCTTCGAAAAGTTCTCAATGAAGTGTCTATAATAGCCAGTATGTCCAAGGAATGATTGGATGTCTTTTACAATTTCAGGTTGCCAAGTGATTCCTTGGATGACCTTAATCTTTTTAGGATCTACCTCTATCTTTGTTTGTGAAATCTTATGCCCTAATACAACACCTTCTTAGACCATTAAATGGCTTTTTTTCCAATTGAGCCTTAAGTGGGTTTCAACACATCGTTTTAGTACTTACTCTAATTGATCCAATCCTTGATCAAAGTATGCTCTATAGGTGGATAAATTTTCCATGCAGACCTCCACACCATTTCCTATTTGCTACTAAAATATGCTTAGAACCAAATGTTGAAATGATGCTAGGGCATTGCACAAGCAAAACGACATCTGTTTATATGCGAATGTTCCCCAAGGACTTGTGAATGTAGTCTTGGCTTGGTCTTCTAGTGCTAGTTGAATTTGATTGTATCCACTATAACCATCCATAAAACTATAGTAGCAATGTCCTGCAATGCTATCTAAGACTTCGTCGACGAATGGCAATGAGAAATCGTCTTTAAATGTTGCCATGTTGCCATTCACTGTCAACAATGGGGTAGATGAACCTAGATTTTAGAAGCTATTCAATTTCTTCTTTAACCACTTGCTCAAGCTTTGGATTCAATTGCCTTTGCGATTGTCATTGAGGTTTCATGGAGGGGTCAGTGTAAATTCTATGTTGGCATATCTTAGGATATATTTCAGTTAATTTGGAATATGACCAAGTATAGGTTTTCGACCACTTTTTTACCATTTTCAGCAGTCTTTCTTTTTGTTGAGGAGCGAGCCTAGCGTTAATGATTATCGATTTTTCATTTTTGAGAAATGTATACTCCATACCAATGGGCAATAGTTTAAACTCAACGGGCTCTTTCTTGAACTCGTCAAGGATTTCCAACTTCCCCCAATTGATATTTTCGATGTCAGGACTTGGAAGTTGGTGATGGACTTGCTCTAATGTATCTATGCTATCAATGTAGATGCATGTCAAGCTCTCAGTTGGTTCCATGCATATAGTTGAATTGTTCTCTTGGTCAGATGTCAGCCACTGGGTGCCTTCCTATCTTGTGGCTACTGCATATAGGCATCTTTGTATGTCAGTTAATTGTGCACACTGGTTGCGTGTAGGTAATGTTAAACGTTATACAAACAAGGACTTCTACAGGCAATTACACCCTGTGTTACTATATGTAATGCATGGAACTTTATTCTTCTCAATCTTTCCAAATGTATTTTCTTTTGTTATTTCTAGGGAAAGATCACGTATTCCTAGGCGCACATCAATTATGCTTAGCCATGCTCTTCCCATAATGATTGGGAAGTCTCCCTTGCAATTGTTAACTTGAATCACTAGGAAATTAACTAGATACGACCACCCACAAATAGTGATGACAATGTCCTCCACTAGCCCTAATGGGATAGTGATGGATTGGTCGGCCAACTCTAAACAAATCTTAATGGAGGCAGGTTCCAGGCTTTATACATTTCTTGAGAGATTAAGTTAACACTAGAACCTAAATCCAAAAGAGCTTTGCAAGGCTCGTTCCTAGCGATTTGCAAATATATAAGAGGACTTCCAAGATTAGAGAATTTCCTAGGAAGATGGCTAGATTTAATCCAATTGGTAATGGCATGAGTCAACATGACCGTGTGGGTTAAGTGTGGTCTTTGTTTCAAAGGAAGCTCCAAAGATTCGAATGATGCTGAGGCCCTTGGAGAATCAACCTCTTGTGGTTGTAAGGACTTAGTTGGACTACTGGCTCTAAAGAAATGTCTCTTCTTTGTGTGTTTTTCTGAACCAACAGTAGGTTGAGGGTTCACAGCCCTTGTAGCGTTACATTGCTACAGCTAGGTAGGGAGCTCACCCTGCATACCTGAAGCAAGTGCTAATGGAGCTAAGGGTGGAAGAGGTGTAGTCAGATGAGAAGGATAGTACATTTGTGGAACATCTGCCCCAGGAGAGGGAGTTCTATAGTACTCGTGGTTTTGGTAGTGAGGCTAAGGAGTGATGTGACTAGTGGAGTCACATGGAGAGATTGGCTGCTACACGTAGTATCCATATAGCTCAGGTTGACAATGAGGGTACTATTGACATGGTGGTGGCATTCCCCATGACTGTGGATGTTGATACTGTTCATTTGGTTATGGTGGAATTCCACTTAGATAATATGTCAAGGGTTGGTGAAACTATCTTGGATTACCTTGAGGATAAGGTAACCTTCAGGGTGTTTGCCATCTATTTAATCATGGATTTAGTGCATACATCCTAGACTCCTACAAATGTGAGATTATTGGGAAACATCCCTTAGGATGGACATATTGGCATATCTCACATGCACCATCATTGTCTGTCTCCGAATCCACAACCTCTTCAATGATGGCAACTTTGCCCTTACCTTTGTTACGTGCATATTCAGCTTCTTTCTTTTTTCTCCTTTCTTAATCACTACCTTGCTCTCTAGACTCCTCTACTATTTTGAGAACAGTTTCAAATTTATTATCTAGGGAGTCCCACATTTTATCTAACTTTGCTAATACTTCTAATGCAAATTTCTGAATGGGCAAGGTTTTCCTATTCACCATCTCTTCAAGTGGTGACTCTTCTTCATCCTCAAAAAATCTAACTCTCTTGTTTCAAAGGGAAGGATCTCTGTTGTATTCCTCCACACTCTCTCTTTTCCTTAACTCACCTTCATCCTTGACAACTTGCTCCAACAATCTCTATACTTGATGGGCTCTAAGCTTGGATAGTCTTCCTTGGGCATAAGTCCTAAAGGTTAGTCGCATTTCATGCCTTAGCCCATCTACGAGATGGCGTAGTTGTTCCCTCTCTGAGTAACCATGGCTAGTGCAACAATGTAACAATGCATAATATCGGCCCATGGCAACATCCAAGGGTTCATGTCCTCCTTATTTCCATCCTTGGATTTGCTTTCGCAAGTTGGACACTCGGGAGTACGTTTGATACTTATTGTTGAACAACTCTAACATGGTACTCCATCAATGAATGTATTCTAGTTCTAAGGACCGGTACCAGCTTTCCACTTCTTTGATCAATGTTTGTGGAAAAAAATTTAGTTTTTTCCATTCATTTTCTATGTTTCGCAAGGCACATGCATAATAGAATGCTTATAGATGATTTTGAGGATCAGCATTGTATCCCCCTTCAAATCGTGGGATATTGTTAATGTCCAATCTTTTGATCCTACTATCCTTTTGATGCCTTGTTGGGATTTTGATGGCCTCTGTTATGTCTAACATACTTCGGGTGGTGCGTAGGGGTTCATTGTGGTCGTATTGTCTATGATGTCTATGATGGCTATGTTGTTCCCTACTCTCCCTACTTCACGATGTGTTTCTCTAGAATGCCCTCGTCCCCTTTCTCGACTATTTTGTCTATGATCCCTATTTCACCTACAATTATCCTCAGGGTCTTTTCCTTTGCAACTGCATCCAGATCCTGAAGGAGAGGGTGAAGAAGATAATGAAGGTGAACAGGAAGGAGGACTGGCACCATGACAGTGCCTACTACCTTCTCTTTGGTGGTCACGGTTACGATCAGAATGTCCATCTTTATCATACGTTCATGTTTCCTTTTTGGATCCTTTGTGTCTGTTCATATCAGAACCTGGGTTATGGATAGTTGAATGAAGATTCTAATACACAACCCATTTACCGAAGTCAACAGGAGGAACATCATTCTCTGGAAAACCTCCTAAGGTAGGTTCATCACCCTCATTTTCACTTAGAACATACAGGACGTCCTAAGACCACTTCCCCTTCATAGATTTATGATGTCTCTCCTATTGTAAGTCCCTTTGGTGTTGTGCCTTTGTGGGTCGATACTCTCTCAAGTCGTGTTCATGCACAACGTACTTTGCCTATAAGTGCTGCATACCAATTCGTGTGAGAGCACAAAGAAGCATGCTTGGGACTGAGCAATCAGGAGGTAACACTATGTTACCTTCTAAATCACGCCAACGCAGTTGTTCATCTTGGTGGAGGATAAAGGTAAAGTTTGATATATACTCATTAGGATGAACATATACCACTGGTGGGTCATCATGTGTACTATGCCTTTGATTATTCATTGTGTCTAACCTAGACAATGAAGCACTCTCGTAAGAAGAAGAAGACATGATTAATTCTTCGGTGTGCAATACTTTTCTCTTCTCTTTTTCTAATAATTTTAAGATAACCAACCCTAAGGGTTCGTTCTAATGATGGAAAGATTTCCTAAGTTCTAATCAGCACACAAATAACAAAGTCCTTGACAACGATGCCAATGATGAGTGGTGAGGTACCCCTAAGCTCAACCATACAAATATGAGCGTTACGCGTGATCCGGTCGAACTCCAAGGACTAAGTGCTTATGTGCCTTCACAAAACAAGGATGGGATAGGTGATCGTTGTCTTCCCAAGCTTACTCGTATGATATGAATGTATGGTTAAGTAAACTTGAGGTATATGATTTTTATGCTTTTTTTATTTTTTATGTCCTGGTACTAAAAAGGGAGAAGTGAAATAATTGAATAACTAATTTAATTTAACTAATCAACTAGGCTCTAACTAGTCCTAACACCAGCATTTGTTTCTACTTGTCGTACACATCATGAACTAGTGCAACACCACTAGGATTACCAAACACTAATCGTTACTAGGTTACCAAGTGTTCCACGTATGCTCGAAGTGGTCGTACTGAGTGTACTTACTTGGGAAAAGTTACGAATCAATAAAAGCGACAACAATTAACTAATGAAAGCATTAAATAACTGTAAATAACATTAATTGCAATAAATAAGCTATTCTGAATGCTGCAAGGTTTATCACAAAGTTTGCCTTTATTTCTAGACACAAAGTGTGCTCAGGTACACAATGCTTCAATAAAGATTCATTGGCTTTATGACTCCTACTGCAGGCACCTAGAAATAATTCTAACTCTAAGAGGAAGAAACTGCAAGAGTTTGGGTAAGGGACTAAGAAAACTAACTAACCTATTACAAAACCAAGTGTGCCCGCCTCTTATTTATAGACGACGACACAAGTCTCGACATCGAATGTCCCATATCTCTTGGCAAGATCCGATATCATGAACCCGATATTATGGATCTGATATCACAGTCCCGATATCGCGGCTCATCATTAATTTTCAATCTACTCTACCCTTATTCTTGTTGTAGGCGATTATATCCATAAAATATAAAATGAAAAAAATTCACATACCTCAATTATACTTAAACCATACCCTTGAGCCTCATAAGTGTAGTTTGAAAGACAACAAACATTCTCAACGTCATTTCACTTCCTAGAAAAACTAGTGTATGAGATAACTCTAGGTCCACAGAATTCGACCGAATTACACATAATGCCTTAGTGATTTGTATGGTTGGGCATAGGGGTACCTCACAGCTCATCAACCTCCAACATATACTCTAGCTAAATAAATGTCTCTCATACCTATGATTCAAATTGATCTCATTACATATTTGTATTGTGACAATACAATAACAATTCAACTATCCTAAGACTATGTGCATCACAAAAAATCCAAAAACATTAACATCAAGAAGTATTTCATCAAGAAAGAAGTGAAAACAAAAACCATCAAACCTATTCACATTAGTGTAAAAGAGTAACTTGCTAACTTTACTAAAAAAATATTTCAAAAGATTAAGTGCCTCAATGAATCTATAGGAATTCAAAGCATAACAAAGAAAGGAAAAAGCAAAGATAAATAACGAAGATTACTTTCCACTCTAAGGAGGGATTGCTGGCTTTTTAGAGTAGAAGATAATTTTTTGTTTCTATTATACAATAGAAGTTTATTTTAATAAAATATAGAAAATTTATAAATTGATTGGCAGTTGTAATATTATTTTGGTCCCAATCCATATCTATATAATTTTTGAGGTTTCTTTTGTCATTGGGGCTATATTATATTATTTTTAGTAGACTTTGTCCTACTTGTCATATACATTTATCTAAGGTATCTCTTGAAAATTTGTACCATAGAACCATCAATATAATTTTAGTAAGAATTTGACTATTTCATCATCAAATTATCAACATCATTCATCATTATTTATTCAATCTTGGAAGTTGAACAGCTAGAATTAGGGACATTCACCATTTCAATCATATCTCAGCCATTTCATAGTATGTTTCAATAATTCTAGATTTATTAGAAATCGAGAACATATGGTTACATGTATCTAACATTTAAATTCAATATTTCTTGTAGTTTGGGAAAATTTGGCATATTTTCTGAATCCTAAATTTTTACCAAAATGAATGATGGTCAATGATTACACTATTTTTCACTCATCGCATAACGATTTGATGTGATATTAGATTTATTTGAAACTTAATATATGTGGGAAGGTTCACTTAAAATTTTAAAAAACTAAAAACCTAACAACTTTTGAGTTTTCATCTCTCAAATTTTCACCATCAAAATTATTGTAATTTTTGATAGATTGGAAAGAGCATAATATAACCTTAGCTTTTGGATATAGTTTATAGTACTTCCTTTTTCTCAAATCAAAAATAAATTCCTAGGCTTTCCAAAAATATAAATTTTATTTGCTAATTCTTTGTGAAGTTAAGATAACCAAGTAATTCTTTCGCTACCTAAAATTCCTTCAATGGTCACCTATGACATGTCTCCAACAACCTATAATTGGGTCATTTCATGTCTCCAAAACCATTTTCTATATTATTTTTTTATTTTGTCAACATTCACTAGTTATTAACATTAGATAAGGATTTGAGGATGATTTTCTATGAATGGTTGTCATTCCATAACTCATCAATCTATCTTTTTATTAAAATTTAAAAACTAAAGACTTAATACTTGAATTTTATTGTCTTTGTAGACCTAAAGGATCTCTCAAATAGATTAACTTGTATTAAAATTAATCATGAAAATATTATAATACTCATAAATGATATTATTATAGTTTCTTTAGAATTTTGTTGACATTATTATATTAACTTTTGACTTTAATTTATAGGTGATGCAAATAATTTAGCCTCGCAAACATGTTTAAAGGATAAGAAACAATATGAGGAAGAGCATTTTCATTATATTATGAGTCATGAGAATGTGTTAAAATAAATGATCTTGGTATCTTTATCCCATATATAATTTGTTGATAATTAAGATAGATCAAGAAAGGATGTAACTATGGCATTATGGCATGATATCTATTGTGGCATGTGCCTCATTATACCCATTAAAATAGAACATGTGACTTTCAAACCACAAAAAACATGCTGATGAGTGGCGAGGTACCCCTACACTCAACCATACGAAGACGAGCGTGCACGCGCGATCCAGTCGAACTCCGCAGACTAAATGCCTTAACACCACAAGAAACACTCAGGGTTAATCGTTCGTTGTCTTCCCAGGCTTGCTTGTAAGTGTCACGGTGTATGGTTAAGCAAGTCTGAGGTATGTGATTTTTTTGGTATTTTTCGGTTTATCTTCTATGCTATCAGAGGAAAGGGTTGAGAAACTAAGCTAACTCTAACTAATGTCCTAAGTTTAAGTTAACTAGCGTCAGCATCCGTTCCCACTTACCAGACACACCCTGAACTATGCAACTGTGGCTTACCAGAGGCTAATCGTTACTGGGATCACCACACGTAACGCAAGTGGTCGAAGTGGTCGTACTGAGGCACCTATTTAGCTTAAGTGTGATAAGCAGCCGATTCCTTAGCTAGCCGTACACACCCGTGGGTGCTCGTAACTAAGTCGTACTTATCACACGTTCTAGCCTAGCAATGAGTAGCCGATTCCTTGACTGCCGTACACATTGGACTACCACTGGGATTACCAAGCGCAGAATCCTGGAATACGCTACTGGGTTACCAAGCAGCCAATGCTAGTAATCAAGTCGTACTCATGCGTTGCGACAAGCAGCCGATTCCTTGACTAGCCGTACACGTCCGTAGACGCTCGTAATCAAGTCGTACTTGTGCGCACTAGGAAAGCAGTAAATAAACAACAATAAAACCATGTACTGCAAGGTTTATCCAATCAAGTTCGTCTTTATTGCCATACACAACTTGGGTTCAGGTTACAAGCTGCTCGAATAAAGAGCCGTTCACTCTAGGACTCCTAGTGTGGGCACATGGGAAAAATTCTAACTCTGGAGTGATCAATCTGCCAGAGCTTCGCTACTTCTAGCCAGGATTGGGAAATGAAGGGAGTGCCGCCTCTTATTTATAGATATGACGACGGACCGCGATATCGCGTACGCGATATCGCAGGGGAAGACGCAATATCGCGACAGCCGCAGGTCGCGTCTCATCACATGCTTTAAGCAAGACTAACATATCTTTAGACTAGTAGGTTTTGAATTTCACAAAGCAAACATTAAAATAAAATTTTATTCCTTTCTTAAACCTTTTCCTTTCTAACAAGAAAGAATCTATTTAAAAGATAATATGCACTAATGGAAGTGGATGCCTTAGCTAGGGTTGACGTAAGATATGAAAGCATAGAACCTATACTTAATGTGCTTCAAATGATTAACCTTCATTATCCCTCAAATATGTATGCAACAATTCTAACTTAGAGGTGATGCAAATAATGAAGCATTGTAAGCATACTTATGCATTTAAAGTTTGAATAATGAGGTGTTAGCCTAGTGGAAAGACTCTTGATTTTAACACTCTAACTTTCGAGTTTCATTTTGGTAGGCAATGCTCATTTATGAAGTTGTACTTCGATTCTTGGATATACCTATACTACAATTATTTTGGGTTTTTTTCCTTCATCGCATCTAACATTGACTAACTCTCTAGTATATGAACTGACTTTGACAATAATGATTTAGTGCTGCTAACTATGATGACTAGTTCCTAAAAGTATACTTTTATTTAAAGATTTGTAATAAAAATATGACATGGACCATGATGAATAGTCCCTCAAGTTATACTTTTATTTAAATATTCATAATAAAAATATGACATGGACCCAACCTTGGCATAGTTATGTTGTAACAAACAAGGTGAGGAAAACCATTTTTATTAAATTAACTTGCTTTTACAACATGAGTTAAGACTTAGAGGATGTGCAAAATCATGGAATATACATAAATACATAAATAAGTATCTTTGTAAATGAGTGATAACTATAGTATGCACATTGAACATGATTACATGTTTTTAAGCAAAATACACCTTTAAAAGTCAAATATGTGAAAGAATTCAAAAATTAACAGAAACTAGTATATTTGATGGTTCTACTTAAATTCGCTATTTATCCTCATAGAACCACAAAAAATTTAAAAGGAAAAATATGAAGAATTAATATTAAAAGACTCATCTAACCAAATAGGCCTTAAAGTGCCAACAAAATTCTTACCTTCTAACAAGAAAGAAGGCATGTATTTAGAGGATTTGTAATGCAAATTGATAAAGGAGGCATCTATTTAGAAGATCTGCACACTAATTAATTAAATATATCTTCCATAGGCATTTCCTTTTTGTCATAATTCATTTTATGCATAACAATAAATGCAAGTATGAACATTATTAATTTGCTATCATAGCGAAATATTCCTTGTACAGGAAAAGTAGCATTTTTCTTATGCAATTAGATAGAATATCCATGACAAATTTATTTATTGCTGTAGAGTACAATATAGTAACAAAACCAAATAATTTAAATTTTAGTCCTCATCAAAATAGTTTATTGCATTTATAAAAGATAATATAAGTACTTTATAGTTTTGTTTAGATTTTAAATAAAGATCAATATGTTATGCAAGAATGGTAGAAACTGTCATTTGTTAGTCAATGAAGTCTCCTTGTATACTAGTTAAATAGCTAAAGTGGTAATTAAGTTACGGAAATTTCACAACAAATCATGTAGGTAGTTACATCACAACCATGAAAACCTAAAAATGGAAGAGACAAAGTGTATACATTACAAAACTAAAGGGAAAGAAAATCTAGTCCTTCAACCTTAGAAGATTAAGTGATAATAAGTAAATTCAAGTGTATAAGCATAAGCTTATAGGATGTCTTTCGTTATTGCAAAGGCTACTAGCATGAAATGCACATGCCTTAGATACGATGGGCTTCTAATTACTCATATTAATTACATCCAATATTTTAATTTCTTACTTGATTAATAAATTTTTTAAGTGAAAGCCTCCATAAAAAGTAAAAATGACAATTGTTATGGTTTACCTTGTCAATGTTTATATTATTTTATATTTTTTATTAAAAAATTAACCTATTAAAACTTTAATTTTAAAGAGATTAATATATTTAGAAAAGGCCAACCAAACAATTTATAAAAATAAAGAAACTTATAATATAAATGCTTTATTGTAGAGAATCCTTGAAATGGTGTTATGTAAATTATAATGTTATAGAATTAGTAATTTGTACAAATTTTTTGTACACTCACAGTAAACTTCTTCTACCTTTAACCTAAGATGCATCCATATATATTTCTATTATAAATTTAATAAGGTTAATATTATGAGATTTGAGAAAAAAGGTATTATAACTAAAACCTTTGACATATGCTAGTAAGAAACATTTCAACTTCAACTAGAAGTTCATTAAATGGATTGAGTAAAAAAGATTTTACAGGTGGTGAAAATAATTAAGCTTTACATGTTTATGCATTAAAAAACAAGATAAGGAAGACCATTTTTATTAAATGAAATTAGGAGAAAGAAGAAACCCTTTAAACATACATAATTTATAGTTAATATCCTTTTAGATTAGTGATAGTTATGGTGCCTAAGTACCTACACTATACATGACTGTAATTGTTATTTAAATCAGGGATGAAACAAAATTCATTACACTACATATAAACCTTTTTCATCCAACCAAAAAGTGAAATCCAAGAAGAAAGTAAAGACCTATTTGGCGAAACTAATGTGCTAGTGGATTAAACATCCTTTTGTATATTGATGTCCTATTTTCTATTATTCATTTCATAGATAAGGATATATATAGGTATAAACTATAATGATTTGTTATCATAATGAACAAATATTTTAGGTTCAATTTATATGCATAGGACATGCATACAACTCTTTGAAATTCATTGGATGCTTTAACCATGGTAAAAGTATTTAGCCTTATGCAGTGAAATAGCATAATATGATAAAGTTGCAAAACTAGGCAATTTAGATGTAAGTGGCAAACAAAATAGTTCATTACATTTATACCATGGAATGTAACTACAATGAAAAATCTATGAGAATTATAACATGATTTTAGTTACAGAAGGCAAAGAAATACATATGATAGCAGAATGGATTTCAACATGATTTTAGTAATAGACAGTGATCTAATTTCCTCACTTATAGCCAATTAGGCTTTCATTTTCTCAACTTCCTTTTTATCACCTTTTTGCTCTCTATCACTCTCCCTTAAAGTTGGCTAATGAGAAATCTGAAGACCAAGTTAGTAAAAAAAGAAATCATTTCTAGAGAGTGGTTTTGTAAAAATATCTACAACCTGATTCTTAGATGAACCATAATGAGCGAAAAATAAGTAAAGCACAAGACCTTATCCTCTAAGAGTTAAAAATAAATGACTTAAAATTCCTTATAAAGAATGAATATGTTAACTATAAAATACAAATAGTATTGAAGATGAATACCACATTTTCTGTAATATCTTATCTTGAAGCATATTAGACATAGATGTAATATTAAAGTTGTAAATTTAATTGATTTGTTTCAAATGATATCAATAACACTTGCTAATTTTCTTAATCATGTTTTGGAAACTCATACCATGTATGTTTCTATTGTCCAATAGATCTAAGGACCTATGAATGCAATACAATTTTAGTTTTAGCTACAATACACTAAGAGAAACCTTTTCACATACAAAGTAATAATCTAATTTAATATGTTTAGTGCAAGCATGAAAAACTAAATTCATTATCATATAGAGAACACTAATATTATCACAGAAGATAATAAGGGTTGAAATAATAAAATTTCAAAATTTCATAAAATAAAAGTGGAAGTTTGTGAATGATACTTTGTCTCACCACTTGATTGTGTTGTTGTAAATTGATTTTCTTAATCCATGAGATGCAAATAGATCCAAGAAATGTACAAAACCTACTAGTAGATCTTCTTGTGTTTGAATAATTAGCACGACCAATATTAGAAAAACCATAAAGATAAAATTAACTAGATGATAGAATTATCATACCATGTATTAAAGTCCCACTTAAATATCATAAAATATGTTTAATAGAAAATTCCCTTCTATAGGAGAGTGCATAAATTGAGATATTATGTTGACATTGTAAGAGATATCAAGTTAGGCCATCGTGAGGTATTGTAGTAAGTCCATAATACTTCTATATAGTGTAGAATTCTAAAAAGGTTTAGTACATTGATAAGTATAATGATGAATTACCCTAGGAGCATAAATAGGCTTACAACTGATGAATCGTGTTTTGCTAGGTCCTAATATCGGATCCTCAATATTGGGTACACAATATCATAGCCTCGATAACAGTATCGAATACACAATATCATGGTTCCTGTGTAGCCTATAAATACCACATTCAGGTGCATAGGAAGGGGGAGTCAATAATTCTTAGGATAGAGTCTTTTTGTCATTTTTTTAGTTAATTTCAATTCTTTCCCCAGTGCATGCCCGCAATGTGATGATTGTAATTGTACAGAACCTTTATTCGAGTGTGACGCACTTGGACACGCACATGATCGGCAATAAAGATCGAGATTACTCCATCATTGTAACATTCATTTATTTTTTTAATTGTTTAATTGTTATTGTTATTTATTGTTTCCGTAGTTAATATTTCTTTACTGTCATTTACTATTCCTATTGTTAAATGCAGAATGAGTACAACTTAATCATGAACATTGAAGTGTAACTACTTAGTAACCCAGTAGCATAGTTAGGAGTGCTTAAGTAATGTGCACTTGGTAATCCCAGAAGTAGTACATGAGGTCTAAGATGTGTATGGATGATTAAGGACATATGCTCATCGCACTTAGGCTAGTTTAGGTTTTTCTTCTCATCACCTATTAGCTTACAACAAGTTTATTCTCCATTGTCTCTAGGGGTAGCACTAGTTTAGGATCACATCATTCGCCTCACTTTGGACTAAACCATACATGACCAAGTAAATACTAGTCCAAGTGGGAAGACAATGAACTGCGATCAACATGTAACTATCTAGATACCACAAGTGTCCATCTATGGAGTTCAACCAGATCGTGTATGAATGCTCGTATTCGTACAGTTGAGTGTAGGGGTACCTTGCTACTCATCATTAGCGTTGTTTCCAGGGACGGTGCTAGTTATTTAGATTAGTTACATCATCCAAGATCACTATAACAAAGCCTTGACAATATCTCTTTTAGAGATAAACTAATTACAAATAAGCCACATACAATTCATCACAATGTCTCTCTCACAAGACTATGACAATGCAACAACTAGTAAGGCAATTCATTGGAGAACCAAAAAATTATATGATGATGAAGACGAAGTTTGGAGTACTCAATTTTATGCAGGGGTCTCTTATGTACTTAATTGAAGACAACATCGTCCCAACTCACAAAATCATAACCTACCCAGTGACGATGAACCCCTGCTAGCCACTAAGGGCCTAATACATATACAAGAGGATGTTTGAATATCCCGCAGGCATTGTAAAGAGAGTTGTCTATCTAGGCTTTATTTAAATAACTTTCCCAAGTTTTCAAGAGGCTATGATTTAGATCTACAACATCATTTATGAGCCTTCTATGATGCCTGTGCACGGAACAATATTGATAATGGATGCCAAAGACTTAAGCTCTTTCCTATGACACTCTTTGGCCAAGCAAAAGTATGGTATAGGTCCCTAAAACCAAAATCAATACAACATTGGCCAACAATGGTAGAATTATTCAATGAAAGATATCAAACCTATGCAAGAGTGTCAGCCTTGAGGAGACAAATCCAAGAGTGCAAACAAGGGCAATATGAACCCTTGGACATGGCCTTAGAAAGATATTATTCATTGTTAAACAATTGACCAAGCAATGGATTCTTCGAGAAAAGGCTAATGTACCACATCATGGATGGGCTCCATAATGAAACAAGGGAGACCCTAGAGATGTATGCCCGAGATCAACTATACGAGCTACAAACCCACCAATTTTGAGAGCTTATTAAGCGGGTAGTAAAAGAAGAAGGAGAAATGGCTAAATGGGAGAATGTTGAAAGCTCTTAATAGAACCAAAATCTCAAAATAGCAAAGGTCCATGATCATGAAGAGGAGAAATCAAGTCACTTCAAGGAGGTGGAATCATTTTTGTCAATACTACAATCACTAGATGAAATTGACGCAAAGATCAATAAGATGATGAAATGAATACATGAAAGATGTGAAAAATATGCCAACACTATTAGAGGTAGAACCATGATGAACCAAGAAACAGGATAGAACACCACTAGAAAATCGGAAAGAAGGGTTGAAGAGAATAAGGATAAGAACTCAATTGCTAATCATATGTATCAATGTAACATTTGCATGTACGATCACCCCAAAGGTCAATGCCCAATCTTGTCACATTTACATGAGCATTGGGGAGGAATGTTACATCCAAAGTTCGTACAAAAATACTGTGTTCAATCACAGTGGCAAAAATCCCAGTCATGGGGGAGGCCACCCTCAAATTGATCACACCCTTCATACCATCTGAACCCAAGCGCTTATTGTGTTTAGCATCCTATTTCCCCAACTGTGTCAACATCCTCTATTTCACCACATTGTTATCATTCTCCTAAGTACTATCAACCCATGTCCTCTCCAACAAGATCACCACCTAATGTTCCTTGCACTTCTCCAAGCCCTCAATTTTCTCATCATTCACCTCCTTCTACATCACTACCAGTTATGCCAGAAGGTTTTGCACCACAACACCAACCCATGAATGTTACTTGTGCTGCTACTGTCAACAACAGTGAAGGGCCTCCACAACGTCAAAAGAATCCTTTCTTTAGGCATGACCGTAGAAAGAGAAAACACGATTCTGAAACCACTGCATCCACCAACTCAGCACAAGTCTAGCACTGTGATGCATCTTCTCCCTTGAAATCAACACCTCATGTTACCTTATCATGGCAACTAATCAACACTCCAACAACCATGTGGCCTAATAAATATAACCACATAGGGAGACATATTGATCCTTAAATGCAATCTTACGGTCAATGGTGCCATAGTGGGTTAACTCCTTATCACGTGACCACCTTTTATAACTTTCCCCACTATGTCAACTTTAATCAAGTGTGTGAACCCCAACTTGGGTACATTCCAGCCACCACATCAAAAGACACATAGTAGTTTGGATATGACCAGACTCTAATATTTTCAAGATGCATGGATCCACATTTTCCAATTATGAATTCTAGCCATGCTCAAAAGTTTAGTTATGGGGGATATCCTCCATTCTAGCAAGCAGAATTAATAAATGTTTTTCCTTTTCTTCAATTTTACAATTTTTTGTTTTCCAGTTTTTCATCTTTCAATTTGTTGTTTTATCTTTTTATTTATTGTTTTATCTTTTTATCCTTTTTAGGGTAATCTCATCAACAAATAAAATACTCATGTCATTTGTCAGTTCAGGTGTTGTTCTATGCTATCAAGTCTCAGGTGACTACTTATTTGGACAGCAAGCCCACAACATCCACCCACCCATTCTATTAATAAGAGGTTCTACTCTGGGAACAATGATATTCTTTTCATCATTAAAACTTAAAGTAACTTGGTGCTCATCGTGCCTAGAGCGAAAAAATGATGAACTAAGAGGGAATGGCCAAGGTGTGACATCAACGGGACTTGTGAATTCTCTTTGGTGACATCTATAGGTGCTATCATGTAGCTTGGTTGTACTAAGATCCTTGTAGATCTAACGAAAAATGGAAGTAAGAGTAATAAAGGAACTCAATACAGAAACTCAATGCTATTCTAAGGGTCCCACTAAAAATACATTCACCCATGCTTGAAGGTTGGCAACTTCTCTAGTTCATTGTTGAAAAATAAAACAAAGTGCCAAAGCAACTAGAAAAAGAAAAAAGAAGAAAATGAAGAACAACACAAGAAAAGATCAAGAAAAAAATTGTGTTCCACAAAGAAATTCCAAATCACTTCTCCCTTGGACAAAATGCCAAGTGATCGTATGCCTTGTTGTCATTGTGCTCTTATGGTTGTCCCTCATTGGATGAAACAATGCCTATCACCGATCAAAGGAATGGACTTGGTCTTGATTTTGGAGCAACGGGCTAATGACACATTAATCACACCCTACACTTAGGATTCATTATGCCCTAGGTCAGTTACCTCATGTCCCAATCTCTGCAATCCCTTCTATAATTCACCTCATCTCACTATTCATGAATTTTCTACTAAGCAATGATTAAGGACAAATTCTCATCACACTTAGGCTAGTTTAAATTTTGCTT
Source organism: Gnetum montanum (assembly GCA_015680685.1). Taxonomy (NCBI): domain Eukaryota; kingdom Viridiplantae; phylum Streptophyta; class Gnetopsida; order Gnetales; family Gnetaceae; genus Gnetum; species Gnetum montanum. Next base: position 193,309 of record MNCI01000828.1, read on the forward strand.
CTCATCACCTATTAGCTTCCAACAAGTTTATTCTTTATTGTCTCTAGGAGTAGCACTAGTTTAGGATCACATCATTCGCCTCACTTTGGACTAAACCATACGTGACCAAGTAAGTACTAGTCCAAGTGGAAGACAACAAACTGCGATCAACATGTAACTATCTAGATACCACAACTAGTTCATCTGCGAAGTTCGACCGGATTGTGCATGAATGCTCGTATTCGTATGGTTGAGTGTAGGGGTACCTCACCACTCATCAACAACCTAGCATTTGTGAATACTTAGGTAGATCATAAGTATACTTTTCTTGAGAGAGAAATAAGCCAACTAAGAAAGAAGTAACCTCTCAGCCAAAAAAATAATGTAGAGATCCTAGATCATTCGTTGCAAATTCAAAACTAAGTTCTAATATCACATTATTTGAAAATCCAAGAATGTCTCCTGTGACATTGTAACTTTACTACAATAACAAACAAATAATGAAAAGTCTACTAACCGACAATAAAAGCTCATGGGTAGCATAAAGAGTTAAATCTATTAAACTATACTTATGGGACTTAGCAAAGTTCATATAGCACACACTTAAGACTACAAATATGTGTTCAAAATTTCAGATCTTTTAGATAAAGGGGTTGTTTCATGTAGATAGGCTCTTTGAGAAATCCATGTAAAAATGCATTTTTAACATCTAATTATTTTATTGGCCAATGCCGAAGTATGGAAATTTTGAGAACATATATAGTGGCTAGTTTAATTATTAGACTAAATGATTCTAAAAAATCAATACCATATACCTGATTAAATTCTTTAATAATTAGACATGTTTTGAGTCATTTTAATGAACCTTCAAATTTTAGTTTTATTTTAAAAACCTATTCGCTGCCCACCATATTCAACTCTAGTGTCCTAGGCACTAAATCCCAATTGTCATTTTTATAAAGTACTAACATTTCCCCCTTCATTACATAATTACATAATGCCAACCAGGATGTATAAGAGTAAACTTAAGAGAGGGGGGTTCAATAGTTGTATTTGACATAGTAAGAGCTTACATAGAAAGACAGATGTAGGGATGATGAGCTTAATTAATAATCAAATCATGTGATGCCTCATAGGACTATGATTTTTAGATTGCATAATATTATTTGAAGTTTCAAAATTTTCAATAAGACCTTGTAAGTAAATGATTTGATTATTATGAATATTAGCATGAATTACATAGTTCTTAGTCTTATCTTTAGAGACATTAATAGGTTTTGTCACATTATTTTTCTCATTATTAATGTTAACTTCTTAACACTTATCATTGTCTAGTTTAGTGCTTAAAATGATAGTGTAGTGGTGGCTCAAACATTTGTTAATGTAGGCATTTATCTTGTGTGTCATTGAATTCTAACCATTCTTTGTATGTAGATAGATTCCCCTAAATTTGTGCACTTTCAAACAATGAATTTGGATTCAAGAATGAATACAAATATTAATCAAATGCAATATGCCTAGATATATATCCATGTTCAGTGGGAGGATGTATATATCTATATACTTTGTGCTATATTGTAAAAATATACATAGCAATGACCTTGAGTAGAATTTGTTTGATCCATAATTTTTGAGATATGGAAAACAACTCTAATCAACAATTTTGATCGAAAAGTATGCTGGCGTTCTACCAAATAAAAGTGAATAAAGTGATTCCATTTTTAACTTTATTAAAGGAAGTCTATAGATAACAAAAACAATAATTTCAAAGCCTTCTATCCAAAATTGTTTTGAAATAGATGCAAAAACCATCATAGTGAGACCAAGTTTCACCATATTTGTTTGTTTCCTTTTAGACATGTCATTTTATTTAGGAGTACCAAAACATGATAAATCTTATATAATACATGAGTTAAAGAAATCCTTCTTTACAAAATCTCCACCATCATCACATTGAAAAAATATTTATTTATTATTAAAATGATTTTTAACCATGAATTGGAAACTTGTGAAAATATAGAATAGAAGTTAGATTTTCTTTTCATTAAATAAAACTATGTGAAGCAAGAATAGTAATTAAAAAAAATGACCTAATACCTAAAATGTTGTTTAGATAAAATAGATACAAGCTCCCTAACATTAGAATGAATTTTAAATAGTTGAATAGATGTACTACATCTACATTATTGAAGTTTGCAACTTTTTCCAAACTAGCAACTAACATATATAAAATGGGATTTATTCTAGGAATCAACATTTATTAGCTACTTTGATTCTAAAATTTAACAATAGGTTCTCTAGGATGTCTTAGTTAGTGATGCCATAATTTTTTTTTCTTAACATTCCTATTTAAAAACAATGCTTTCTTTACCTCCTCAAGAGCATATAACACTATTTTCTTATTTCTCTTGGTTAGAACTCTCCCTGAGCTTTTTACTTGGATAACAAAACCATCTAGTGAGAATTAAAATTTACATGGAAAATCATTTATAAATTAGGCTATTGGTAATAATTTTTTTTAATTTTAGGAACTTGAAATTTATGGAAAGATTGTATTAATATTAGCATCATTGATAGGAAATATTTTTAACTCATTATCATTATTAATCATTATGGATGAATGTTGATTAGAGTACCTACATTGCCTATCATGATGACTAATGCATTTGTATCAAGAATCATTCCAAGTCTTGAGATTCTACAAGGATCATAGTAACTAGAAATTGAGAATTTTCATTTACTTGAAAAGTATGATCAAATAGATGCCAACATTTCAAAGTTGTGTAATTTAGTTTATCACAAATTTAGCATTTTTCTAAAGTTTATTGGATTGTATTTTGGTAGACATTTTATTGTGAACATATCTTTCCTCCTTGATATTGTTTATATTCCATACCAATGTCTCTTTTTCTTTGGTTTTCTACTTTATGTTTTGACTTGCTTGAATAAAACCTTTACCATATGAATTGGACTTTTGTTGATTGTTGTACCTTCCTCTACATCTATTATTTTTGAATCCTTGTTCTGTTACTCAAGTCTATATTCTAATTACAAAGGATTGGCTTCTAATATCTTGAATATAAAGGAAAGGTATGATTTTATCATAACTAAGTACATGGTATTTAAACATTTTTGCTATAAAATTCTCTTATTTTGAACCCAATTCATATATAAGAAAAAAATGCTTTACTTTCATTTAAAATAGGCTTTCTAATTACAATTAAATCATTACAAATAATTTTAAATCTTCAAATATATTCTAAGACTGTACAAATGCATTTCTTACATAGTTAAAGTTGTTGAATGAATTATAGTTTTCTTATTGTGGAGTTTCCTGCATATGCATTTTCTAAACATGATTAAACCTTTATTGATGTCTTTGATCCAACAACCAATTTTCAGGGATTCTTTAGACAAAGTGCTATAATCCACACTGTTGCAAGCTAATTAGATTTAATATATAATTGATAGTCTAAATTGTTAATTTTACTCTTGCCATCAACCAGGGAAATCTTTTTATCAAGAATGGTGAAATTACCATTGATAAAACCATCTTAACCTCAATGATTAAAAGCATTTGCATTTGACATAATAAATAATTATTGAGATTAGCTTTATATAGATAAAAATGCCAACATTAAGTAAAGAACAATAAGAATATTTGCATACAAATGAGTTTGTAGTCATTGTAATGAATCAAACTCTATTACCATAAAGATAAATGAAACAGATATTTAAAAGAAACTCTTCTTCCCTTTGTGTTTTAAAGAGAGATAAATCTCTATTTATATTAAAGATGCAAAGCAAAAGAATGGTATCAATAGTAAGCAAAGGTTGCATGATTAACTATAGTATAATTTTAGTGATAAATGAAAGGTAGAGAAACATAGATGATAGTAGGAGTAATTGCAATATGACTTTAGTGATAGATAATGACTTACATGATTTCCTCATTCATAGTTAATCACACTTTCATTTTCTCAACTTCTTTTTTCTCACATTTAGCAAAGTAATGGTATGAATAGTAATTGATAGCATGATTCAATATATCATGATTTTAGTGATTGAAAGAAGGTAGAGAAACATAGATGATAACATAAATGATTGTAGTCCAATTTTAGGAATAGATAGTGATTTGCATGATTTTCTCATTCATAGCTAATAATTTTTTTATTTTCTTAACTTCCTTTTTCTCACTTTTCTACTTTCTATAAAAAATCTCATTCTCTAATATTTCAACTATAAGGTTGTAGCAACTACTCAACTTAGTAGTAATTTTACAACCAATTACATAAATAGCTCCTCACAACATTGTTAAACTAACAATGAAATCCATGTGGTATATACACTGTAAAACAAAAGAAAAATGCTTGAACATTAAAATGTACTAGAAAGATAATATGTAAACTATGGACATATCTCTCAGCTAAGATACAGGAAAGAAAAGAAGAGATCTACATTGGTGTGACTTTTAACTACTCATCTTATACGCATCCCCAATATTTCAACTAGTTGCAATTCCCAATATTTCCATTAGCTGTATCTTTAATAGATTTGATACATGCTGAAGCTTGCTAAAGAGTAAAACTAAATTTGAACTATGTTTTTATGTTTATATTATTTAAAATTATTTAATAAGGATAAAATCATTCATTATAACATTCTTTTAAATAAGATTATTATATTTTAAAAAGCCAAAGTAAATTATAAATTGATTTTAATATACAAGTTTTATTGTTGAGATTCCTTGATATGGTATTCCGGTAGATTGAAATCTTATATAAATTCTTTTGGGATGAATACTTGGGCATACTACCCTCCATAACTATGCTAAGTATTTTAAAATCTTTACTAATACTTCAAGATTCAATACTTAGTTTAATTTAATAATTTAAAATTTTTATAACACTAAAATTAAATTTAAGTATGTCTATATAGATGCATAACACAAATTAGTTTGTACAAATTTGTTTTATAATAATAATAAAATTCTTCCCTTTTTATCTAGTCAATGATGGAAAGTAAATTTTCAAAAATATTTAATTGTAGAATACATCCTACTATGTAGCCTAATGTGTTTGCATTTTCATCTTATTTATTAACGGTTACATACATATGTAAGGGTGGGGGAGGTGTCAAACCTCAAAAAAAAAAAGTTTTATTAATCAAAATAGAGCTTCAAATACACATGCAGCATCTCAAAAACCAAATAGAAAAGGTAAAAAATACACAAGTAGTATTTGATAGAATAAATAAAAATAACACAAAAGGAAACACTCAATAGATTTGGGGATAACTACTTAGGAATTCATCCTTACAATTAGGCCAATAACAAAAGAAAGAAGCATCCTTTCAAAAATTCACTTCTCACAAAAGACCAAATGTAATTAGTACTACAAGTAAAATAAAGAAAGAATCAAATGAAGCATATGATAGCCAAAATTAAAAAGAAGAGCTCCCTCGTAGAGAATTGTATTGAATAAGGTTACTTGCAGTAGTGCCTCTATCATTCATAAATCTAAATTGAGGATACAAAAGATTTATCAACTAATTAATCTCTAACTAAACCTTTAGAGCTTGGGATATAATTTGAAAATGGATAAGGTAGAAGATGTGGGATTTCTCTACCATAGTGAGATGATAAATATCTAAATATTTTATTTTAAAAAAAGTGATATTTCATCTGTGCTTCCAAATATGAAAGAGAATAATAGGTGTGATAACATTCCAAAGAAATGTAAAATTCATGGAAGTATAGGAAAAAATCCAAAAAAATGTCATCTTGAAATGGCTAACAATTTAGAATAACTTTACATGCCCAAATCCAAGTGTGCTAAGAAAAAGGACATTTCCAAAAGACATGAAAAAAAAATCATCTATAGCTTCACAAAGAGGGAAAATAAGAATGTGAATCCCAAGATGTTCAAAGCATTTGCCAATAGATAAATACTAGTGAAGAAGACACCAAAGAAACCATTGAATTTTAAGTAGAGCAAGAAGCTTCCATATTCACTTAAAGGTAGACATCCAAAAATTTTCTCGTTCCTGTTTGTACCAAAACCTATTGTAGCAATTAACGACCGAGGAGTGGTGCAAAAGTTGGAATGGAACATGCAGCTTGTAAGGTAAAAGTTTCAATCTATTAGTTCAATAAAATTCACAAAGAATACTTTGCAGTGAAACATCCAACTATGAATAGTGATGAATAAAATCATAAATTTGTTCGAAACAATGATGCATGGTTGTCGATACCCCATATAAATTATCAAACATTTCCTAGGAAATCCATAGGTTGGAAGGATGTAGACAACTAGGAAAAATTACTCCCTTCTAAACTAAAATGTGGGTACTTGAAAATTCATAGTAGCAAGAGGAGTAGGAAAAAGACATAACCACCATGGACAAAGCTTAGAAAGAAGAGTAGGATTGATTTTGACATTAGTGATGTAATACATGCTAAGCCCTCCAAATGCTTTTGAAGACATGAGATCCAGGAATGATAATTATACAAGAAAAGAGAATCCAATAAACCAAGTTGATACCTTTTCAAAATGGCTTTTTTTCTATGGAAATGCTTATTCTAGCTTTGGCTGAAGGAGAGTTCCATTAATGTCAGAAGCATCCAAATGCTAAAAAAACCACTTTTCCACCAAAGTGAGCCCTTGTTTGAAAGGATTTAAAAGAGCTAAATCATCCTTTTTCTTAGGTAGAATAACAATATCCCAAGTAACCTCGGGAAAAGCTTTTGAGAATTTTTAGAAGATCATGTGAAATATTGAAATAACCATTTTAGCTTCTAATAAGCAACTTGAGAGGAAACCCAGCACGAAGAATAATACACGTGAGTAGAAGCATAAAGAGATTTGTAAACTATATACTTGTTTGCAGGATTAAGAGGTTTTATCTTCCACTTATCAATTTTCTTCTGAATTTGAGATAACACTTAATCCCAAAGAGTTGAAGTAGATTCCTTAAAATGAAAGGGAATTCCCAAAATCTTAATGATATCTTGATCCTAGATTAGCTTCCAATTTTTGTCAAGCAAATAACAGTATTTATTTTTGAAACTATAAATAGAGGATTTAGTCCTATTAATAGTAGAGCTAGAAAGAGAGAAATATTGATCCAATAGAAATAAGAGGCAATGTAGATTAGTAGGTGTATTTTGAACAAGAAAAAAGGAGTCATTAGTAAAATATATATTAAGAAGCTGATGTTGAGGAGTAGAAAGAAGAACTCCACTAATAGCCTTAAGATGAAGGACAAAATAGTTCTAACTCCTCCTCTAATGTAACCTGTATCTAGCAAACTATTTTACTTTTATATGCATGGTATGAATTCTATTATAGGTTGGAAAAGTTCTCTATAATGTATATGCACTCACATGTGGAAAAAAGGAACTAGATAAACCTATACCTATGTGACATTTTTAGAATTAACAATTAGATAAAGGAGTTAGGGAGACAATAACTATTACTCTTCACACAACTCATAAAGTGGATATATCTAACTCTCCTTTGATATTACAAGAGCTCTGAGCTCCTCTATATTATTGTACTCTAACGTAACCCTTAGGTTAAGTGACTCTACCCTATGATGAACATTCAATGAGGTAGATAGATCAAATCGTATCTAAGGAGATGTAGGTCACTTGAACATGAAAGATGAATTATGAAGTACATCATCCTCAAGTTGAAGATAATTAAAGTCTTTCTCTTCAATTTTCTCTAGATATCATCTCTCTTTTATTTTCAATTGATATCAAGTATCTCAATATTCTTGTTCTTCTTCGTATCAATTATAGTAATTTTTCCCTCTATATTTCCATTTTGTATGAAGATATATCATTATAATTATTCTATCACTCTCACATCTTCACACTATAAATCATATCTACTTATTAGTTTGTTTTTCAAAGTGAATCTTATTTAATTTCAAAGTTATGATCTATGGTTAAATTCTGTTAAAATTTCATGAAAATATCTATTTTATTGAGAGAGATATTATGCCCTAAATTTATGTTCCTCTATTTCTATCTAAAGCTATGATAGAAAAAGTGTCTATCTATAATTTGATCATAACTTTATCTTCATATATTATTTCTCATTTATTCTTATTGGATCTAAAAGCTAACATTTAAAGCCATATTTCATTAAAATTTTAGCTCAAGATCTATTACAAGCTAATAGATCTAGATTAATAAAATTCTACCATCAAATATGATACTTTTTTAGGTACTGAAGAAAGAATAAGTTGCAACTTTTATAAATTGCAACTTTTATTTTATTTCATATCTCTAGATGCTTCTTTCTTTGAAGGCATAGAACATTTTCTGAGGATTCTAAATATATAAATATTGAAGGCTAATTATTTCTACTTTAGAAAGATATAAGCATTTTATCTTCCACTACTTATTCTATCAAAATATTGACTAAGTTAGTTATTATTTAACAAATATTTAATATCATTGATATATCTAGTTTATAGCTTCACTTTTTGGATGACAAGAGCATTGAAATAATGATGACTTCATATGTTCTTAAAAAGAAATGTTATTAAAAATTGTGCTCCAAATTTCATTTCCATCAATTTAATACTTTTTTCTATTACTAGTTTTTATCTATGATATAAAAGAAAGTAGCTTTCAAGTTAATTTTCATTGGAAGAGCAATAGTAACAAGGTTCACCTATTTTTATATTAGCTTAGTGGAAATAGGATTGGCAAATCTGCTTTGCAAATTTAGTTTCATTATTAGATAATATTGACCATTGTGATGTTGTTGTAATTGTAATCTTACTTAAGCATTTTTTAATGAACCTTAAAATACCTAGTAAAAAATAAGTCTATAAAGTTTGCTATTAATTAATATAAGTATAATAGTGACTTTAAAATTTTCTTGAGTTTTTGATGTAACATTATGTAGAAAATTATTGTAAAGGATTTACTTTATAAATATTTTGTTTCATATAAAATGATTATTTTTATAGCCTCTATTCTTTGCTTGAAATATGAGTATTTGTAACAATAAAATTATTTTTTCTTTACAATCTTGCAAAGTTTAGAGATAATTTTTGTACAATTTACCTCTAATTTTGAAATATCAATTTTTTCCCAAAAGAAAACAAAATGGCCACTACTAAATATAATGTAAGGCAATTTCAAAGTAAATAGATTACTACTTGGAAAATAATATTTATCTTTTATGAGAGTTTCTAAGAAGTCCATTTGTTATAAAAATTCTCTATTTAAGGTAGAACTATCCAAAAATAAATCGCTTCAGTGCCTCTAACTTTACCTTTCTTCCAAAAATAAACGTTTCTAAGAAGTTCATATGTTATGAAAAGTTGTCACCTGAAGTAAAATTTGCAAGGAATAATTTTTTGGACTACTTCTAAGCTTTTCTTCCTTATAAAATTCTTAGGTAAGGTTTTTATTAATTTAATTTTTAATCAACTTATTCTAAAGAACCAATTTCTAAGAAGTTTATATGTTATAAGGATTTTCTATTTAAAGTAGATTATTAAAGATGTGTCCAATGCTCCACTATAAAATCTACAAGCATCTCAATAAATTGTATCAAAATCGATACATAAATAAACTGACAATGGTGTTTAGTCTTGTTAAGTGATCACAGGTCATTGTCTTCCTACCTAGACAAGGGATGCTATTATGACCATGACCATGACTAATAACTAATTAACTAAAACATGAAATTAAATATTAAGCATACCTATGCACATAATTGCTATTGAAATATATTCTATATTACAATCTAGTTTAGAATCATGATTCCATATGTTTCTAGGTGGTTTCATATGATTTTAGAGACTTTTGAAATACTTAAAAATAATAATTAGAAGTTTACACTCTTTTAAGGTTGAACATTTCATTAAATATTAAAACACCATCACAATAACAAAATTCATGACTTAATATAGCTATAAAAGGAAAAAGAATGAGCATAGAACATTCTGAATATGTGTCATTAGTAGTTTTAAGGTTTTCAGTACTTTGACCACACATTTTTCTACAAGGAGCATGCATTCTTGGGGAGCTAAATAGCACATTCTTCAAAAGCTCAATACTGCAATCTTTAACTCATTTTGAATCACTTCAACAACTGATTTCAAAGATTCTTTAGCTCATTTGTTTTAGTTGATAATGAATAAATATTGTAGTGTAGCTTACTTTTAAAATTTTTTGTAATGTATATGGGAGTATAAGCAATGAAATTTATATTGATGTTCATGTAGAACACAATGTTGTTATATTAATATTTACAAACTCCTATTTTTATTACATATACCTTTGAAAATGATTAAAAGTTTAATAGTTTTATATGTTTTTTAAAATCATAATTCCACATAATTTTGAATCACGATCCATCATCCAAAATCTTAGGAATGGAAAAACAATCTATGATTTCATATGATTTTGATAATTATAATTCCAAGCTGAATAAGGGTGATGAGTATCTATTTTCTAATCTAATATCATATATTAAAGTAAGCTTGAGTATCTACTGGGATTACTAAGCTTTACGCAGCTAGGCAAACCAATTGATGTTGTTGGTGGGATCACTAAGTGAATACAAGTATATGCTTGAGAAAGGATCATGTTCATTCCATTAAATATCTATAATGCATCATAAAAGTAGAACATTATGCCAAAGAATAAGAGGAATTAAATGCATAAAATAATAAATCTAATATATGTCAAACTATTACAATGAAGACCAATCAATCTTGATCTTATTGTCGATCATTAGATGTATCCAAGTACATTCTACTCAAATAAGATCTTATACAATTGACTCAAATCCATGTTCAAACACTTGCTAAGTATATTATAAGTTATGAAATTAAACTAATAGAGTTTCGCTACTAGTAAATCGAATGATGTCATAAACATAGTTGATGAGCCATATTTATAGGCATCTAATGATGGAGGAACATTATATTTCTAATGTCATAGATGATGAAAAATGCATTTTTTTTATTGTTCATTGTACCCCTAAGACAAACTAAAAAGTCATCCTCAAATCATATAAAATGTGACAAAGTTTATTACAAAATTTGTAGTAGTGATAATAACTAACATCACCTGATTGACATGGCTTGATTAACATTACAAAATTATAAGTATCATATTACAAACCTCTATTTGTGTTAGATTTTCATCTTGGTCAATCTTTTCATCTTTAGGCTTTTTGTATCTCCAGGTTATGCTTTGCTAAGAGCTTCTCATGTTGCTATTCCTAGAGGTGTAAATTATTTTATATTACAAACATTGTTGTGGTTGTTTTTCTAATGTCACTTCTCATACCTTATTCATTATTATTTATATTGTTGTTCCATTATTATTTTACTATTGTTGGTTGTCATTGTCTCATATTTTCTACACACGTCATTACGAAGTGAGAACTTGTGATCTTTTATCCTATGTAAGGAGTTGAGAATCTTGCCTTAATGATCATGGTCATTTGTAATTGCTCATAGATTAAGTTAAGAAACTAATGATTGTACCTTAACTTAGAAGTACACTCTATTATGCCTCTTCAAACATTAGTTTTTTGACTTAATATTTCATGTTTACAAATTCATGAGTGGTCGTATATTTTCTTCTATCGTTAAAAAATAAGTTTTCTTTCTCCCCTTCACTTGTTGGGAACATGAAACTTGACCTTTCATGCTTAAGGGCTTTATCAATTGTTCTCCTTTGTCTTCATTTTGTAGTATTGGCCATGATTTTGTCTTCTTTCCTTTACTCTTTAATAGAGTTACTTTTTCCATAAGATGCTTTTAATCATAATATTTGATAGTGGTTTTCTTTGTCTTAGAATTCAACCTTACCAAGTTTAGAACTAATTATTATGATGACTTCTTCATCTTTACTGTTTGTCTCAAATTTGAGTAAATAATATGTGCAAACTGATTCCTGAGTGATATACACAATTGAATTTCCCTTATAAGGACTTTACATTCTTGTTGTGCAGCCCTTATAAGGATCTATGAAACCTTGATATGGGTATCTAAACTTCTGGTGGGGACCTTCATAGATCCTTTTGAAGCCAAGATCAACCCACCAACTGGATAGAAGAATTCTCATTTGCATACGATTATGTCATTTCATATTTCACTTTTTATGTTTTGGGACCTTATTATATGATTTGTTTCTTTCCATTTCTAGCACAATATGGGACAATTCTCCTCTCTCATATTTTGTTCTTTTTATATTCAACATATTGCTCATTTCTTATGATTTATAGTGGGGCCTTTATTGTTTCTAATCACTCTTCATATTCTTGAAAGTAAAATTCTACCTTTGTCATTTTCTTCTATAGATTTTTAAATAAAGCTTTTATCTTGGAATTCATGCCAAAATTTGGTCTAAAATGTGATCATGACTGGAACTTATCTCTTAGTACTCATGAATTGGAGTTCCAAGATTGCCTATTCAAATCTCAAGATACGCTTTCTTCAAATATCATTCTCATCTCAATGGGCAATCACAATTTGGTCAACTTTTATTATACTTATTATTAGATTCCATCTAACATGTGATACTAACTTGCTATTTTTTGAAAGAGATTTTTGGTTGACAAAACCTTCCATCTTAATGCTCAAGTATAATAGATTTTTCTTCCTACAACTTCAATAATTGCGACTCCTTTCTTGATGTATGTCTCATCAAGTAGGAAAATGGTTTAGATTAGTGTCCATGATTGCAGGTTATATTCTCTAATTTTTGCATGTTTAAATTAGTACTTTTCTTATTCTTCAATTTCCCTCTTGATTAATTATATTTTCATTTGGTTTTAATTATATTGAACTTCTTTTAAACATAATTACGATTCCCACGACATTTTTAGTTTGCACTTTTTTTGAAGCATCATCTTGATATATCCTTTTTAAACTAAATTTATAAGTGATACTTCAAATTTATTTTCCCAATGTAGATCTTCATAGTCTTCTAGGTCCTTTGGATAGGTTCACCACTATTATCAAAAATCATCTTCACGATATCTTTATTCTTCCCATTGTCTATTCCTTTGTAACTTTCTTATGAACTTAGCTTTCTTGAATGAAGCTTTGTAATGTCCATTCTTCTTATTTATTTCTTTTATTCATTTTGAAATCCATTGAATTTCACACTAAGTTATAATCTTTCTTGCTGGGGATGTGATATCATGTTGGATTTTTCTTTTGGTTAATCTTTTTATTGCATTCGTAACAAAACATTGGTGTCTCATAATCTTTTACACGGAGATTTATTTTTGTAACTAATTGTAATATCAATATCATGGATACATAAGATAGTAGCTCTCTTCATAATGATGACTGCTCTTCTTAATTCTTGGTAGTTCTGAGTATCATAAGTCTTACTAACTTAGTTGCTTACGAATCCTCTTACGATGAACAAAGTTACATTGTGCCAATTCCATCTCTTGATACTAGTTTCTTATTCTAGAAATTCATAATATCATCTTTGGGATTATTGTATCTCTAGTTTCTTCTTCACTAAAAACTTCCTGTGTTGTTGCTCCTAGCAATGCATCTACTTTTTGGTTCATAAACTATTTTCTATTATGAACATTTTTGTGGTTGTGGTTCAAATGTCACTTCTCTTGTCTTCTTCATTGTTGTTTATATTGTTGTTCCATTGTTGTTCCACATTGTTCCACACTTTCCACACTCATCATTACAAAGTGAGAACTTGCGATATTTTATCCTTTGTAGGGTGTTATGACTCTTGACTAAACCATCACAATTATTTATAATTGCTCATAGATTAAATTAAGAAATAAATGATTATACCTTAATGAAGGAGTATACTTTAACAATTTGAGGACTTTACATTATAAAAAATTTATAACACAAGACCAAATAATAAAAATTTTAAAAATTGAAAATTTTTTTTATAAGTTTTCAAAATTCTACCAATGATAGGTCTTCAAGATATCCTTAGCAATGGAGGTTGTGTCCTTGTTGACTTTCTACCAACTTCTTTCACTTTATTCTAAACTTCTAAAGGATGGATCAGTACTTCTCTTCACCTATCCATAGATCCCTTTTATTCAAAGCAATCTTGATCAATTCTTCTATCATTGAAATTTCCCATGGATAAGATAAACTTGGGAAAATCTAATTATCTTGGATAAACCAAGTAGTGAATGTGGTACACTTGGCTTGTAGCATCATTATTTGATCCTTTAGTTGTTAGTATTCTATCATGCATTTTGTGAGGTCCTCCACCATATTTCTATGGCTAATGAATTTTGGCATTAAAAACCATAAGTTCCCCATTGACAATCTATAGCTTCTACTTGGTTTGATCATGTAGTTCACATTTATGTTCATAGAAAGAGAATATGATTATATCTTACTTCTCAATTTTAGTTTTGGGCCTACTTCTTGTTAACATAATCAAATTAGAATATTAAAGGTTAGCCAATTCAAGATAATAGATCAAGTCTTCAATTTGCAAGTTTTTTATTTTCACCTCCACCTAACCTATTGTGTGGATAGCATCAAGGATGGTCATCCATACAATGAACTTCAATTATTGTAAAGCAACATTAAGCTTGTTCACTTTAAGCTCCTTTTTATTAATTTCTTTATGTAGTCCTACCTAATCCCAATAATGATTCTCTATCATCACTAGTTTATGCAGTACTTGGGCCTGCACCTGTGATGTCCCTTGTTGAAACAGTGGTGGTTGTTATACAAGTAACTACCATTGTTAAAGTACATCTATTTTGGATGGTGGCTCTTGCATCTACTTTTTTGATATGACCTTTATGATTTCACTCCACAAGGCCATCGATACCTTGTGCATGGTGTTATTAGCATATCATGTGATTCCTCCCCTCTTACAAAGTTTATGGATTAGACATGGAAAGAGAAAGGTTTGCTTGCCAAATGTGATCTCTAAAAACTTGCACTAGTTCTTCCAATAGAGAAAGCCAAGTTAATTGGAAAATTCCTATTTAAAAGTACATAGGCTCAAGCCAAGAAGATAATGACCTTGTTCAAATGACCTTCATTTGAATTAGCTCTAGCAAGATGGCAAAGTGTCACTTTGGGTGCATGATACTTATCATGATTTTATTCCTAATTGCTTCCATAAATTTATTTATAAAAAAAGAAAGGAGCAACACCCAAAGCCATAGTATAACAACTTGTATTTTTCACACCTTTGGTACATATGGTCATTGTAGAGTTTATAATGCCTAAACTCGTATCTGCACTTTACATGTTTTGGTTTGATATAGTTTTATGGTTTTTCCTAGAGACTTTATGATCATGTTGAGCCTTATGATTCTCAAATGCATACATGTTATTATGTATTTTTCTAATATTTAATTATATGTATTTTTTTATCCTCTAGAAGATGTGCAGTAACCTTGTTGTTGAGTGTGCTAGGCTCTCAGGAGGATTGATTGGAAGCATGGCATGGCATGTGATTTGTCATTTGTTTAATTATGTTTCCCTAGAGTGCATGTTGTGGCCCTAGTGGTTATGTGGATTGATAATTTTATGTGTATGCATGTATTTTTATGTATGTATTTGTTAGATTAGTCTTAACTTATTTTTATGAGAGGAGATTTGAATATATTTTTTTTATTATGATGTATTTTATAGTACTCTTTCTTTCATCGTTTTGGCATGTGTGGGAGTTACATGACTAGGAGAGGAAGTTATGTTTGAGATGGATAAGATTTTTGGCATTATTCTTTTAGTTTTTTATTAGTCTCCATTAAAACATGCATTGCCTTTTGTCCACAAATCTTGACAAATTAAGAGAAGTGTTGTGGGAGATTCAAGCTATGGAAACATTGGTGGATTACAAATTAGTTGTGTTGATTGCTTGGATTTTCTGTTTTGGTCAAATCATCCATGGATTTTCATCATATGAATTTAGAGGCAAGTTATCTTAGCTTCATCCCCATTTACTTTTACAAGTTTTTGTGCACATTCATGGGATGGATATTATTTATTTTTGCCATATGATTCTAATGTTATTTGTGGGCTAATGGATTTTGTTTAGAATAGATAGACTGTTGTTGTAATCTATTTTTGTGTGCATAATTTTTTGATTAATAGTATTGCTATTTCTATAGATCTTGGACATGGGTTTTGATAAGAGTTTTACCAAAAATTTAGTGGGATGGTTTTGGCAAATTAATTTTAAAGTATCTTTTATGATTTTAATTTTTTTTATGACTTTTATATAATTCTCGTATCAATTCATAGAATTTCTTGATTTTCTATTTCTCTTTTCTTTATCCTGTGATTTCTTTTCACGGAGCTATGGTTTCAAGGCATTGAAAATTTTGTTACTAGAATAGATGCCATGTAGAAAAACATCTATATCTTTTATGTACATTTAAGTTAGGATTTGAGTTATGGGTTTTTAAAATCTACCTGAAAAGTTATACAATTTAAAAACAAGAATCATATTAAAATTCATAGTTTGTTTTGAGTTATATGCCATTGTTTTAGACATATCTAAAATTGTAGGAATTTTTATGATATGGTTCTATAAGGCTATATCTCAAGTATGGTTAGAGATAAAACTTTGAAAATTTACTTGAAGGTTTTTACATATTTTAGCATTTAAATATATTTGGAATTAATTAAAAGTATTGTGTTTTGATGAAGTTATAGATTTTTCATCGTTTTAAATAGTGTAGATTAAAAACCCCATATCTTATAGACCATACTAGATCTTGCTCTAAACATTTAGCTATATATATTATCCTTTTAAGCCTTTCAAACTATTTTGGAATTAATGAAAAATGATTTTCTATCATAGAGTTATGGTCTATTTTCCATTAGCTACTCTTTCCATTGGCTACTCTTTCCATTTTTGTTTCAGAATGATCCTCTAAGCCTAGACTCATGGTTCTACATCTCTATATTTTTTATTAATACCTCTATACATTTTTAATAAAGAATAGTTATAAATATTGGCTTTTATATGGACTGATTATTATTAGAAAATTCATAGGAATGATGGAGTTATAATAAGTTTACTTATTGTTATACATTTAGATGAAGATTCGACACTAAACTCAATTTTGGGGATTAATAAAGAGCTTGATGCCCTATGTTTAAATAAAGGGTGGGTTATGTGTAATCATGTTTTAGATGTAGTAACTTGTTATTGTTATGGATATACCTCTTTTGTTGATGCTGCTTTGTTTAATCTGCTTTTGACTCTGTTTTGCTCGATTTATGAAATTGGGTTTGTTAGCATGTTGACTTTGGCTTGTGATTGATTAATTGACATCTTGGGTAATTGTTTGGAATTTGTGAAATCCCTTTGGATGATTTTTTTTGTTTTCTATTTGATGAATTTTCTTGAGATTAGTTTAAGTTTGATAGTGTTTTTCTATGCTTTGGATTGATATTCTTATGAGGACCCCTTGGTTTGATTAATCTCTTTGATGAGATGGATTGCAGATTAGTTATGTTGATTGCTTGGATTTTCTGTTTTGCTCTCCTCATACATGGATTTTCATCACATGAATTTAGAGGTGAGTTGTCTTAGCTTCATTCCCATTTACTTTTATAAGTTTTTGTGCACATTTGTGGGGTGGATATTGTTTATTTTTGCTATATATTTTTCATCATTTAAAATAATGTAGATTAAAAATCCCATATCACATGTACCATACTAGATCTTGCTAAACATGTAGCTATATATATTGTCCTTTTAAGACTTTCAAACTATTTTAGAATTAATAAAAAATACTTTTCCATCATACAATTATGGTCTATTTTTTGTCAGCTGCTTTTTCCATTTTCGTTTCAATATGATTCTCTAAGCCTAGACCCATGGTTCTATATCTCTATATTTTTTTATTGATACCTCTATAAATTTTTAGTAGAGAATAGTTATAAATATTGGCTTTTATATGGATCTATAATATTAGAAAATTCATAGAAAAAATGGAGTTATAATAATTTTTCTTACTGTTATACATTTAGATGAAGATTCGACTCTAAACTCAATTTTGGGGATTAATAAAGAGCTTGATGCTTTATGTTTAAATAAAGGGCGGGTTATGTGCAATCTTGTTTTAGATGTAGTAACTTGTTATTGGTGTGGATCTACCTCTTTTTTTGATGGTACTTGGTTTAATATGCTGTTGATGTTGTTTTGCTCAATTTAGGAAATTGGGTTTGTTAGCATGTTGACTTTGGCTTGTGATTGATTAATTGGCATCTTGGGTTACTATCTGGAATTTGTGAAATCCCTTTGGTTAATGGTTTTGGTTCTCTATTTGATGATAAATTCAATGTTGATATGGATATATTTTGACATATGGCAAGTACACGCATGACAACATGACACACATATAACACTGAGAGTCCTGTGTGCCAACCTCCTTGTTTGTGAGGATGGTTAGAGAGGGAAAATCTTGGTTTTGACAGCGCATGTTGGATGGAAGTTTGGCTATTTGTTTGTATGCTTGTTTGGATGTCTAAGCTAACATATTTTGCAAGTTATCCATGCTCCTCCTAACTCCCATGAGAGTTGTCCATTTGGTGATTAGAGATATTGCTAAGGTTTCTCACTTATTTTTATTCTATTAACCCATTTTATTTTCAGGTTAATTGGTTGGAAGGAGATGGTAATTCTTGGAGGATTTGATATGATGATATGAGGTTGATGATGCTATGTATTCAATTTAGGCTTTGGCTATTTTATGTACTTGGAAATTCAACCTTTATGCTAGACATTATATCTCTTTTTCTAGCTTTTGGTATATGGATATTTGTATGGTTGGACCTTTTATATCATCTTATTTTATACTTATATTATGGTGATTCAATTTTTTAGTTTATGTTATTCCATTTCTTGCAAATATTTATGTTTGTACATTTCTTTTCTTCTATTGTTTAGTTTCTTCACTTTTCCTTGGGTCATGGCTTCACGCTAGGTTGCTTCATTTCCTTTCATAGTGAGATCATTTATTTCCTTGTCCCTTGCCATGGCCAACTGTTTCGTTAGGGGTTTTACCCAATGTAAGGGTCTCCAACCTAAGGCCTATGAAGAAGGATGTTACACATAGTGCTCATCTTTCTAAGGAGGGTTTTGAGAGGATTGGTTGATAATCGAAAGCCTAACCTCTTTGAGTGGTTGCACTCAGGTCTTTAACTCGAGAAATAAACACATTACCATCACTTTAAATAATGGTCCCTACATTTCTTTATAAATGTGACTTCTAATTTCTAGGACACCTCTCCTTGAACTGATGATTTTAAATGCATCCACTATAATAATTAGGCCCCATGTACTTTGAGAATAGGTTGTTTAGCTTTTAATTATTATGACTACCATTCTTACCCCTCTCCTTGTCCTTCACATGTTCCTCTTAACCTTTTCTCCTTGCCTCTAGCTTCAAGAACTCATTTGGATGCCATCTACAATCACCAAAGGATCAATGTTAGTTTTTGACAATTTCTAAGGTCCTAAGATAATGAAAATCTTCAATTTCTTAGTTAATTCAATTAATTTTATATTATTTAAAAAATGTGTTTCAAAATTTTTTCAAAAATGCATCCTAGTACATTCTTGTGATGGAAGCACAACTCTGAGAATTCAAGGATTTTTGAACAAATGAAATGAGAGATTAGATGTGCAAAATATTGATTATGGACTGACTTGAAATCGTAAAATGATATAACTTCCCAATATTTGGCTCAAATTAATGAAAAATGCAAGAGCAATGTGCATATTTATAGGTTTTTCTAATTGTGATGTCGCAATTGTGACATTTTATCTTTCATTTATGGACTACAACATCGTAGCCTTCAAAGACTATGTTTTAGATTTGAATTTCTAGGATTTCCAAATGCTAAAATTAATTTTTTTAGTTCCTAAAGCCTCTAAGGGTTTATTAGGCTAAGAGATGGGTTCCATTAACATTACTTAAATTGAAAATCATGAAAATGAATCCATTAATGCTCAAAAATAGCCAAAATTAGGGAAAAAAGTTAAAATCAATTAAATTTATTAAAATTCATTAGAAAATTATGTGAAGCAAGTCTTAAAATTTGCATGAAAGGTAAATAAGATTTTCGTGATGCTTTTAATAGAATAAAATGGTGTCATGTCAATCTATAGCTATGATTGATAAAAGTTATGCAAGTGGATCCTTTCCAAAGCAAGCCCCTACCCATATATTAATTAACACATATCCACCTTGGCTAGGAAACTTATACAAAACACATTACCAAGATGAATTTAGCAAGGATAAAGACAACTGAATATGTAGTACCTTACCATGGTTGTAGTGGGATATATGTGTAAAGCATGATTAAAATGACCATCATAGTTGTCAATTAGGATTTCAAATCGAGTCCATCCATTGCCAATGACATCACATTACATCAACATTGGGACTACCACCACGAGAGACTAGCCACCACATAAACACATGACCACTCAAACAATAAAATATGAAACAACATAGTAGAAATTTTAAAATAGTTAATTAATTAGTGTTGTGAAAGTTGTGGACCTTAAGCCATTGGATAGCAATGCATTCTTAAACATGGGTCATATGCCTATCCATCCAAATAGCCAACGTTAATCCCATTAGAGGAGTACCTTTGAATATGGGTCACATGCTTATCTAGTTACATGGTGGAACTATTACAAATGACCATGAAATTCTTGGAAGTATCCTAGCTTTCAAACATGAATCACCTGTCTTTTTGGTGACATAGCAAAAGAACATGAACATTTTAAATATGACTTCCTCGATATAATATAAATAAAGATGATGATGCATCAATGTAGAACCAATGGGACCTAGGATGGAGTTCCAAAGAATTAGCAAATCTTCTTGATATTGCATCCTTAATCATACCCTCTTGGTCCTTCCTCCTTTTCTCAAGGTATAATGGTCATGAGTTTATGAGAGTTGTTAATGTGATTAGGACCTCAATATTCCCATGATAAGAATTTGTTATTATTTAGAAATTTAGGAATGGTTGATGTGGTCTAATTATTCTTTCTATAGAATAATTTTCCAACTTTGCATTACAATTCCCAACAATGAAGTGTTAGCTAGTGGTAAAGACTCTTGATTTGAAAGCTCAAGCCATGGATTTGATTTTGGCTAGCAATGCAAGTTATAAAGTTCTAACTAGACCATATATCTTCAAGTATGCCTATATTACAATTATTTCGGTTCCAACACCCCTGCATCATCCACACCTCCACCCACACCCCCCTTCTTTCCCATCCCCCAACCTTGCAATTCCCCCCACATTTTTCCTCCTTTTCCCCACTCCCCACCCACTCCCACCTCCCAAACTAGCCACCCTCTTTCCCTTTTAGTTGTCTTGCTAACTTGCCAACTCTTTTCCCATTCCATCTCCTCAAATTCTTGCATCATTATTTGCAATGTGATTAATAATAGAAAAATATATTCATAAAAAACATAAAATTAAAGATCCAAAAA
The DNA here is from genome assembly GCA_015680685.1 of Gnetum montanum. Lineage (NCBI taxonomy): Eukaryota > Viridiplantae > Streptophyta > Gnetopsida > Gnetales > Gnetaceae > Gnetum > Gnetum montanum. The sequence goes on from MNCI01000828.1 coordinate 214,773, forward strand.
CATACAAATTTTTTAAAAAATTAAAAAATATGAAGAAATAGAAAATGTACTAAGAATAGAAAAATATAAAGAAAGGAAAAACTATAAAAATAGGGAAATAGAAAAAATGAGAAAATAAATAAAAAATTAAAATGGATTCACAATTCTCAATTAAAATAATGTATCTTTCCCATGGCCAACGTCTAACTAGGAGATTAAAAATTTAAATGAGCAACAAAGGCATTGGAAGATGAGGTGGTTGTGGCTTCTTGGGATTTCCTATACATTCTTACTTATTGCATGTCACATGCATGAGCATCCCTCTTGGAATGGGATGGATCCATGTTGTACTCTATTGTGCTCTTTTTCTTTCTAACCTCTTTGTCTTCTTTGGCCACCTAAACTATTAGCCTTTGGATATGATGAACCCTTGGTTATTCATCTACCTTAACTATAGATCCCAAAAGTCTTTATAGGTCTATTTCTTAGTCCATCTCCGATATGGTCCAACTATTCCTTTTGAGAAAAGTCAAGACCTAAACATTTGTGCAACAAAGAGTAGTACTTGCCGAATGCCAAAACAAGGGATTCATAAATCCCTTGCATCTACCCTTGAATTTTCTTTTTTAGATTTAACACTCTTGAGTAAGTTTGGTACTTATTGTTAAAGACCTCAAGCATTATAGTTCACTGGTGGATAGAAAGAAGCTTCAAGGATCCATACTAGTTTTTGTTTTCTTAATGAATACTTTGGGAAACATCTTCAACATTAGCCATTTTCTTTTAATATTTTCTAAGGTGTAGACATTGTGGAAGACTTGTAGATGATACTATAGATCTGCATTGTATCTTTACTCAAACTTTGGAATGTTGTTCATACAAAGCCACTTGGAAATTCTCATTGCCTTACAAATTTGAACCATGCTTTTCACTACCAACAACAGTTTATCTTCTTTATCTAGTAGATCAAAATCATCATCATGGTCATGATTCCTACTTACCCTATCATGATAGTCTCTTCTTCTTTCTTTTATATGTCTCCTTTCTTCTCCTCTATCATGGTCATGGTCTTTATGCCTATCAAAATTTTTCATGAAGTTTTCATTACAATGCTATCTTGATTTTTCCTTGGGGATCTACTTCCTTGTCCATGTTCATCCTTATAAGATCTAGATGAAGAGGAACAAGAAGATGGTGAATTAGGAAAACCATGTCGACTTTGATCTCCTACCCTGGTTTCCTTATGCTTCTATATTTGTACCAATGAAGGTCCTAGGCCTTGAAGACCTCCTTGTTCAGAGATCATGACCATTTCCTATTAGATTTCTTGCTAAGGTTGAGAATAGTGTTGGATTCTCCAAGTCCTTAGTGTTGAAGAGAGGAGGACCAGTGATGATAAAACCTCCCAAACTAATGATTTGTGTCTTCATTCTTTGACAAGGATGTCAAAGGTATTACGTACTTACCCTTGTGATACTTGTATCTTACCACCATCTAACGGTCTATCCTTTGTTGGGGCCTCTATTAATTGGTAGGATCTAAACATACACTTGTCAATGCAATAACCATGCAAATGAAAGCATGGTTAATTCTAGTTCTCATTAGTGTTGTTGCAAGTATGGATAAAGCTACTCTATTAAGCAATAGCATGATATTGCCCTGCAAATTCCTTCATCATATTTGTTCATCTTAGTAGAGGACCAAGATCTAATCAAGAAAGTAAGGAGCTTTATAAGCATAGGTGATCCTCACTTGATATGGTTAATTCAATTTATCTTCAATGTTTCTATCATTTTTCATTGCAAGATTCCCCCCTAGGTGTGTGTTTTTAGATTTATGAGAAGTAAACATGATTGAATTAGTATATGTGTGTCTTAAATAATATTAAATATTCCTAAAGATAAATTGTTGATATCTTAATAATGATGGTATATAATACTAACTAAACTAAACTAAACTACTAGCATTATCCCTAACAATGACTTTGAATGATGAGTGGCGAGTATGGCTAATTTTTCACCATATGATTTATGAGTGTTGTGGTAGACCATGTCATTATTTGTGGATAGACTAATAATAGCGTTTGGTTTAGTCTCATTAGGTGATTGTTAGTTGTTGTCTTCCCACCTAAACTAGTAGTGATCCTTATGCTCATATGGTATAGCCTAGGTGAAGTGTATGATAGGTGATATTGTTACAACTATGACTAAGCTAGATGAAAACATGATGAATTATATTGTATAACTAATTAACTAAAATATAAAATTAAATCCTACGCTAGCCTAAGGACAATGAGTTTTCGTTCCTTAATTTGCTGTCACTTCCTAGTCTTGTATATCAACTGTTGGGTAAACCAAGCAATATTGCTACTTGGATTACCAAGCGAATATACATTTATGCTTGAGATTAGGTCACTTTCAATTTGCCAAATATTTATAATGCATCAAAAATAGAAATCATTATGGTAATGAATAAGAGGAGTTAAATACACAAAATAGTAAATCTTATGTAAGTTAAATTACTGTAATGGAAAAGAATCAAATTTGATCTTATTGTTGGTCTTAAAATGTGTCTAGGTACATTTACTTGAATAAGATTTCGTACAACTTACTCAAATCCATGTTGTTGGCATTTGTTGATTGTTTTCTAAACTATGGAATCAAATTGATAGAGTTTTTCCGCTGCTAAATTCAATAGCGCTATAAATATGGTTGGTAAGTGGTATTTGTAGGCATTTAATGACATGGGGATGTTAACAAAGCAACCCTTATTGTAGTTGATAACAAATGTATTTTTTATTGTTCATTAAGTACTTTTACCAATAAGTTAATGGAATCATGATGTAAAGTGCAAATATCTTATTTTATTTGAAATTGCCAATGGCATGTGTCAAGTGGTTAGCTAATTGCATCACAAATTGTTGCAAGAGGTTGCTACTTTAAGTTACACTTGAGACATTGTTATTTTCTTTTGTGATTCTTATAAAGTATCATGTTGGCAAAATGTCTTGAGGTGTATGTATACTTTAATTATTTTGGGTTCCGAAATCCTTTCTTTTGAAACGTTGAATTTCATAGAATTAGTTAACAAAAATACAATTAACATTACAATTTTTCTGTCTTTATTAAATTTTTAGCATAAACATTCACAATCATTGAAAGCTTGAAGGTGACTTTCATCCATATACATACATTGCACGCAAAGATGCTATATTCAAATCCAATCACCGGCATTCAGGTCACCTAAAAGCATTGTTCCATGTACGTCAGTTAATTATGTTTCCTCTCAGTAAAAAACAAGTCGAGGGTAATCGTAATTTGGCATTTTATTTGTGAATTATGTCCTCGAACCGGTGCGATTTTCGGATCAACTAGTTTGGATTTGAGATCGCAGGCGCAGGGCACCTCGTAACTTCACCAATTACCGATCTCAGTTACCTTGCCAGGGAATTGGAATCAGTCACTGTTCTCAAGGATGGAGTCACTCCCTTATTTCTGTTCCACGGCATCATGTATAAAGTTGACGTAACCCAGGCTGTTAAGAGTTTCTGGTTTGGAACTTCAAAAATGCAACACCTGTCATGATGTACTTTTTCTGTGACGATTTTTGTGTTTTCTAGTTGACGGGCTTCAGAATTAAGAGGCATCGTCAAATAAATATTCAAGGCTACATTACACTCGCANGAGAGGAGGTACCCCAAGTTGGGACACAACCAAATGTTCGCACAGACTAGCTTTTTACAAAATTGAATGACATAGAATTAGATGCTAAGTGTAACTAAAACACATAGGTCTAATTGACCAAAATCATAAGAATTATATGTACATGTGTATTTTATCCATTTTTATTAATATAAAGCTTGGTTTTGCTTTTGTTTTTACGTTAATTTGATGGTTTTAAAAAACTCTTAAACATTTTCTAAAACGTTTTCTTTTTGAAAAATTGGAACGTAAAATACGCGTAAAAATACCAAAAATAAAAACGTTCATTTGAACGTACATTGAGAAGATGAAGTGCGTGCAACGCTCTGAAACATGACACAGCCAATAACGTGAAATGACAAAGCCAGGCTTCCTGATCATTGACGTGACAGAGAACCTGCTCTCCACTTTTTCTTAACGCAAACTCGCTAAGGCCCTGCACGCCATGTAATGATCGGAATTTCAAATCTACGTTTCCTGTCATGTACTTCTTTCTCCTTTTGACAATTTTCGGCTCCAGAAGCCCCGGTCAATATAAATACTTAAAAGGCTGTCTTTTCGGTTTGCCTTTTACGTACATTTAATTTAATGCCCCAATTAATGTATCGCCATGCTGGTAAGCTTTAAGGGAAGGTGTGTTGGGTTATCAATCGGATGTTAAATCTATAGATTTTGGTTTTCCAGATAAGAATATTGCTAGATTTTGGTTCCCTGGATCGAAAAAAAAATTGTTTGGTTTTGTTCGGTGGGGCGAATCATGAGATTCTATTTGGACCCACTGAATACATCCATTTTTTCCTGAATTTGCCATCAAAGATGTAATCAGTATCTTTTCGATGCAAATATGGCAGATTCATTCAACCAAACAGGCCTCACGAAACTCTAACATGCACTCTGACGTATTGCAAAAACCATGGTACAGGGACATGCGTGAATAACTTGAGAGTTGGAATGTGCAACTCCAGACAAAATTTGAATACTTCTTCAACTACTTTCTTGACCTGTTGAAGTGTTTACCGTGTGAAAAAACGTTAATATTAATTATTTTTGTGACGGATGACCAACTGCTTTCCACGATGGCGGAGAAGAAAATCCATCAAGTGACCGAGCGTCAAATCACTTATTAAATGAATATGTGTTCTAACCGTAGTTTTTAAGTGGCCGATAAATCATTCGTTAACGATTAATGACCGGGGCAAGAGATTTTGTTGACCCCACTTGAGTCAGCATACTTTTTATAATGAACTTTGTTTCTATCATTCTTTAACGATTACTCACTGGGGCAAGACGGCATAATTTTTATAAAAAAACTTTATTTCTAGAAAAAATTAATAAATTTAAATATCAATTTTTCAACCTTTTAATATAACTCGGCCTAACTTTCCAATTTGTTGTGATTCTTAAAATACACCTCTCTGATGCACATCCCAACTTTTCAAACACTGGTTCTAACCGTTAATTATCGAGATTTTCCATTTCCTTACAAGTGAAATTGACCATTTTACATCAATTTTAAATATTGTAATAGACATTTTAAGGGAAAAAAAATTTAGTGGTTAAACACCAGGTGGACCTAAAAAGTTCAGATAAACACATTTTTCGGCGGCAACTCATTCATATTTAATTATTTACGAGTAGTTTGGCGGGAGTAGGCCCAGTCAGACCTGACAGACAGCTTGCACCTGCAAAATTTTACAACGACAGCTTACTGACTAGTGACCAGTCGAACCAAGCTACCCTGCGCGATGTCAGCCTTACACGTGGCAGTAGCTCCGTGGTCGTGGTCCCCGATCTAAACGCTGTTGCCAGTCTGCTTCAGCGGCTGGTCGGCGCCCTCGCAGTGGAATCGTCGTTGTCGGCTCGACACGTGGCGTACGGGCAGACGTGATGCTGACAGTCCTTGCACCTTTCGCCTGTGCAGCCACGGCCAGAGTTGTTTCCAGTCCGTCTACGCTCTGGCTTTGTCAAACTATCATCGTCTCATCTGATCTAATCGGTTCGTTTGCGTTTAGATTCTTGGCCTTTTGTAGCCGTTCGCGCGGGTCCTGCAATTGTCTAGCATGGATAAACTGGTTTACGGAATTTTGAGGTTGCGGATCGTGGAATGAAACCCTTGGCTTAAAGGCGAATGGACACAATGAGTACAGAAGCAGCAACATATTATCCATCTGATCTAATCTGTTTGTTTACGTCTCCATGTATTTATATCCTTGGCCTTTTTACAGCCGTTTGCGCCGGTTCTGGCATAATAGTCTAGTATAGGTCTGGTGTACTGCTTTTTAGCTGCTGACTGTGGAGTGAAACGCTTGGCTTAGAGGCGAATAGTGATGAGTACGGAAGCTGAAAGTAGCAGGAACGTGAGCGTAAGCATGGGAGAAGGGCCTCCGGATGAGGCACTGCTACGGTGGAAGGCGGAGATCGTGTCGCATCCGCTGTATGAGCAGCTGCTGGCTTCGCATGTCTCGTGCCTGCGCATCGCCACTCCCATGGATCGCCTCCACACGATCGACTCGCAACTCGCACGATGCCAGCACGTGGTGTCCAAGTATTCCGTTTTCCTCCGCAATGCTAATAATCCTCCTCTTCTCGACGAGCAACGCAAAGAGCTCGATCACTTCCTGGTCAGGTTTTAGCCTCTGCCTCGCTCTTTCTTTCTTTCTTTCCTCGACGCTTTTGATACTCATGCATTTCGGAATAAGTAAACGTAAAGTATGTACTTTTTGCTTCTTTAATTCTTGCCTTAGGCATTTCTTTCGGCTTTGTTCAGTCTGTTCTATTGAATTATCAACGCAGTGGATTTTTCATGTTCATCTTCTGTTCGATTAGGAAGCGATCAAAATTCTTTGAAAAGATGAGAATCACTGTTTCGATTTTAACGTTTCTGCCTGTGCTATGATACCTTCCGTTTCATCTTTGTTGACCTTGTAGAGCGAAGAGACAGCAAAAGAGAGGATAATGAAATGATTTCAGGCGAGTTGCGGATAGCATAAGCTAGGTTCTGCAGCAGAGCTTCAAAGCTACACCTAGGACCTTTCCATTATAACTTACGTTTGACCTTCACTGTGAAAACGGAAAATAAAATGATTTCACGATTGATAAATTACAAATAGATAAGCTAGATTTTGCGACAGAGCTTTCAGAGCTACACCTAGGACCTTTCCATGGCCCATGACCTTCCATTGAACACACAACGCACTCAGGAGTCGCAACCTTTCCTTGAACACAAGGGTTTCTTCCGGTGAGCCACCGGCACCGACGGCGTAGCTTCGAAGCTCTACCGTCGGTGAATATTTTTTTTTAAAAGAAATCACAAATGATATTTAATTAAGGTAAATATAGGAGTCCTTATAGGTCACAACTCACAAGTTGCCGCTACGTCATTAAATGTCTGTGCGCGACTTGATGTGAAGCTACAGAACCTTGCTGACATGCTGTCATCTCTTTGAAGGCACGCATAGTGTCATCTCATCCAACAGAAATCAAACCGCGTGGAATCTATGTCATCAACGATTTATGCCTTAATCAGATGATGGAAAAACTGAGCTGTAACAACCATCATAGCTTGTACACGGAGAATGGTAATTGTCAATGATGGAAAAATTGAGCTGTAAAAACTATCATAGCTTGTATGGAGAACCGTAATTCTCAATGTTCATGGCCGAACAAAGAGGAGGGCTCAAGCCACAGCTGAAGTTATCAAAATGAGCTGAGTTGTAAAAACAGCTCTCCATGTAACTAGACCATCGATCTATTGTCACCTTGCGTCAAACTAGCTTAGTTTCTTGATTTCTTGTACATGAAAATTATATGAATAATTATAAGAATTGTAACCTAATTTGTTTCATTGAACAAGCTTTCTTTAATTCTAAGATTAATTTGCATGTATGAATAATAAGGAAATGAATTTTAAAAATAGGATCCAAATTTGATTTGTATAAATTATCAGTAAGTTGTTAGTTTAGTGGTAAGCTCCAATTATTGGTTCGATTCTAGTGGGCAATGATGAGGTTGGGACAAGGCTAAGATGATGATGATGATCAACTAATCAACTTTTGAATTTTTAAATAAAGAAATAACCTTATTTATAATTTGGGGGGGGGGGTGTGTGTTTGAAATAATTATAATATCGCCCAATTAGAACTTTCTAACTTAGCATTGCCCACCAGAATCAAACCCATGACGTAAAGCTTTAAAATCAAGAATCTTACAAGTAGGCTAACACCTTTTTAAATTTAAACAAATATCAAAAGTGTGTTAACTAACTTGATTCTAAAAGGAATCCAAGGTTATAAACTTAAGTAATGAAGGGAGTAAGGCATAACTAAGATAGTGAGGTCAAATATATATGTTTATATATATGATAATGTGAGCATAACACTATTAGGTTAGATTTAGCATGAGTGAGTGAGTACTACTTGACATAAATCTAACAAGAGCAATAAGATTTTTTGACATAGTAATGACAACAATAATATTTTCTAAGTGTGTGAGGTATCTAAAATAATTATAAGCTTTTTGATGGTTTCAACTCCATGTCTATGTTTACATTTATGAAACTAAAACTTGAGATTTTATTAAGTTTATAGACCAAAAAAGATCTACTAGACAAAATAATACATTCATGTCATGGAAAATAAAAATTGATTCAACAAAGTGACTAAGCACCATTTGATGCAACAAAAATAGACTCTACAAACTTTTTGTTACAATTAGATACTCTTGCCTAACATGCTTAGTTAAAGGATAATTAAGAAAATTATGTTTATCATCCTTAGCCTACGTTTGCACTTTAATCTAGAAGGGTTAAACTATCTCTTCTGTTTTATATCGAGAATATGTAAACTCGGACAAAGCTTATTGATGAAGCAACGAGATCTGATTGAAATTTTAGTTGTAAGGTAAGAAACTTGCCTTTAATATGCTTCAAGTGAAATTTTCTTTTGCCTTCTACATTTGAACATAGCTTTTCTAGCACTTCCTTCTTAACTAACTCATGTATGTTCTTTGAATCACTTTGCACTATCTCTAATGAGATATTCCATGTCATTAGCCATTATATCCCTTGAAAATAGTATCCTTGTTATTTTATACCTTCAATGACTACTTTAGAAAATTCGAGTTATCTTGTTTTTGCCAAATTTTGAATATAGCTAATGAATTAACAAAGAGCTTTAGCTTCTAAGGGAGTAAGTCACATTCTAAAAGTAACATACAATGAGGAATTTGTGTCTTTTGTTAACAATAAACATTATATATTAAAATTTTCTAAAACCAATATTAAAATTAGTATTCTTACAAAGTTAATTGAAATAAAGGGACATGAAATAGTTGCAACCATTTGAGATCCATAAAGAACCAAAGCCACATTAGCTTACAAGTGGTGAGAAAAGAAAGGAGTAATTGCATTTATCCAATATTGACTAACATGAGGGGGTATTCTTTGTGGGAAAGAACACATAAAATACTAATTATATGAAGGACAATTTAGAACTCAAGTTGCATGGAAGTTGAATGAGCTTGTAATTAAAAAGCATCCACAGGCTAAAGATGTGTTATGGAGAAGACACATTGTAAAACATATTATGTGCATATGGAAAGGAGCAGTTCATGAAACCTAATCAAGTCCAATAAGCATGTATAACACTCCCAAAAATAGTGAGTGTGAGTTAAAGTTTACTTACCAAAGATAAATATTGACGAAAAAGAATGAAAACATTTTTCGTGATAAATTTGGATAATGGAAACCAAAGTTAAAAGGAAGTCAATAAAGGTGAGGTTTGTCTATACAAAAAATGAAAGATGAAACTCATTAATAAGGATAGTAGAAACTATGTTGTGAGAAAGATAAATGAAATAACCATAGTAACATCTATTTTGCACAAGACCATGATTAAAATTGGTAAGCTTCTAATTGATGTGCTGAACAAAACCCTTGATGATGAAAGAATGTATGGAAGTAAACAAGAAGTTTGTGTACTAGAAATAAGAAAATCCATGAAAGATGGGAATGCATGCTAATACATGGAAGACAGGTTCTAAACAATGGAATAATTCATGATTCATTCTATTAAAGGATGAAATCACAATGTAATCTTGTGGAAATCTAATATTAATTTTAACAACAATTATAGCAAGGAGCATATTTTAATCTTGTAATCAAACATTTCAACATCTTCATTGTTAATTCCATTTAATAAAAATATTGGGAGGGTGGGTGTTGGATCCAAAACCAAATGAAAAAAATATTAAAAAATTCTAAGTACATCAAATCAATGAAGAAACAATTTAAAGAACAAGCACAATACTTTTGGGAAGGCTTTTTCATATTTTCATCTTTACAACTAATTTTTCAAAACCTCCCCTCTAAGGTAAGAAAGGATCAGGCCTTACTCTTTTTTAGAAACACAATCATGGGTGTTCACTTCTTACTAAAGGGTTTCTTATAAAAAGAAGGAGAAAACTCTTTCTAAAGACAAGAACATATTGGGAGGGTGGGTGTTGGATCCAAAAACAAATGAAAAAAAATATTAAAAAATTCTAAGTACATCAAATCAATGAAGAAACAATTTAAAGAACAAGCACAATACTTTTGGGAAGGCTTTTTCATATTTTCATCTTTACAACTAATTTTTCAAAACCTCCCCTCTAAGGTAAGAAAGGATCAGGCCTTACTCTTTTTTAGAAACACAATCATGGGTGTTCACTTCTTACTAAAGGGTTTCTTATAAAAAGAAGGAGAAAACTCTTTCTAAAGACAAGAACATATCAATAAGAGATAAACAATAAATGATAACAGAAGTTGAAAGCTTCTCCTTCATTAGCCTCCAAATCAAAAAGAAATTAATATAAGAGAATAAATTAATCATTCAACTTTCATTAAGAGCTTTTTTGCTTAAAGATGTAGCTAAAAAGTGACATCTTTGAGAATATAATATTTAACTCCTAGAGAGAGATCATAGTTATGCTCTTACTTATAGAAAGTAACTGCACACTAAGGCTTTTAAATAGAGTGGAGAACAAGTGGTCGAAAACACTTCTAAATGCAAAGAAAGAAAGTAGACAAAGTAGGTTGATTACTAAAAACTACTTTCATTGATGCTTGGCTGAAAGTTGTTACAAATTCTAGATGTCCTTTTCTAAGCATTCTATGCAATAGAACACTGAAAACAAAAAAGAAAAAAAAAGGGACATCAAAGAAAGAGTCTTTACTTTTACAAAGAGGACATTGAGGAGAAATAATTCTCATATGTTTAATATGAGTGCCAATAGCAAGACCTTGATGAATAAGACACCATAAAAATATGAATCTTTAGAAAGATAACAGTCCTCCATATATATTTCCTTTTTACTATCTAAAAGTACAATGATAATTGCATATTTCAAATCTTATTGAACATGTTATGAATAAAATCACTTTTTGTAGTAATCTTGTAAGCAATTTTGGAGTTGAAAGCAAAAACCAGGTTTGCCATCCTTCCAAAAATATATTTGAAAATGCTTAATGTGAACTATTGTCAACTTTAAATAAATTCTTAAGATCAAAAATTAATTTTTCAAAATCTTTTTTCTTCTTTCTATTCAAAGCATAGAGCCTAGAAACCTTGTTCCTTGTAATCGATCTATCATGTATACATAGATAGGAAACTATAGTGATATCAAACTTATACCAAGTGGTACACAATCTAGATGAGTTAGCAGCCCAAGCTCCTTTACTAAAAGGAGGTCGTCATGGGCTAATTTGCTTCAGTATATCTTTGGAAAGTGAAGATGATTATAATTCTAATACCTACTAAACTTGTACCATGTTTTCCAAATTTATTTTAAGTACTAGAGAATTAGGGATAGAAATAACTTGAGAAAAAAGAAAACACTGAAGAAAGTTATTGGAAGATCAACTATTATTATTTTTAGGTTTTTCTTGCATAAGTTCATTTCTTAGAAGGAGCATTTAAACATCCTCTTCATCAATGCACTTTGTAATTTATTCTGTTGAAAGAGAAGTATCTTAGTAATAATAATTAATGGGGCTAAGTCCTTCATCTTTATTGCTGCTAGTGGAAATATCCTAAGCAACTCTAGAAAAACCTTTTCCATGTTACTTAGTAAATCAAAAAAACTGACAAATGATAGAATTAATTCTATCATCAGAAGTTTTAGAAAAAACGCAATAATTAGAGTAATAAACATGAGTTAGTTGATTGAAGTATTTGCTTAATAACACATTTTTTGTGTCAATTTATCAACTTAAAGGAAATTTTATCAACCACATGATTTCACAAAATGGTAAAATTAGGTTCAAAAGAAAAAGGTATTCCTAAAATTTGGAAGATAGAGTCTTTTTTCAAGATTTTGGAAGGCTTTAGAGCAACTCATTCATTGACATTACCATTAAAATAAGCATTAAAATTTGTCTAATTGATACAAGAGTGAGATAATATGCAATAATCTTCCACTCTAGCTAAAAGAATATTTATATGTTCCAGAAAATTGTTAATCATAAAAAAATTCATTTGCAAAGTGCATGTTAAGTAATTGTGTACTTTGATAATCAATTGAAATTCCATTAATGATATTTCTTTGCAAGTTATAATACAAATTATGTGAAAGAAATTCTACAATAACAATAAAAAGATAAGGAATTATAGGACAACCTTGATGAATTGACTGTTGAAGAGAAAAAGAGGAGCTAAATCCAAAATTTGTAGCAACTTGATCATTGTCGAAATGTAGCAACTTGATCATTGTCGAAATATCTTGTCCTGATGAAGAAAGGCTTTTAACATAAAGATGGATTGTAAAAAAAAGTATAAAGAATAGAATGATGCTTTGAATGTCCTCCAAATTGGCAACCTCTCGCCTAACAAGACAATGAACTAACCACTCTAAGATTTAATAAAAATATTATCTACCAAAATCGAATCCATGACTTGGTATTTGTAAATCATTGTCCAAATATCTTCTCTTGATGAAGAAAGTCCTTCAAAATAAAGATGGATTCTCAAAAAGAAGTATAAAAGAATAGAATGATGCTTTGAATGTTACCCAAGTTGACAAACTCTTACCCAACAAGACAATAAACTAACCACTTTTAGATTTAATAAAAACAATTTTTTGCACCATTTCATTATCTTGTGACTTCATTGCACTAAGGCTTGGCCCCATACAACACACCCTTTGAACAATTTAGGATATATTACAATGTGAACATAACACTATGAGGGTAGATTTAGCATAAGTGAGTAAGCACCATGTGACATGAATCAAAAGAGAGATGAGAATTTTTGACATAGCAAGAATAAATATCATATTCTTTAAGTTTGTGGGATGTCTAAAAAAATTCAAAGGCCTTTGATGGATAGCTTCTTCTATACTTAGATTGTGATGAGTCACCTTTCTTTACATTGAATTACACACTTGAATATTGTTGGTTGCCTTACTTTAACCAAATACGAAGTGATAGCTTTGTTTTCTTCATATTGTTTATGTTATTAAACTTTTTAAACTTTTCATTAATCCATTATATGATTAATAATGATTTAAATTCTTCCATCCTTCATTGTTATGGCAATGAATTTATCACTTTGAATGAAATTTGTTTTAGATATATTTACTTTAGAGTAGTCAAGGTTATTGAAACATGCCTTTTCTTATTATCATATGTCTCATCCATATTAGATGTTCTTGAATACCATTAATCCAATCATACAAGCTCAAGTTCTATGGCACTAAAAAAGGAAATGATCCTGGTAAAACTATGAAATGATACTTTAGTGACTTTCAGCAATCATTTGTACTTTAACTACTTGATATGTTTCATACATATTCAAAGGAATTTGTCCCTGACTATCATGATAGTAGACACACAAGATTTTTTTCCATATTTTAAGATTATAAATTTTTTTTGTAATTATTAGTTGTGAGCCATGAGGGTAAGCTCAATCTCCTGAATGGTCATTTCAATGTCCATGTACTAACATTGTATTCAGCAAAACTTATTTGAAGTAAGCATTATTATTTGCACAGAAGATAATTGTTGAACTAAGTTCAAAAAATCATAGCATATAATTACAACTCTTTCCTTTGACATGAGATTAGGTAGACAACTAGCCATAGAAAAATAATGGTTATATCTTTTACTTACCTTAAGGAGTTTGATTATGTTGATGTAATGAATGCATTAAGATAATAATGAATAAGATGTCATACCAAGGTTAGTGTTTTGGGATATTATGTGTTCATTGTTCATTCTCATTATAAAAATAAAAAAAATGAATATAAATTTTTCTTTGGTTGAAAGAAAGCTTTTATTATAATAGCAAAGCAATATCAACTCCTTGGAAAAGGGGAATTGCCTCATCTTTTAAGATCATAATTCATTTTTCATATAGTAAATAAATCAGATGTGGATATGGTTGGATCAAAGTAGTCTTCACTTGTGGGTGTCCAAGCAACTGAGTAGCTTTGTAGTAGGATAGATATGGGTTGTACTTCTAGTCAACATTTCTCCAAGCCAAGACCATAAAAAGTTAATTAACAATTTCCATAGTGAAGTAGTCATAAAAATACAAAAGATGACATGAGCATGAATTGCAAAATGTACTTTATATCATTGTGTTCAATAAATAAAAAATATTATGATATATATAATATAATTTTATTCCCATAGTGAGTATTTTTGAAATGTATAATTTCCTAAAGAGCTGATCCAACTTTTTTGGAACAAGGCTAGGATGATGAAGAAGATGATTTTTAAAATATTTCTATGTATTTTTAAATAAAATAATAAATAAATCTTGTTGCAATCCTTTGCAGAATTAGCACAACATTCATTGAAGGAAAGCATGTAAGAAATACATCCTAACATCGCAAATTTTTGCGGGATAGATGTAATGCAAAAATTGAATACACACAAATACTCTCCAATCAAAACAATTGTGACAGCTTCTTATTAAAGCAATAAACTCTCCTTAATTATATTGTTGATTATCCTATATCATTTTGGATAGGTATGGCCTCCTTGGCTAAGGCAGAATTGTAGCAAGCCTTATATAACTAGACTTATCTACTACAAGAATTAAATTAATGATGATTTTTAAATTTATTAAATGAATTACTTAATTATATAAAATATCATCCTTATATTCACACAAAACACACTTATTTTATTCATATGCTAGCCAAAAATCAAGAAAAACTTAGATGAATCAAAGATAAACAAAAACTCTTTCTAAAGTAGGTGTAGTTGCTTTATTTGCTTGATTTTTAGAGATACTGTCCTCTTAGTCTTGCTCTTTGGATGTAATGGTGGATGGGAGTATAAGCAAGAATCCTTATTGACATTGGTATTCTTCTTAGCTTTTTTTTTTTTTTATGAAAATACTGTCATCTATATAGTAATGAATTTCTAGCCATTGGAGGACCAATATTTCATTTGTATTGTCTAACAATGTATTTTGATGGAACTTCTAGGTAGTATGATGCATTAACAAACTAGATATATGTTTGTTGTGGTTGGTTAAAAATTCCTTCTTGTAATGATATAGGAACCTACGATGGACATTGTTGGGTTTGTGATTATTCATATTATTGTGGTATATATCACCATATTAGTGGACCACAATTTGAGCTACTTAATCCATAACCTGTTGAATTCCATGGTAGATAAGAGGATGAAATGATAGACCAATTGTGCTATAGAGAACAACCTTCAAGGTATCGAGTTTTAAGGATTATATTCAATCCATTGTTGATGTTGTTGTTACCATTGAAGAAATCCAGCACTAGCTTAAGGCATCCAATCAAGATAAAACTTTTTACCCTTTCTTGTAGTTTCATTGGTATGGCCTCATGATGTAACTATTTTTGTAATAACTCTAATAATTCTATTTTTTTTTATCTTTGAGACTTGAAATCATCATTTTATTCAATGCATTGTAAACATTAGCAATTGTACTAATGTGTGAGGCTAGTGGTAAGACTCTAGATTTGGAAACTCTAAGTTATGGTTTATTCTAATGGGTGATATTTAATTATGAAATGAAATGAAGCTTTATTATGCTAGAAGATCCATAGGATCTGTCAGACAGATATTACATTTTCATAAAAAATAAAGATAGACACTACAAATTGACCAAGCACTAATGGGGGTATCAAAAATAAATTATATAGGTTTTTTCTGTAACATTATAGTATTGTTTCAAATGGGTAGTTATAGCATAAGAAAAAAACACAAGTAGCTCTTCTTCAAGGGTTGCTAATTCACACAAACTACAAATGCGTTCTTCTTGGGGGAGTTGAATTTATCTTTTACTTTCAATTTTAAGATGATGAGAAGTCAAGTGAAACTTGTTGATAGCATTCCAATACTTGATGGAAATAGTAACTAAGAGATGGTGAGCTTCTGCATCTAGTTTATTAGATCCAATAGGCTGTAAAAAGAATTACTTCTTGATTTTCACGTTAGCCCCCATTTATGTTAAAGCCTTTTGTTTGACTAATTAGTGAATATGCTTAGAATTTTGGTGCACATATTCCGAAGAGAGTTTCCATTTTATCAACCATTGCATCCTCTAAAAATATCAACCATGGTCTTGTGAATCCTCAAGAACTACTTTAGAGAATTTTCATGGCTTGAGATATGCAAGCTATGAGCGTATGTAATGAATTGTCACAAGGTTTCTCCTTCTAAAGGCAATAAATTACATTTACATAATAACATTGAGGAAGGTATTTGCATCTTCACCTCATCAAGAAGAGAAATTCTGTACTCTTTAAATATATTTCCAAAGTTGAGCATAGAGTCTAGGTCTCCAAACAACTCATCCCCAATTATAAAGTTCTATTTAAATTCTATGCAAAATTTATGTTGCTTATATGTCCTAGCGGTATATAGAGTTAGGAAGAGATGTTTTAAGAAGCAAAACATTTTTTATTAATAATATCCCAAGACATATAGTTAAATTGAAACTTTATAACTTAGCATTGCCCATGAGAATTGAACTCATAACTTCAAGCTTCAAAATTAAGAGTTTTGGTATTAGTCTAGTTCTAGTTTTGATAACCCCTTAAATTTCAATGCGTAACATTGAGTTATAAAGTTTACTTAAGTTTTGCACAAGTTTTGTATTGGCTATATGGTATCTAGTTGTAGTTTTGACAGCCCACTCATATTAGCAAATTTTATCAAAATCTTCTTTATTCTTATGTTTTCTTGCATAAGAACTTTAACAACATTAAGAGGTTAAGTCTTATATTCAACACTTTTAAGTCCTTGACATTAAGAATTGATATCGCCTCTCTTTGCATTAGCATGCTTATTCCATTCATCCTTTAATCTAGCCAAAGCATCAAGCATGATTAGAATTTGGGTCATGAAGCTCTAGTAAATGTTTTCCATAGCATACACATCCACCCTTTGGTAAGTTTGTTGTTAGAGTCCTACTAGATGCATCACTTATTCATGTTTGTTGAACCCATGAGTTGAACATTGATTGAGCATATAGTTATATTGCTCTGTGACCACATCCAGTGATTTATTAATATCTTGTTTCCATTATACTATCTACTTTCAAAAATTACAACTTGATCCTATGTTTGAAACTTAATGTTGAAAGCTCTAAACATGTTTGCTCAAGAAGTAGTGAAATTGGATTGAAAAGCTTAATACAATGTTTTCTCGTAATTATTGAGTATGTGGGAAAAGAAATAAAGTTTATGTTACTTACTATCTAGTTCTTGCAGCTTGTAAAAAAATAACAAATGCTTGAATGTAAATGTTAGTCATATCAACCTTTTTAAAACTACTCTCATTAATGCTCTAAGGTGAAATGCAAACTACCTAATGAATTTCACCTTGTTATATTCTTTGAAACAATACTTCAAATTATTAACATCTTTGTCAAAATGGAGATAATATAAATGAAGAATGATAGAACAACTTTAGCTTATTGCTCATATAGTTTAGCCCACATGCAAACAAGATGCATGCAACTCTTTCCCTTAGGATCATTTGTATTATAGTAATGAGAGACTCTAGAAGGTATTGCTTCACTTAGGATGTATGCACTCATACTCTTGCTCCACAATAATATTATCAAGATCTTATTTCTTGTGAACAATATACTTTGATTATTTTTTTGGAAAAGTGTTCGGGTTAGATTAATCGTAAAAAGAAAATTACATGAGATTTGTACAGCCCAAAAAATGAGGGGAGGTCTTTCCCCTCCACCCCCAAAAGGAAAATCCCATCACAAAAGGTAGAGCCAACTAAGACCCCACTTGCCAACCACCAACATAAGAAAATAAAAATTGGTAGGTCACCCCTATGGATCCCTAAAACCCAACCCACCTGTCAAAAAAAGACCAACAAAAACAAAGAGACAAGACCACTGGGAACTGAAAAAACCCAAAGCCTAAGGACACCACCTATATATGGCTTGGCAATCATGTACAGTGGGATATAACCCACTCTTGACCAAGAATGGCATCCAAAATAGCCTTGTGTTGTTTTGTGTTGACAAAAGTTGTTGGTTGCTGAAAATCCTTAAAGGCTTTGACTTTCCTAGCACATTTTGCTTCATCACCTTTGCCATATGGGTGAAGCTCCTTCCCCCTTTCTCTGATATGCTTCCTTAAGGTTCACTAGGGCAAGTTATAGTCAATGTTTATTATCACATAGGGGAATTGCCTATTCCTCAGCGAGATCTGTGTGCTGTTCTCATGCACCCGATCTAGCTGCTACTAAATCTAGGCTATCTCCCTCTCTTCTTGCTCCATGTGCTCTCGATCCTTTCTCTCTTGGGCCTTCTTTAGGTGCACTTCCTCTTGGATTTGCTATTGGATCTTCTACCACAGGTTAGCCTCTAGCTCAAGCACCGTTGTTGCTTTTGCTAGGTCTTGACACTTCTTTTCCTCTTTTGATTCTTTCATGTTTCAGTGTTATATACTTTGATTATTATGGTAATATGGATTTGTAATTTGTTCAATCTTTGATGAAGCCTTAGTTGGACAAAGCCTTCTTAAAGGCAATAAATGTGGCTTTCATATGTTCTTTGTAAAGTTGTTCATATGCATTAGACAATCATTTGATTTTTTTCCCTTAGGATCATTTGTATTATAGTAATGAGAGACTCTAGAAGAAGGTTTTGCTTGTCTTTTAGGATATATGTGCCTATACTCCTTAATAATAATATCACCAAGCTTTTGTTTCTCATGGATAACATACTTTCATTGTTTGAGTAATATGGGTTTGTAATTTGTCAAATTTTTGATAAAGCCTTGGTTGGACGAAGCCTCCTCAAAGGTGGCAAGTGTAGCATTCACATAAGGAGGTTGTCCTTTTTTGGCTTAATTATAGATGAATTGGAGGAATAGATGCAAAATGCCTCTAATCATGATATGTTAGTGAATGGATTATTTTTGAACATGCTCTTCTTTGCAAATGATGTAGCCTTGATTGTAAAATTAGCTACAAGATCAAATTATATGATTCAAATTCTCCATAGCTATTACAACCATTCAGGTATGAAAGTTAATATTAATAAGACTAAAATTCTAGTTTGTGGTGCTAGACATAGAAATTACAATTTTCCCTTGAAGAAAAAAGGCTTAATATATGTGAATCTTATAGATATTTGGGAGTTGAATTTGCCAGTAATTATAGTTGGAATATCCTAATTGCTCAAAGGATTTCAAGTGGCATGTGAGCTCTATTTGCTCTTAAGAAATTTTGGTAAGGATGATCAAAAGAAAACGTTTTTTTAGTCTTGTGCAACCTGGATTATTATATGGGTGTGTTACTTGGGGACCTATTGTTTCCACTCATGATTGGAAAACATTAGATCATGTTCAAAAAGAGTTTCTTGTATGGGAATTTCAAGTGAAATTGTAGACTTCTTGTGATATCTTACTTTTAGAAGTAGATTTGATCCTTCTTAAAGTTGAAGCTCTTTCTCAATTTATTGCGTAGGCTCAAAAGTTAAGTCATATGGAGGAAGTTAATTATGCTAAAGGGATAATGAGTGTTGCACAAGAAAATGAATGATTGCATCAAGGAAAATTATGGCTTCAATCATGGAATAATGCTAAAGAGGATATTTCTTTTAATAAAAGGCTCTTCCATAAAACTATAAAAGAAAGTCTTGCTAAAGTTTGGTTGAACATATCAGGAAAAAACATTTTTATTTACATTTTTTCAGAGAAGGTTTATTATCTAGTACTCAACAATATCTATTTTCAGCTATTCTTATTCA
Source organism: Gnetum montanum (assembly GCA_015680685.1). Lineage (NCBI taxonomy): Eukaryota > Viridiplantae > Streptophyta > Gnetopsida > Gnetales > Gnetaceae > Gnetum > Gnetum montanum. The sequence goes on from MNCI01000828.1 coordinate 234,703, forward strand.
TTTAAGGAATCAAATTGCGAGGGCAAGAATGAGCTCTCATCATCACCTTATTGAGATAGGTCGTTGGATTAATTTACCAAGAGAAAAGCATATTTGCAAACTATGCAAACAAAGCATAGAAGATTAAAAACATATTTTGTACTTTGTCCATGTTTAGCTCACATTTGATTGAATTATACTATTAATTGTAACTTATTTGTTGGGCATTACATCAATGATGTTTTCAACTTTTTTTAGCACTATGTTGAGGCATTGTAATTGTGCAATAAATTCTTTAGATTTTTTGGACGTAATAAAAATTTCTGGTTTCCAGTTTCCAAAAAATTAAAAGAAATCAATTAATCCTTTTATTCTCTACGCTGAAACACAATTGCTTTCACTAAACAGTTTTGGGTTATGTAAGTATGGTAGCACTTGATGGAGTTGCCACATGATGAAGTGATGACCCAAAAAGTACAGAGGTGGGAAAAAATACATACTTAAGAGTTTAAAAACTATGATAAATCAAAGATAAATAAAAGATCTCAATTGAACTTCTTGTTTTTGTATCTATAGATTTTAGCAATGTAATTTAGATATGTGCTAAGGGACCATCGTTTAGAGTGATGATAAGGTGCTTGTTTCTTAAGCTGAATACCTTGGCTTGAAGCTAGGCATACCACTCAAAGAGGTTGGGCTTTTGCTCAATTACCAATCTTCTCAGAACTCTGCTTAGCAGGGTGAGCACTGTGGCTTTGGGTGATGATCCTTTTTGATGCTAATGGAGATGTGTGCTAGTAGGTGCTAGAAATTTCTCATCGGAATGGCATATTAACATAATGGAATGGCATATGAACATAATTTTATCCTTCTTATAATAAAGGTAGCATTTAGAGGAAGGTGGAACTATATTTTTTGAAGTTTTATGAGTAAGAACTATTAACAAGTAATGTCCAATGCTCGACCCACATGAAGATAAATGGACACAAAGTCATAGTTATCTTTTTTAGTTGATGGGTAGATGTAAACTATTTTGGCCCCAACTCACCTTTATTTTGTATAAATTTATTTATTTTCACTATGAGAAATCACTTTTGAAGTTCTCCAAGTATGGCCCATATCATTTCTTATAAATTATAAGACCATACATGAATGAAATGGCTTGTTTTGAAGGTAGTAAAGTTGCCATTCAACTTTCTTTGCAATTTTTATAACTTTCATTCTGAATTATCAATCTTGCATAACAGTCATTATGGCAGTCAAATTGTCGTTGCTAGTATCAACTTCTATTTTCAATTATCAACCCTACTAACCATTTAAAGTGCGAACCCAAGAAAGACAAAGGAGACAAAAAGCCAAAATCCAGCGAACCCCAAAATAGGGTAGTCGCATGTAAGGGTAGATGATCCACTCTTGGCCATGGATGACGTGTAGAACAGCTTTGTGTCATTCTATGTTGACAAACGTCATAGCCTATTGGAAGTCCTTGAATGCTTCTAATTTGCTCATGCATTCCTTTGCATCCCCTTTACTATTTGGATGTAGCTCCTTCCTCCTCCCCCTAATGTGCCTTCTCAATGCTCCCTAAGGTGTTGCACCCACTGTTTATTATTAAATAAGGGCAATGCCCCTTACGCAACCAAGAACATGAACTATTTTCATTTGCTAGATCTAGTTGTTGCTAGATTTGGGCCACCTCCCTCTCTTCTTGTTCATGGTGTTCTTGAGCTTTTGGCATCTGTGCCTCTTGGAGATGCACCTTTTCTTCCATTTCCTTCATGATATGTTTCTTGAGGTCCACCTCAAGCACTTGTAGGGTCGTTGCCTCCATCAGATCTTGGTGAATCTGTTCTTGCTTAGCCACCTTTGCCTATTATTGCTCAAACTATTCTAGTTGCCTTTGGAACTCCTCTTTCTTGTAACATCATTTGGCTTCCCAAAGCACTTGCTCCTCCACCTGCACCCATGTCACTGCTTCCATCATTATCTTTGTTTGTGGGGAGATCTATTCCTCACCCCCAAAGTCCATCTTCACCTTAGGACCCGTCACAATTGACCTATCCCTCCTCTGTTCTAGGGGGTGTCAAGGTTCTCTTCACAAGACACCCCCGAGAAACGCCCTTAGATGACTACATGTCCCTTGTCCCATGTGGTTCACTAGGATCCTTTGATCCTAATGTGAGGTCTACGACTATGGGAGGAATGCAACTAGATCTCCATTGATCATAAATAGCTTGGAAAGGACACCCTTGCAATTGCAACCAAATCTCCCCTCACGCTGCCATCCAAAGAGCCAATATCAGGCCTAAGTGAGTAGTTCTCCTTTGCCGATGCAAAACAAGAAGGAAAAAGTGAGGAAAATTCATCGATTATCCCTTCCAAAGGCAACACATGAGTGTGAATTGCACCCCTAGCAACTTCCAAGTATGGTTGGAGTGCACAAAGAAGTGGCCAACCAAAACCATCACATCTTGTCAAAATGGTTTCAATGTTGTCTTGGGAACTTGGCCACTCATAGTCTTCAATATAGGCCTTGAAAAGAATTCCTAGGCATCTTGTAAAGCTCTTCCCCATAGTGAAACCTCGTCCCACTCTATTGGCATATGTAGGTAGTGTGCAATGGCCTCCTTTAAAAGCTCAATGTGCAGCCCCCAAAAAAACGTAAAATACCTTATTCAATTTATGTAGAATGTTCCATCCTTGATGTTGGGGTCTCCTTGTAGCAGTGCTAGCATAGTTGCCCACCCAACTCGCATTACCAAGCTCCATAGGATCAAGTTATCTTGGTACTTTCTATAGGATAGCTCAAAGGTGGGAGTAATCTCCATCACCAAATGTAACTTCCTCCATAATCTCACATCGACAAAAGCAACTTGTGCTAGTGGTGGTGGCAACACTCCCCTAAAAACTTGGTAATTCCATGCTTGCCCGAGCACACACAAAATTGCTATGGCATGAGAATCATTGTCAAATCTAATTGTCTGGTGTAAATTTGTAGCCTACCACACTTGTTGTGAAAACATGCATTCTTGAACAAAATTTGTTATTGTTTCCACCTTTGCCATGCAGACGAGACATGTGGCGCAAACTTTAACCCCCTGCCACCATAACTTGTGTTGCATAGGTAATGTTGGATGATTCACCAGCAAGATGAATGTTTTTATTTTCTTGGTAAGGTGCCTCGTCCATAACTATCGCCATCCCTTGATCTTCGTGTATTTATTTCTAATTAGCTATTTGGGTTGTACATTGAAAGGCCTTGCTGTTATTACCTCTTGAATGTGTAAGTACACGGCCTACCAAATATATGCATCCTACCCAGAGGCCTCTCTAGGTTGGTACTTATTACACATGAGCATAATCTATTAAGCCTGATGAGAATTGTGTTGAACAAGACAATTCAGGAGCCCTTGGTGCCCCATGGCAATGACATCCCGAAATCGGAGGATACCAAGGCCTCCAACCTTCTTCGGTCTTACCACTCTATCCCACCCAACTAAATGCATTTGACTATTCCCTTTACCCTCCAACTAAGTAAAATTCCAAATAAGCCAGTCAACTTTCTATATGATATTTGTTGGAGGATAAGTTGCTAAAACTGTGTAACAAGCAATGGTAGATAACATTGACTTAGCCAAGAGCATCCTCCACGCCTGAGACAAAAATCGAGTCATCCAATGCCTAATCCTATCCTGCATCTACCAAAGTAGACCTACCCACACGTCTTCCATGCCAATGATATAGAGGAAGCTCTAGGTAGCAATCGTTTGTGAACCATGGTAAAATCCCCAAAAATTGCACTATTGATTGTCAAGCCCTAGTATTTGTGCTTAGTAGGTGGACCATTGAATTACCTCAATTGATCTCCAAGCCAAGCTCTTCCATCATTTGTTGAGGCACTTTATTGATTGCAAGTGCCTGGGGCATCATTGCTTGAGAAAATAACATGTGGTCATTAACATATTATTTAACTAGGCAACGGACACCCCTAATATCCAAACCTCTAATCTCCTTTGTTGTGTAATATGTGTGCATTGTGTCCATTAGTAGAATATATAGATATGGTGACAAGGGGTCCCCGTGATGTAACCCCTTGCCCATGGAGGCAAACCCCCAAATCCCTCTCTTCAAGACTCGAGAGAAAGCTTCGGGCACTAGAATATGAACAAAGGTCCACAAAGTATGAATGGAAACCTTTTCTTAGAATGATTTCCTAGAGAATGTTGCAGGAGACCGTAAGCTTTCGTTATATCAAGCTTGAGGCACATACCCAGATATTAGGTCACTTGTAGCAAATGCATCACCTCCTATACCAAGATAATTTGATCTTGAATGTGCCTCCTAACGGATCCAACCTATTGCTCCCCAACTGATCTTGGCATCAAGGGGCCCATTCAGGCCACCAATATCTTTGTGAAAGTGAAGTAGGGTGTTACACACCCCAATCGGCCACAAATGGAAAGGACCCAATTGGTTAGCCATTTTTGGAATAAGTACTAGGTAAGAACAATTAATTTACATTGAACTTGTGTTCAAAGTAGCATCACATTAAAAGCATCCAATAAGTTATCCCCCAAGACATCAATGAATGCCTAGAAAAATTCCATGGGCCACTCGTAAGGACCAAATGCTCTCCTCCCCTTCAGAGAAGCAAGAGCCACTCCCATCTTTGCCCTACTAAAAGGTGTTAGTAATAGCCTATTGTTATCCTCGTTTAAAATCTAGCCAATATCAATAGGGAGAGGCACTCTTGCCTTTCACTGCTAAATTCCCAACCAATAATCCATTAATCCTTGCACAATCTCTTGTTTCCCCTCCACCTTGTTGCTAGCTATCGTGATATGAAGTATCTATTTGGAAATTTGCATAAAATAGGCAACTACGAAAAGGAAACGAGTATTTTGGTCCCCCTCTTGAAGGCAACGTGCCCATCTCCTCTATCTCTAATAGATTTCCTCTTTCTCATTTAGATTCTAGAGTGGCACAAGCATCTCCTCCTTGTTATCCTCCAAAATACAGCTATGTTCCCATGTTGCTTGGATCACTGCTAGTCGTCCCATCAGCTCCCCAATGTAGGATCGAAAATAGTACCTATCCTTAGGCTTCAGCTCTCTAATGTTTTCTTTCAGCAAGGTCAAGCCTTGCCTAAGAAAATCCCTAGGATCAGAGGCCGAAGGGTAATCTTTTCAAATTTCTTCTACAAGTGGTTTCAACCAAGTTTTAGTCAACTAGAATCGTTCAAATCTGAAACGTGTCGATCTTCCTAACACCGAGGGACCAACCTAGCATAATAGGGACTTGTGGTCAAAAGCCACCTGCTCATTTCCTAGAACAACCACCTCCCAATCTATGAGCAAGATTGGCCCCACCCAAACTTTGTCTATTTTTGTCATGACCCTATCCTTGCCTTTCCTCGGGTTATACCACGTAAACTAACAACCCTTGTTGTCCATGTCCCCTTATGTGCACCTCTCCCATTCTCTTGGGGAGTGGTCACCTTTTCCCTAGGAAGCAATGTAGATCCTTTCTCCCAATGGTTCATTGTAGATACTTTCACAGGAGGCTGCAATGAAACACTCCACAAGGAACCTATGGAGTTCTCTACACCATAGGAGCATTAGCATTAGTCACCATGTTCTTGTATTTCACGTGAACTTTCTCCTCTCCTATCGATAGGTCAAGGATGGTTTTTTGCACCAGATTTTTTGGCGCAAGGTACCTCCAAACATAGAAATGTGCATATCCCATCATAGAGGTTGTGGACTTATCAAACAAAATGAACTCCCCAAAAAAACGTGACAAATGTTGATAGGAAGGTAGGTGTTCAAGTTTCTAAAGGGATCCTAGAAATCCAGATCCATATTGGAGCTTGAAAGAATAGATTTGGGTCATGATGTGCTCCAGGTTACCATTGGGTCAAGGCCAATCCCTTGGCCCCAAAAATCCAAGGTCCATCTAGAAGAACCTTGTCCCTATCAAAGGTTGTCTGGAAGATTAACAATAACAGGTCTTTGGGGAGGCTGCGAACCACCATTGGACAAAAATGCCACTATGTTGCCACTCATTTCCGAATCACCTCCAACATAGGGCTTGCACCAGCTAAGATGAACTTCCCAATGAGACTCTGCTCCAAAGTTTGGATCCCCTCACTGAGGATGATTGTAATCCACAACTTTATGGAGCCCTCCTCCTGAACGCAGCCCTCAATACCTCTTGCCTTAGGGCCCTAGACATAGAGCAAACTCCTCTAGAACCCCCCAACCCTTATCCCTCACCAACACATACTGCCTCCCCCGAAGCAGCAGCCCTCATTGACACCTTCTCACTGCCTGTCCTGTCCCCAACCCCCAGGTGCCTGCCAGCACCACCAGGATCACCTGAGGCAGCCCCATCCTGGCTCCGTGCACCGGAGCCTCCCTATGCACCAGACTCAACTGTCTCTCATCTAAAACGAGAAAGTTAAACTTATTGAACTCATGAGTTATGAATAGCTGTACGTCGCCTATAAACTCCGGTTTCTTATAGATATTGTAAATTAAAGAAAAGCTAACATAAATTGTGGTTGTTAACTGAACATAAAAATGTTGCAATCCCATTCATGCTGAAACGTTATGGTGTCACCCGTGAATTCCACGTTGTTGCGTAAATATAAAAGATAATCACATTTATGCTGTAATGCGACTTGTAAATTGCTATAAGTTACCTCTAAACTCCAGCTCCTTGGAGTACTTCTGCAACGACTTGGCTTTACAGTATACGTTACCTTTTACAGTTTCGTTATTCTAAGTCTCCTCAATTATTTTCGTAAAAATGGAATACGGCAATTCATTTTGGGTATCTATGTTTTCTGAAAATGCTGATGCATGTTCTTTCTTTCAGTCACAATACGTTTTACTGCTTTGCACGTTTAAAGATCAGCTGCAATACCATGTTCGGGTGCACGCAATGGATGCTGTAATGGCATGCTTTGAAATAGAAAAGTCCTTCATGAGTTTGACAGGTAAAATTACGGCTTGACGGTACCATGATTTAAACTACTAATCCGATCTTCTTTCTTAAGAAATGGCGTGTTCTCTTTCTGATTCCTCTTTTGGATGTTTCTGTGTATATATAACATATATATATATTCCATCGTGAAGGCTTGGCTTTGCAATAAATTCTAAGTATATTTCTTTTTCAGATTTCCTCTTACATGTTTCTGTGTATATATAATATATATATATATTCCATCGTGAAGGCTTGGCTTTGCAATAAATTCTAAGTATATTTCTTTTTCAGATTTCCTCTTACATGTTTCTGTGTATATCATGTATATATTCCATCATGAAGGCTTGGCTTGAGAAGAAATTCTGGGTATGCGTTTATATCAGGAGGTAAAAATAAATAAAATAGACTTGAACCTAAAAGTGCATATGAGATTAAAATTATTTTTATTTTATTTAAACAAGTGTTCATGTGTCCCACCATTGCTGGCAAACTGGGCTCACTATCTAGCAAGGGCCAAGAACACGTAAATATGGCTAATGAGAATCATGGAATATGTGTGACCTGGTGCAATGGGCATGGGTGTTAAGACATAACTGAGGGAATTCTGTAGCTATTAATTCACCAACTAGTTTAAGTTTAACGCTATTAATTCACTGATTAGTTTAAGTTTAATGCTGATTGTTGTCTTCCCATGACTTTTCTATGTTTTCTCTTAGCTGAAGATTTTTGTTACAGTTCCTGTTAAGATGGTCACTTGAGTTGCAAGTAAAGAAATCAAGATATTATCTAAAGCAATCTTTACATCAATGGTGTATAAAAAATTTTAAAGCATTGTTATCTCATTTGGTTTTGACAAAAACATTGTTAATTAATGCATACATCTTTAGTATAGTAGAACCATATTCATTTTGTTAGTCTTATATATAAATGGCATCATACTGGCAAGTAGTGATTTGGGTTAGCTACATGAAATGAAATCCCTTTTCCAAAATTATGAGGTGTTAGGCTAGTGTTAAGATTCTTGATTTGAAAGTAATAAGTCATAGTTTCAATTCTTGTGGGCAATGTTGAGTTATAAAGTTTTCTGCACCTACATATTTTAGGATATACCTATATTACAGTCATTTCAGGGTTGAAAGGATTACTTTCCAAAACTTTAAGATGAAAAATTACTTGCTTGTAGGGGAGAATTTATTATATGCTATGAAATTATTTCCTTGACATGATGATTAAGAAATTTCAACTTTTGGCCTAAAAGCTGTTGATTGAATAGCAAGACCAATGAAAACTCATCGTGATAACTTTGGTGAAGTTTTTGTTTTTCAAGAATAAGAAAAGGTAGATGTTTTAAGCAAATTTGAAGCAAAAAGCATGAAGTTGATATTCGGCATATTAGCACTAAGTTAATGATTACTAATTCCATGACTAAAGTTTTACCAACAAAACAGTGTACAAGTCATGTGGATTATATAGGACTTATTAGTTCATTTTATGTATAATTTACTTCTTATTCTGATTTGAATACGGTAAAGGATTCTTGGATAATAAAGGACATATTACAGGTACATATAAAATTTAAGCATATCCATTTGCATATTTGTAAGACCTGAATTATTTTACAAAATGTCTATACATAAAGAAATAGTATATAAATATATATTGCCCTACATGAAGGAAGTATTGAAGCTTAAGGATATGATTGCCATGATTCATGCATTGAGACCCTTTATTTAAGCACGAGGTTATAGCTAGATTTAAAACATGACCATGACACACTTATGGAAGAAATTCATTAATATATATATTTTTATTGATGGTTCAAAAGTACTTTAGTTGGAGGGCGTTAGTGCGGCTATGATGAAGGAAAGCTATAGCTAGAGTTAAAACATGACCATGACACACTTATGGAAGAAATTCATTAATATATATATTTTTATTGATGGTTCAAAAGTACTTTAGTTGGAGGGCGTTAGTGAGGCTATGATGAAGGAAAGCTATAGCTAGAGATAAAACATGACCATGACACACTTATGGAAGAAATTCATCAATATATATATTTTTATTGATAGTTCAAAAGTACTTTAGTTGGAGGGCGTTAGTGCGGCTATGATGAAGGAAAGCACTAATTGTACTCTATTGGAGACTATTAGGGTTCCTAGCCTATCCTATAAAGAATTGGTTATGGTTATCATCAAGGTACGTAATCCAATAGCAGCAGGCCTAAGCAAATTCAACAAGGCTTTCTTTAAGCAGAATTTTCTGTGATTCAATCTTTTGCTAGCTTGAAAATGCCACTTAGTATTAAACTGCTATTCAGGCAGTAAGCTGCTCAAAGATTTGGTTTTTCTTTATTATGTGTTACTTTCTGGATTGCATTTTCACCATGCTTTGGCTGCATTTGGTTGATTTGGTTTTTCTTTATTATGTGTTACTTTCTGGATTGCATTTTCACCATGCTTTGGCTGCATTTGGTTCTGTGTTTGCCTTTTGTTGCACTTTGTTTTGCAGCTTCAATTTCAATTTAAATCCGACGTTTTCTGCTGTAAAGTCTAGCGATTCTCAAAGGTCAACCATTGTTTCAACGAAGCTTATAAACCTTAGGAGCGAGCATAGATGAAAGCGTGCTTGTGTGAAAAAATCCATAGCAAAAATCTGTAGAAACAGTAGGTTGCCATGTTAAAAGGGAATGCCATTTAAAGACAAAAAAAAAAGACCTTTAGAGATCAAGTTTTGTTGCTGTACAGGGGATGTGGAAGAGAAATGACATGACCATGCCAGGAAATGGGAACGTTGCTCAGGATAAATCAGTTAAGTTTCATAAGAAAAGTCTATTATTTACGTACATTTGTTAAGTTATAATTCCTAGTTCATCATCGTCATAATCTAATCCAACTACTCCCAACTGTTAAGTTGTACGTATACTCAATTATCCATCCCATGCAATTTCTTGGAGCAATAGTATTTAACAACCCTGCAGATAGTTATTTACAGTATCTCAATGATGTTTACTTGATCCAAAGTATATTGTGTAGGTGAAGATTGAGGTAGGACTTGGCTTTTCCTTTGGTTTTTGTTGGCAGAGGGTGGTTGAGAAAAATTGCCTGCTCTTATACCCCTTTCTGTGTAATGTTAGAAAATGAGGAATACAATAGGAGTATGCATCGAAAAGCCATAGTTGTTGAAATATCGTAGAAGTAATTTTGGCAATGTGAAAATTAAAATTGCATTCTCTTATTTTATTTGAAATTTTTCAGTATGATCACGTCTCTAGCATCTAGGTATTAACAATCATTAGTTTTCTCACTGTAATATTAAGGAAACATTTCAGCACACATTTTGGAATTGCAAAGTTGCTGTTTCAGGTTGGGATAGGTTCACAAGAAGTTTCAGTTCGGAATAAATATAACAATAAATTGCTGTTATAGGTCTCTCAACTTGGGAAAGGATACTTTATAAAACTGTTACTTGAAGTTTATTCTTACCTGAAAGTTCAAAAACATGGAAATTTTTAATAGCACTATTGAAAAAGCTTTTTAATATGTAGCGTTCTTTTTTGGCCAAGATATTTAATTGCTCTTAATATATTTAAAATGTAAATAGTGACATCTACTATGATAGGTCATTTTGTTGATGTTTGTTAGAAGTTATCATGCTTTCTTTTTTTTAATGATAGGATCAGAAGAGAAAATGATGCCTAAAACAGTACCCTTTTCAAATTAACATATCTAGTTCTCTATATTTCCACAAAATTTTAGATATTACTTTCTGTTCTGATTATAGTATTTAAGATATTGATCCTTTGTTGAAATATTATAGAAAAAAAAATAGTTGCAGCAATGTAAAAATTAAAATCACTCTAAAATTTCTTATTTATTTGAAATTTTTTACTATGACAATGTCTCCATCATCTGGGTATTAACAAGAATTATTGTAGGGATATCCTTTCTTATTTTAATGTTGAGGAAACATTTCAATATACTTTTATTAGGGAATTGCAAAGTTGCTGATTCAAGTAGGGATATTGCTTGCTTCAGCAGAAGTTTCAGCTGGTAATAAATATCACACGAGTTTCCTTAATAAGTCTCTTAGCTTGTGAAAGGATACTTATACCATATAATGGTACTCTATAGATGTATCGTGTTCTTGTTGACGTTAACTTTTTCAGATATTTAATCACTGTTAATATATTTGCAATGTAAAATGACTTCTACTGGGACAGGTCACTTTGTTGACTTTATAATTTCTTTTGCTTTCGTTTTGATTCTTTTTTAAAGTTTTACCAAAGCCATTTTTGCAAAAGGGATAAGAGCAGAAAACGATGCCTACCATTTTCAATAATTAATATATCTGGTTTTTTATATCTCCACAGTATTTTAGATATTGCTTTGTGTTCCGGTTGATAGCAGTGCCACTGCCAGTTAATAATAACGTTTATATTTATATTTATATTTATATTTTGTTAGCCTTGATCTTGCATGTTAATCAATTGGGGACAGTTTCTTCTAGCATATTTGACGTTCTACTTTAACAACCCCACAGATTGATATATCTCTGCTTAAACAATGATTCATCGTATTTTCCTTGTTATCATTAGATGATTCTTGTATACGTTGACGGAAAGAAATAGTAAGATATCTGGCTTTCGAAGTTTAAATTTGACCAAAATTCTCCTCCATCATGATTTCCCTTAGAACTTTGTTTTTTGGGAGAATTCCGGCCATATTAATCAGAATGCACATTTACAGAAGATTACGAGGATGAGACGTTTTCCCAAAAACTTGAGGGGAGGCCTCTCCCCTCAACCACCGAGTAAACCCCCGACGATTCAGACAGAATCGACAATAGCTGACGTACCCCAAAACATTGGGTCCACAAATCGCAGCCCTCCTCAAACAAGAATTGGGCAGCCTTTCACCCCCTTCAGCGGTATCAAATGCTGAGATAGACAAAAGAACAAAAAACAGAAGCAAAGGGAATTGCCCTTTAAATCCTTACAGTCCCGACCCTCTTCTAAACAATATGGAAGCCTAGTTAAATCCTTACAGTCCCGACCCTCTTCTAAACAATATGGAAGCCTAGTTAAATCCTTACAGTCCCGACCCTCTTCTAAACAATATGGAAGCCTAGTTAAATCCTTACAGTCCCGACCCTCTTCTAAACAATATGGAAGCCTAGTGCAAGGGCAGATGTTCCATTCTTGGCTGTGGATTTCATCTAGAACAGCTTTGTGCTGTTCTTTATTGACGAATGTCGCAGCCTACTAGAAGTTCTTGAATGCTTTTGCCTTTTTTGTACGTTCCATTGCATCCCCTTTTCTGTCAGAGTGCATCTCCTTCCCTTGCCACCAAATGTGCATTTCCAACATTGTCCATGGCATGTTGCGGCCAATGTCTATGATAACATAGGGGCATCACCCTTGTCGCAGCCAAGCCCTTGCCCCATATGCATGTGCTTGATCTAGTTGTTGGATTTGGGCCGCCTTGTGCTTTTCTTGAGCCTTCCCCTCTTGGGCCTCTTGGAGTTGCACCTCCTTCGTTAGCTCCTCCTTGATGCATTGCTAGAGGTTTGCCTCCAAGGGTTGTAGCATCGTTGCCTATTGCTCCAACCATTCTAGCTCCTATGTGAGCAATGCATGAGGGTGAAATGGACCCCCAACAGCTTTCAAGCATTCCTCGAATGCACAAAAAATCGATCCACTATTACCCCACATCCTACCACAATGGCTCGAGCGTTGATTTAGGTAGATGGCCACACCCTATTTTTGGAATATGCCTCAGGAAAAACTTCGGTGCTTTCTGCAACGCCCTTCCTTGCAGAGTTACCTCCTTCTCCAATGTTGGCACTTGAAGATATTGTGCAATGGCCTCCTCTGTCAAGTCGATGTGCACCCCCCGAAACACAGTAAGGTCACCCACCCAATTGCTGTAGAATGCACCATCCTCCAACTTGGGATCCCCTTGTAGCTGAGGTAGCACCTTTGCCCATCCCACCCTCATAACCAGGCGCACAGCACTGGATTCTCCGGATAGTCATTGCACGGTTCAAAAGTTGGTGTGACCCCCATGGCCACCTATGCTTCCCTCCATAGTCAAACTCCTATGTGGCAATCTATGTAGGTAGTGGTGGCAATGGCGGTGGCGGCATCCCTCAAAAAACTAGGAAATTATGCACACACCACAAAGCCTACAAAATTGCAGATGCATGAGAATCCCCATCAAAACTCGTCATTATAGGTAAATTGGCCTCCCACCACACCTATTGAGAAAGAGGGCAATCTTGAGTGTAGTGCGTCATTGTCTTTGCCCTTGCCATGTAGAGGGGACACATGGTAGCCACATCAACCACACACTACCGTATATCACTTCGCACAAGCAAGGCGGAGTGATGAGCCAACCATACAAAACACCTTAATGTCGGCTTTGCTGCCAAATTCCCAACCAATAATCTAACAATGCCTGAGCAACCTCTTCTATCCCTTCCACCTTATTGCTACCTATCGTGATGCAATGGATCTGCTTGGAGCTTTGTGTAGACTTGGCAGTTGTAAAAAAGAACTGAGTATTCCAATCCCCCTTCCGAAGCCAGGATGCCCTACTCCGTTGTCAATAGGTTTCCTCGTCCCTGTGTAGATTCTATAGTGCCACCATCACCTGCCTCTCCTGAATCATTGTTAACCCTCCCCGAAGTTCCCCTTGACATGATCTAAACAAATACTTGTCCTTAGATTATAGTTGTCTAGTACTATGTTTGATCATGGTCAGATCTTGCTTCAAGAAATCTTGGGGGTCAGAAGTTGCACTGTAACCTTTCTAGATATCTTCCACTAATGGCTTCAACCATGGTTTGGTCAACCAAAATTGAGGGGTTGGCCCCCCCTTCTCCAAGGGTTCAATCTGGCATAACAGTGGCCGATGGGTAGAAGCCATACGCACTTACCCCATAACAACCATCCCTTGCTTCAAAAGCAAATTGGAATTCACCCCTTGCTAGTCTACACCTGGTCTTTGCCTTTCTTGCAGTTGCTCCACGTGAATTGGCACCCCTTGACCTTCATATTCACCAACACATGGGTTTTGAGGAAATGTTAAAAAAGCTAAGGGCTAGGTGAATCTTGCATGCCTCCATCGGACTTCTCCCAAGCATATAGCCTTTGGTTGAAATCCTGGACCAAGATCCACCTCCCTTTTGTCAAAGATCAAGGAAACAATCATCTATAGCTCCTGTAGTTGCTCCTCCCACTATTGAGGCCCATTGAAATATGTGACTGAAATCCCTGTCTGATGTAGATAGATGGGGATACTGCAATCAGAAGTGTCAACCACTTTGAAAGGTCAATGAGACAAAGATGCCAAACCCCTAGGTCTCCCCTAACAACCCACGCAGTGAGTGTGCCAACCCAGCCAACACAGCCAATGACCTTCACGATGTTGTAACTTTGTCTCTGGTAAAGAAACAATATCACCTTATTTGTTAAGTAGTATACACTTGATTTGTTAATTTTCTGTTGTTCCTATGAAGATCAAGATAATTGCAAGATGATTGACAACCTTTTGCGATTTAAACACGTGAAAATAGAATAAAGTTTAACACTTTCATTCATTGTTTTCAATTGCATGACATATTGTTAGCATATGTCACCTTACAAGAAAGCTTCCATTAATCCCATATGTTACAAACTGACACAACTCTCTGGTAATTGCTTTTCTCAAATGTATAGTTAATGTTAAGATTAAAATGAAATAGAGAAAAAGCAGGAATGCTGCTAAAATTTTTCCACTTTCAGAAATTGAAAGAAAGGAATTTTTATTGTTGGTGCTCATATGTTGGTGCTTCCTATGTTGTTAACAGAGTGTTTCAGATTTTTATTTTAGATTCTATGTATTTCCTGCCTTTTCAATTTGTGGAATATGGTGACTAGATGTTCCAGAAAAGAATTAGATAGATCTCATTCATAAATATATATTAAATAAAATGAGATCCTATTCATATAATTCTTATCTAATCTTATGATTAGTTCATCCTTATTTAGGAAGATCCTCCAATGAAATGATAAGGAATGATTTCCTAGATTTATACTTATATCTCCAAATCTGTTTTTGGGAGATCAAGTCCTATATAATTGCAGCAGCACATATTCATTAGTAAGAGAATTTAAAAGAATTTTACAAGAGTTTGTTTATTCTAACTAAGTTCTTTATTTCCTTTTAGCTTAAGTTCTTTATTTCCTTTTAGCTTAGATCATATATTCAGGGCCCTTTAGATATTACATCTATGCTTATTTCATATCTAGAATCTAAGAAAATGTGTATATATGCCTAACTAATAAAAGCAATGATATTAAGGTATTTAGTAATAAATTTTCACGGAGAAGGATTTTTCTAGAAATCTCATTAGTTACCATGATTTTTTGAAAATTTCTATAAAGTTTTGCAACTACATGTACCCTTCGGAGTATTGGGAATCACAACGCTGCTTCTGCGAGTCTAAATCTTGTGAAACATGGTTCTTAACCAATTCCTAACGAATAACTAACAAGTTTTTCTTGAAAAAAGCCAGGCATTTCTCTTGCAGAAGCAGTAGGATCCACGGTGTCTGATGATGATGAAGATGATTATATGGGCAACGACTCTGTACCCTTGGAAGGAGACTTTGACGACCACGGTGCTTTTGGTTTCGGGCCATTGGTGCCCACAGACAACGAACGGTCACTTATCGAGAAGGTTCGGCAGGAGCTTAAGCAGGATTTGAAACAGGTTTTTGAGCTCAATATCATTTACATAATTTCACTATTCCGTGAATAATAATAGTATAGATTCTATTCTGCTTGGTTTACCTAATGTTTATTTTCTGAATAATCAATCCTTGAAGGGATACCGCTCCAAAATATCGGATGTAAGAGAGGAAATTTTACGCAAACGCAGAGCTGGGAAGCTTCCTGGTGATACAACTTGCAGGCTTAAGGAGTGGTGGCAATCTCATGCTAAATGGCCTTACCCCACTGTAGGTTAATTACAACTCTGCGATCTTATCATTTTCTGGTGTGGTAATTGTGGTGTTGTCTTTTTTCGATGAGTCACTAATCAATTGTGGGTGGTGTGCTAATTATTACTGCGTTCCTGGATGGAATTCGTTATTTTTTCCATTAATTTTGGTAATTTTGCTAAAGTGCAAAGCGACTTGCTTAATCAATATTAATTTTTATTAAGATGCTATACATTTTAGTAAAATTAAAGACAAATTTATCCAAAGTCAAAAGCAATGAAAAGCTTTTCAATTTGTCAAAGCTTACATATGCTTACATATTTGTTTTTGTAACTCTGGATAAATATGTGTTTTTACTGTCACGGCATAAAATCTATTCCATTAAAAAGCAAAATTGAGTTGTATATCAAGCAAAATTGATATTGATTAAGCAAACTTGCTTTACACTGAAGCAAAATTGTTTCACACTTATAGTGAAATTTCTATAAAAATTGCTGATTTAATTGACCAATGAAGTATTTATTGCCATTATTACTGATAAATTCCGCTAAACAGGAAGACGAGAAGGCTAGACTAGTAGAGGAAACGGGACTACAGTTAAAGCAGATCAATAACTGGTTCATCAACCAGAGAAAAAGAAACTGGCATTCTAATCCGTCTGCAGCAGCAGCAGTTTCAAATACATCCAAGCGCAAAAGGGAAGTGTGATTTCGTGTGATTTCCTTCTCCAGGCCGAGATACTCCCTTCGCCAACTTCTAACTACATGAAAGGCTCTAATTAAGAGTTTGTGGGCAGCAGGGAATGAGGCTAAGCTGGGCTCAAACATATTTTTCACTTTTTAAGTTGGTAACTTTTCTGTGATAATAATTACTTGTATTGATAGCTAATACGTCTCGTTTGTTCCCTGAGAGTCAGTAGTAAAGATAAATCAATAATGTATGGGGAATGAAACTCAGCTGGGATCAAATATTTTGCACCTTTTAAGTCGGTAACTTTTCTTTGATAATAATTACTTGTATTGATAGGTAATACGTTTCATTTATTCCACAAAAGGTAGTACTAAAAATAAATCAATTATTTATCGGGCTGAATTTTGATAGTCACTCGACCAAGGAATGCTGAAAGGCCAGAGAGTACTTAGGTGACGAATTGCATGTTATGTGATTTATAAAAGCACCATTTTAGATTAGAAAAAATCACGTTTATTCTGCTTTAATCTTCCATGACCGGATGTCTTTGTGTTTAACGTCGTTTCAACTTTTATTTTCATGAACTGTTTCAGATAATTTAAATTATCCATACTATGGTAATGGTTATTACCCCACCGTCCATTTTGCTTTTCTTATCAAATTTAAGACCTCTTACGAACTGATGTTTTCTTAGAAAATCATAAAACAATTATATTTATTTTCATGAATTTTTTCTGATAAACTATTTATCCGTAGATGAGGGTTTTGTTCATTTATGGATTCTCCCGGACCAACGTTGATGGGATCATTAAACCCTCCAGCAATAATCCTTTCTTAAAAAATTATCATCGTACCGATGGATAAGCCTGAGGTGAATAATCCAACCTAACCGATTTCACTGAAACAAAGTGATGATTATGAGGTGAATAATCCAACCTAACCGATTTCACTGAAACAAAGTGATGATTATGAGGTGAATAATCCAACCTAACCGATTTCACTGAAACAAAGTGATTATTATGACATAATTATGATATTCTAATGAAAATGTCTCTGCGAAAAGTTTCTAATGATGATGTTTACATTAATGTTTATCAGACAGGATGGATGGCTGTCTAGACTATTTGAATTATGTTGGGTTCTTTCTTAATTCTTTTACTTGTCAACCAGTTAATTTCCTCAGCTTTTTAATAGGTAGTTCAAAGATTACATTTGTACGCACAAAAGTTGACAATATAGAATTGTGTTGATTATAGGTTTAAGTTTTAGTTTCATACTTTTAGATTAAATGCTGTATTCTCTTTTCTTAAGAAGTCCTAATTAGTGAAGTACAAGTTATATTTAAAAACATGGGCATTTTTCATTTTCAAATCTTAAATATCATTATTTATATTTTTGAAATGGAATATATGAAATTTTAGTTATATAAGTTAGAAAAATTTAAGCAATAGTGAAAAACCTAATAGCAGCTTCTTCAAATATTAGTTTGCTTAAGATAGTTCATATGGCATCTAATAAGAATAATTTTAATGCAAATATCAAAAATAAATTACGAGCACAAAATTTTAGCTTAAGAGGTAGGGCAATGGTGGACTAAAGTATATATTGCCAATGAAAGTTGGATAAATTAAAAACCTCATTGTATTGTATCCTTATCATCTAATTGTATTGAAATGAAGAACAATAATTCTTATCTAATAGATCTATAGAATCTAACTTTTTGTTTCATTAATAATTCAAATGACCTAGCAATTTAAGTAAGTTAGATTATGGCATTTCGATGTAAAGATAAATATAATGTATAAAGAAAATAATAATACCAAGAGCCCTTAGGATTGATTGTTTGTTATTTTTTAAAAATTAGAAGATAAAAAATTTAATTTGTTTAGGTATATTAAGGTCAATGTGAATAAAATCATTAGGCTTAATAATAAGTTTTAATATAAGTGTAAGTAATGCAAGAATCATCATCATCATTCTCATATTGTTTCAACAAAATGGGGTTGGCTACATGAGTTCTCTTTTATCGTTCACCTCTATTAAGAGCATTGATCAAGGTAGTAGAACTATTCATACTGAGAGTCTTTTGGCCTTTAATTGTTAGTTCAATTTTATCATTGTTAATACTTTTACTAAGATTGCATTCCATGTATTCTATCTTAGATCTACATACTAAATTTAAAGCGTCTTGATTCTAGAGCATGTAATCACTTTTTCATTTTAGAAGCAATATTTTCTAGACGTGTTCACCAACATAATACCAATTCCAATAGCTTCTAGCATGGGATTTCATCCTAAATTTCCTTAGTTAATTCATTCGTAATAATAGTAAATAAGTAAAGGCTAAGTATAAACCCTTTGATGCAAACCTATTTTGATTGAAATATCCCTATTTTTCTTTCATAAGATGCATTAAATAATATCATATGCTTTTTCTGAGTCAATGAAAATTATATGTATATTTTCATTAGGTATTCTGAATTTCTCCTTTCATTGTTATATTAAAAAGATAGCCTCTATAGTAGTTCTTCCTAGTATAATTCCAAATTTGTTTTCTAATATTATTGATCCAAGTTTGAGACACTACTCTATGACTCTTTTGCAAAGTTTCATAGTATGACACATAAGCTTGATGTGATATCCTAGTCCCAGATACCATGACAAACATCAAATATACATTATATTCAATATTGTGAGTAGTAAACACGATAGAAAAAAATACAAAAGAGAGTGAAAAGAAATTTTATTAATAAGAAAATTGGAATTGAATAAGTGTATATGGGTTTTACTTTGAGGGTTTCTAGGGTTATCTTTTTTCAATGTCTATCCCTTCGAGGTAATCCAACATTGCCATTATAATTAGGTCAAGACTCAACTCCCTTCCTTGTTCACTTCATTTAGCTCATCACTTACCATTGTTGGCTTTGTAACTCCAAGCTAGCATGATGTCAAAATTATTAGTATAAATACCTTAAGTCAAACCCCTAAAGTTTTCCATCAAGAAACATGTCCATAATTCTAATATGCCCTTTCATTAATGGTTTTTCTTACAATGATACAACTCTTGTTTACAAAATTGTACCATTTAAAGATAAGGATGTGACAAAATATCCCTCTTAGCATTTGCTCATCTTTGAACAAATCCACCTTAAGGCCTTTGTCTAAGCTCCAATGCTTTAATATCTCATTTTATGGTGTTCAAGAGTTAAGGTTCTCTTGCTTATTTTGCAAATGAAAAGATAAATTAGATAGGAATTTGAGGCACGATAAATTAATCATCATATCAATAACTTACATTAGTTCCCCTTGCAATAACAAGATATGAATTAAAGATCTATCAAATACTAATCACAAATCCCAACTACAGTTACGCTATGCACATATAGGGATCATTGGTTACCCAAGTGAAGGTAGGACAAATCCTAATTCCTAACTTGTATTACTTGAAAATATTAGTTTAACTAATTTTCATAAATAAATTAAACAAAGAAAAGAAAATAGGAAAAATGGAAGAAGGGATAGGAAACTCTTTATCCCTTCATCTTCATATGTGAATCAAGGGATGTAGTTGTTGTTCAATCATGATGGGAATGTGATTAGAAGGACATACTATGGATGGTAAACCTTGATCTTTCTCTTCAACTTATTTCTTAAAAACTAACTCCGATAACTTCATAATTTGAAAGAGTTAAGAATATTACCAAATATAATCTAGGGTCTCGACAAAGAAGGATGTTGATTCATTAGTAGTAGTTGTAGCAACATAGTTGGTAAATTGAAGTCTTTTATCAACATAACTCTTAAGCATCATTTGCTTCTAAATTTAGGAATGAGAGTTGCCCATTGATAAATGAAAATAGGTAGAATATGTATTGGCCAATGGGATTACATGATAAATTGATTGATACATGTTATTTATATCTAGCTACTCATCTAAATGATTTTCCACTTGCCCATGCTTTAAGAACTAGTGTATGTTACTTCTTGATTTAGCATTAAATTCTTCATAGAGGTTAAGTGGTACTAGATTAGCATTGGCATAGGATATGAATAGCTTATTCTTTAAGCTATCCTTAATTTGGTTGATCAAATACAATGCTTAACAAAGTTTAACATTTGAAAACATTCGGTTTATGATAAGTTGATAAACATATTAATGGTTCCAATCTTTTAACTTGTTTTTGAATCTTCTCGTCTAATTCTCTATCATGGATATCATACACCTTGTTGGAAGAGGGCTATGAATTTTGATGATGAAAGAATATTTGTAGAATAGTCTTAATGCTTGTTGGGTTTCGTATGATATTTTATTCTTCTATTAGATTGACAACTAATGTTTTACTGACAATGAAATGTTAACCTAGTGGTGAGACTCTTAATTTGAAAGCTCTATGTCATGGGTTTGATTCTCATGGCTAATCTTGAGTTATAAAGTTCTAATTAGACTATATTGTTGATCGAATTAGAGATTTAGAATGAAAAAATGCATGATGGTTGAAGTTGCTATTAACAAGAGCTTATTCTCACAAACAGAAGTCCTTAGGTCAACCAAACAATCCTAAGGTTGATCAAATAATTTGATAGGTTGACCAACCCTACTTAAGGTTGATCTTCCTGAGAGCTAGGAAATTTTAGACAAGAGAAAAATACAGCTATGTTAGGTTGATTGACCTTATCTAAGGTCAATCTACCTAGGAGTTGGTGAAGTTCAAAAGGAAGAAAATGCATCACTCTTACAGTTGATCAACTTGTTCATAGGTTGATCCATCCTAATTGATGGAAAGTTTAAAGCATAGAAAAAGCAGCACTATTAAGGTCATCTGAATTGAGATAGATAGCCAATGATAGGTGCCTAGTTCTAGACACATGAGATTAAGTAGGATGACTGTGCCAAGAATTCAAGTTGTACCAAATTAAGCTTAAAATCAGTTGATCCAAAGATAGGTCGAACAACCTCAGATAAGGTCAATCTATTAGGGTAAAAATGATAAAAAAAAATAAAAGTACCAAAAGCCAAAAATGCCCTCAAACATTGTAAGATAAACAAAGCATTAAAGAACGAAGATTTTCATTTGTCTCTCATGATAGAATTCTCACATGATGAGTGGCGAGGTACCCCTACACTCAACCATACGAAACGAGCGTAGCACGCACGATCCGGTCGAACTCCGCAGACTAAATGCCTAAACGCCCCATGGAACACTTGGGGTTAATCATTCGTTGTCTTCCCAGACTTACTTGTTGTTGTCATGGTGTATCGTTAAGTAAGTCCGAGGTATATGATTTTTTTGGTCTTTTCTGGTTTTATGTCTTCTACGCTAAGAGCAAAGGGTTGAGAAACTAACTAACTCTAACTAATGTTTTAAGTCTAAATTAACTAGCATTAGCATCCGTTTCCACTTACCGTACACACCTTGAACTATGCAACTGTGGCTACCAAACGTTGATCGTTACTAGGATCACCACACGTAACGCACGTGCTCGAAGTGGTCGTACTGAGGCACCTAACTAGCCTAAGCGTGATGAGCAATCGATTCCTTGACTAGCCATACACATCTGTAGATGCTCGTAATCAAGTCGTACTCATCCCGCGTTCTAGGAGATAAGGGTGAGAGAATCTAATCGCAATGAGTAGCCGATTCCTTGGTTAGCCGTACACATTCGTCAATGCTCGTAACCAAGTCGTACTCATGCTGCGCTAATGCATGTAATAAATGATAGGTAAGAAATAACATGTAATAAACCTATTCCACGCACTGCAAGGTTTATCCACAAAGCTCGTCATTATTGCTGTACACAACTTGCGTTCAGGTACAAAGCTGCTTGAATAAAGATCCGTTCACTTGGGGACTTCTACTGCGGGCACATGGAAAATATTCTATCTGTGGAGTGACTAAACTGCTAGAGCTTCGCTACTTCTAGCCTAGGATGATAAATGAGGGGAGTGCCGCCTCTTATTTATAGATTTGGTGGTGGACCGCGATATCGTGTACGTGATATCGCAGGGGATGACGCGATATCATGACGGCCACGATATTGCGTACATGATATCGCGGTGCATGCGATATCACGTACATGATAACGCGGTGCATGCGATATCGCGTCTCATCATACCCCCATGACTGAATGAAAACTTGTCCTCGAGTTCCTTACAATGATATCAGGTAGGTATGGAATTATTGAGGGGAATGGAACTAATGGGATGACATGTGAATAGATCATTATTACAAGACTTGACAAAATTGGTGTTCATGACAACAAGGGTGAACACCTTATTACAATGACATCAGGCCTTTGTTGGTAGCTGAAAAAGAGAGAGAGAGAAAGAAGTGTTGCTGCTGCCAACGCTAAGATTGCACCTTTGTTGTCCATCCATAAGCGCGCCATCGATCTTGCTCCTTGCATAGTTGCTTCAACACTGCTCCATTCCAAGTGTTGCTCTAGATCCAATC